>BSBK01006498.1:292500-670417 GCA_027943335.1 Chamaecyparis obtusa
TATAGACTAATATGGGAATGGAGAAGATGACTAGCCACCTTTAAAATGTATGAGTTGGCATAGTCGATGACTTTGTCTGTATGAGAGGTCATTGACACCGTGTATGGTCACTTGGGTGCCGAGATCTAGAGAGATTACCAGGACAAAATTCAAGGCTGAGATGTACATGATGACACCTTCCTATGCATAGTCTAGTTATCTTACATGTGTCAGTTGTCTCTGGATTAGTGAGTATTTCATATCATTATACTTATTCACCATGAGTTAGAGAGTTTTCAGGATCCTTTCCTTAGCTTGTTATGTTTGATGTTTGTTATCCGAGTGGGATCTATTGTTATCTCCTCAGCTCGACTGGAGTGGACCATTTAGGTTCACGAGGTCGGGTGGTAGTGATTCTTTTACCATTTGAGATTCTGACGTTCATGTACTAGTGCTGGATGATCCTTGTGGCAGTTGTTTCTTCATGATCTTCTTTGATAGAGTTGAACTCTTCTTCTTCTTCTTCTTCTTCTTTGTGATCATGTTTCTTGTATCAGTTTTTTAGAGATATCGTGTGTACTTCTTTTTGGTTATTGTATTACATACCCTGTGACATGTGCAGTGGATGTAGATTTATGGATACCTTATGGTACCAGTTGTATTTATATTATCTTATATGTGATGTTTCTTTTATCTTTCATTATTTATATAAGTTTTGTAATTGTACCTAATCTATATTAATTAATTAATGTTAACGTAATATTCATTGAGGAACCCTTGAGAGTTGTAACTTGTGTTGGTTATTGTATTAATGTGAGAAAATGGTAATTGCTTCCACAATGATGTTTATCTTGTATGTTAACTTTAAAAAATAAATTTATTCTACAAACTTAGATGCATGTTTAGGTTAAGTTCTCCTGGGTTCCCTGGTGGGGCATTGCACTTGGTATCACAGCACCG
This sequence comes from Chamaecyparis obtusa, assembly GCA_027943335.1. Lineage (NCBI taxonomy): Eukaryota > Viridiplantae > Streptophyta > Pinopsida > Cupressales > Cupressaceae > Chamaecyparis > Chamaecyparis obtusa. Next base: position 293,440 of record BSBK01006498.1, read on the forward strand.
AGTTCTACACTAGGAACTATAGGAAGTTTTGTGCCCATTAGATGTCTAAACTATTAAAACTTGAAACTAAACATAGACATATAACTCTTGTGTGTTTGATATCCATTAAATTACATCTAAACATTTATGTTCTTGCTTCTCTTAAATGTCTTTGAGATATCACTTGCTTAGTGATTGTCATAGGTGATTGGACTGTTTATTGTGTATGGTTACCTTCTCTAATGCATCTAGGGTGAAATACCTTTGGATGTAATGAAGTGATTACTCCCTTGAGTGTGGCTATCTCTAGTAACCTTGTTATGTGGATATTTTATGATTGATGATTTATTTTTGGTTGATTGATGAATTGTTCGTGTTGTGTATGGGCTAGCATTAAAATTTTGAACTTTCTTATGATTAGATTAGTCACCTAACTCTCTTTTCATTATCTGTTTTGTGACGCTAGTCACACTTAATTTATTGTTGAAATTAAGAGCTCTCATGATTTAATGTTGGACTTATGATTTCTCCACTTGGGTTTTACCTTTTTGAGTTTTGTGGTGGCTACTCCGGATGTTTGGTATTGTTGGCCTTGTTCTATGATAAATGTTGTTTCTATCATGTTCATCATGAACCCCTAATAGTATGTATAAGGGAGGACATCGTGGAGATGGTATTTTGATTTCTGTGTGAAATTAGAATCGTTGTGTATCATTTATGTTTGCATAAGTGTTGCATTAACTAGATAGTTTTTCATGAACTTCTCAACTTATTATTTGTTATAGATACGAATGTGTGTTTTATGCAATTGATCCTAGATGTTTTCTATGATGATGAATGAATAAAAATTTTGATCTATTTGAGTTGTAAATGAATGATTGATCAATGTGAATTTTCAGTTTGTTCCTAACTAGAATTATATTGCTCATAATGACTGTATATCATGTTCTTATTTTATGGCTTATTTTTAGATGTTATGTTTTGTTTTTCGTAAATGCTTCGTGCTTAGGGAATATATATCCTCATCTGTTTGTAGGCTTCCAAGAGTAAGCCTAATCCTAGGGGAGTGGATGTAGTTCCTCGCCCCTAGTCTGATTTTATAAATGTTATGATTATTTTAGGAAGATAAATTATATGTTAGGAAATCATTAATAATTATGATTTTATTGACCACATACTTGCATGTGTATGGTTGATGTATTTTTTTTATATTTATGTTTGATGTGTCTGATGTGGTTGAGGGACGGAGTCGTAGTTACTTGCTTGCGAGATCCACATGATCGACTGATCCCCGCCATTATCTATTATATATATATATATATATATATATATATATATATATATATATATATATATATATGTAGGTTTTGTATGCAGGTTTGCAGGTACCGGGCATCGACTTCCTTGAATTGTTAGGATGAGCGTGCCCTATCGCAATATCTCAAATGGTAAAAAAGGGGAGATAACACAAGTCCAAAACCCTAACCTAAGCCCATTTATCCTATGATTAGACAAGTATCAGTTTGACTACCCTACCTGGATTTGTCTAGTTGATAGGAATCCGTGGATCCCTTTCTGGTGTTGCTTGGTTTTACTTGGTTTGATTTTACCTTGTTTAGCTTCAGTTGATTTATTTCTTAAGTGGGTGATTTTATGTGATTATTAATGTTATGATTATAGTTGAATTTAATACTAATCATGCTCCTATGTTTATTTGAGAAAATTTAATTAAAATTTAATTATCTGATTATTTGAATTAATCAATTATTTAATTAGAAATTATATTTAAACTATGATTGTGTTCTTTATTAAATAATTAAATATTTGATTGCATGGTTTTAGGATGCATTAAATATTTAATCTATTTAATACATATTTTAATTATAACATGTGTATTAATATTAATTGAAAATTGAATTATTTTCAAAAAGTAATCAACTTATTTTTAAAAGTCAAAGTTGAGTTGTGCATGAAAAGTGTTTGTAATGTATTAATTAGATTTTCTTTCAATTTCTGATTGGAGTTTGATTTGGAGTTAAGTATTGAGTCATCTCTAGGGTTTGCATGAAATGAGGAATTGAATCCCTAATAGAGGGGAATTGCATTTATTTTGGAGATTAGACAGGTTTTGGAAGAATTTTGGGGGAGAGAGCTTGAATTTGGCATCTTGAGAATTTTGGAGAATTTGGATTGTGTGATTCTTGCTTGTGCATCTAGATCGTGTGCCTGTTTTCTACATAGTTTCAGATCTGCAGGTTGGATTGATTTTGGAAGAAATTCTGCCTTCAGATCTTCAAAGGGTTTTCATTTCAGTCTCTAGCTTTGGATCAGAGGTAGGCATCGAATTTTTTTTTGATCGGTGGTAGGCATCGAATTTTGCCTATTAGTTCTTTTGTAACATTTATTTGGCTTTCTCTATTTGTGTAAATTTCTATGCATCTCATTTGGTAGATCTGCGGTTTTCTTGAATCTAGGTATTTAGGAAACCCTAAGTTGATTTTTATGTTTTATTAAATTTTAGTATAGTACCGTTACACTGGCAAAATTTCGTTGAAAGATTCTATATCAAACTCTTAGAAAACATTAAATCAATTCTATAATATAGTTTAACTATAGTGCTGAGAGAAAATAAATCCCCCCATTAGAAAGAAAAAAATTTGAGAGCAAAAACCCAATTCTGGTTTAAAAATGATACTCTCTATTTAAAAATTTAGTCAATTATTTTAGGTAGTCAAAGGCATAAAAGTTAAAAGATGGAGAAAGAATATATTCCCATAAATTAGAATAAGGATTTTGTGTGTGAATGTTTTAAAAAAAAATATATTTACTCCATTCTTGTTTTTTCGTAATTTCAAAATTTTTTATTTTAAAAATATATAAATAAATAAATAAATAAATAAATATATATATATATATATATATATATATATATATATATATATGCTTGTTAATTAAAATGCATTGGTTAAAATTTAAAATAATTTTTTTAAAAATTAATTAATTAAAAAAAAAATGTAAATGGAAGTAGTTGAGGTGCGGGCCACCAAATTCCCCCACCCCTCCCAATGCACGGTACCACCCTTGGTGGTCATGTGCATGGGGAGCATGGTACCCTTGCGCAGTACCTGCTCTGCACAAAGTACCATGTGCAAAGTATGGTACTTGCTTTTTATTTGTTTAAATAATTTTTTTTTGTTTTATAATTTTAGTTAATTAAGTTTTAACTTATTTAAGATATTATAAATATTTTAAATAAAGTTGTTAACTTTTTCACTTTTTAAAATATGGGTTTTATTTATTAGTTTAATTTATTAATTTTATTTTATTAATTTTATTTTTAATTTCATTTATTAGATTAGTTTTATTAATTTTATCTATTTACTTAGTTAATTAATTTGTTTATTGATTTGGTTTAATTAATTTATTTTAATTAAAGTTATTTTAAATTTATATCATATTATAATTTATATGATTAAATTTAATTAATTTTAAATATTGAAAATGGATTATATTATTAAATTGATTAATAATATTTAAATTAGGCTTTATCTTTATTAATCATTGTTTATTTAAATTCTAATATTTAAATAAAGATTTATGGTTATATTGTATTTTTGTTTTGGAAATTATGGCTAATGGATTTTTATGAAATAGACTATTAGCTTGTATGGTTATTTCTTTTCTAATTTCAGGTTTTGAAATTAAACTAGACTTTTTGTTTTATTAATGAATACGACTTATATATATGTATATATGTTGATTAGGATGAATATATGTCATGCATAGTGAGATAGGTTTAATTATATTCCTATTGGCAACATGGTTTAAAAGATGTTTTGTTTTACACTGAAATTGGGCATTTTTATTCTATTGAATTCATAGAACACAAATAGGGAATATTCTTTCATTAAGGCACTGTTACAATGTTTATGATTAGATTCTCTTAGCTGATTTATGTAACTCTAGACTAGATTCAATGATGTTTAAAATGGTACTCTAAATGCTTATGGATTAGTTTTCAGTTATCTATGATGCAAATGTGGATTCTTCGTTCTTGGAGTGTCTTCTTTTGCTTATTGTGTTATCAGGCACTAGATGACTTAGGGGGAAGACAGAGGCCGGGGTATATGTCTATCGTTCATGTTTTTGGTATTATATTTTTTTATGTGTGAGTTTATTCTGATTATACCCTGACTTGTCCATTTAGGCTTCTGATGTTTTGTATTCTGCTTATGGTGCCTTTGTAATCATTTCTAGGTCTTGTGTGTGAAACTAGATTTGTGATTACCTGGTTGTGTACTTGATTTGATCTATGTGAGATCTGTGAGCTTAGTGTAGTTTACCTAGATATGTAGTAGGAGGTGACTTGCAATAAGCGTCGAGACCCACAAGTGGCTGTCAGTATCACTTATTGTTAAGTATCTATAATCAAGTGATAACTTAATATAACATTGAGAGATATTAAAATGAATCTAATAAGACATGTTTCCTCGCCCATGCTTGAGTGCTAGTACACACTAAGATGTGAATGGAGAAGATGACTAGCCGCCTTTAAAAAGCATGAGTTGGCATAGTCGATGGCTTCGTCTATACGAGAGGTCATTAACACCGTGTATGGTCACTTGGGTGTCGGGATCCAAAGAGATTACCAGGACAAAGCTCAAGGCTTAGACGTACATGATGACACCTTCCTATGCATAGTCTAGTTATCCTACATGTGTTGGTTGCCTCTGGATTAGTGAGTATTTCATATCATTATACTTATTCACCATGAGTTAGAGAGCTTTTAGGATTATTTCCTTAGCTTGTTATGTTTGATGTTTGTTATTTGAGTGGGATCTTTTGTTATCTCCTTAGCATGGTGGGAGTGGACCATTTAGGTTCACAAGGTCGGGTGGTAGTGATTCTTTTACCATTTAAGATTCCGACGTTCGTGTACCAGTGCTGGATGATCCATGTGGCAATTGTTCCTTCATGATCTTCTTTGATGGAGTTGAACTCTTCTTCTTCTTCTTCTTCTTCTTCTTCTTTGTGATCATGTTTCTTGTATCAATTTTTTAGAGATATCATGTATACTTCTTTTCGTTTATTGTATTACATACTCTATGACATGTTCAATGGATGTAGATTTATGGATATCTTATGGTACCAGTTGTATTTATGTTATCTTATATGTGATGTTTCTTTTATCTTTCATTGTTTATATAAGTTTTATAATTGTACCTAATCTATATTAATTAATTAATGTTAACGTAATCTTCGTCGATGAACTCCTAATTGAGAGTTGTAACCTGTGTTGGTTATTGTATTAATGTGAGTAAATGGTAATTGCTTCCGCAATGATGTTTATTTTGTATGTTAACTTTTTTTTAAAAAATTATTCTGCAAACTTAGATGCATGTTTAGGTTAAGGTCTCCTGGGTTCCCTAGCGGGGCATTACACTTCTTAAAATATATATGTTATAGTAATAATTCTCTATTTCCCTAGTATTTTGGGTCCTAAATTATAAGGCCCGTGTAAAAGGAGTTGGAGAAGTTACAATTAATGAGTAAAATCAATATCATTTTAATAATATTATATTATGACTGTAATTTTAATTAACTATTTTTCTAATTATAATTTTTTTAATTAATTAATTATTATTAAAAATAATTAATTATATCTTAATTTTATATAATAATTAATAATTATTATGATTGTTTCACATTATAATTTTGATTAAATTAAAATGAAGATTAGATAATACTTATGTTATAGCTATTTAATAATTTATTACGAAAGATACTAGCCACTATGTGGCACTTGTTTAAATTAAAATGATTGTATCTCCTTCTAGTGTTAGTTTTGTTATGGTGCAATTGACATGATACAATATAAATGATTATATTAGTCTACATTTCCATTTCCTAGAAAGATAACATTTATGAATTTTATTATTCCATTTTCTTGATAGTTGAGTCTAATTGTGTTGAATAGCTTAGTTTTCAATTGTTGATAGTTTGGCCTTTCAAGTTTTGTGAAATTTAGAACAAATATCTTTTTAAAATTACACCTTTTTATGATTATTTTGTTTCCTTTTTTTTTTCATTTTTTTTCATTTTTTTTTTTCTATTTTTAAGTTATATCTTACCTAATCTAAGAGATTGAAAAAAAAAGTGAATGAAGATCAAAGTACTAAGAAATAAAATGAGATGGATGGTTTTATTTAAGATTTCAATCTATATGTAAGAAAATATGGGAGATTAGTTTCAAAATTGACTTTATCAATATTAAGAAAACTTCAAAAGCAAGCTTAATTTTATAAAAAAAAATAATTTTTAACATAAATTTATTTGTGTCTGTACCGTGTCTGTGATTGTAATTTTTAGCATAAGTACCGTGTCTGTGTGTAAGTGCGGTTGGCTAATGCTTTAATGAATGTGTTATCTGTGGTGTACTTATTAAAACTCTACCCCGCATTCATATGCCGTCATTGCTAAATTTCAGTTCAGCTTAAGTACACTGCCCCTGTTAGTTTCGTATGTATTCACATAGTGGTTATGTGCGGCTATTCTAACAAGCACCTTGATTTATAATGAGCTCTATCCTTCTTCATCCTCAAGTATAGATTTTGGGAGATCTGCCATAAATGGCTCCAATTTCGAATTCACATTGGCTGCCTTCAAATACCATGCATTCTTGTGTGAATGTTCATTCGATGCCTTCATCTCCCCTGCCCTTTACTAACACTGTGTGTTGTGAGATTTCTCTCAAGGCTGGATTTTGTTGTAGATGGAGTTTCCTATATGTGATGCTTGAGAAACTCTCCATGCCGAGCTCCTGCCCAAAAATTATCGAGTCTCCATATCCTTGCTTTCCTCTGAGCTTCCATTCCCCCATAGAATTGATGGCTCGGAGCTTGAACAAGTTTCATTTGCAACTCTATGCTTCACTACATGGTAGTTCGTCGTGTAATTGGTGAAAACGTGGTCACTCCAAGGACAAAATTAGTTGTTTTCCCTTCACAACTGGTATCAATCTTCCTTTCCAACTTGATGGACCTGTTGCAATCAGTTGAGCTAGTGCTTTATATCGTGAACAAGGTGGTTCATCCCCAATTTATCTCTGGTTCTCGGCTTATGGTGGCACTTCAAAAATATGATTTTTGGTCAAGCAAAGCGTTGATAGGTGGTCTGTTTTCACATCATGACCTCATGATCAGCCATGAACACCTCATGGTATATGATTGTTTTAAATGGGCTATGGAGAAAAAGAGTTTTCGTATTATCAGTAACAACTTGTATATTGTGTCTCTGGTTATTGGAAAGGAGCTTGCGGATAATATCAGGAGGCTTGCACATGCGGTGTTGGATCTCTTGGTTTCACCACTGCCTCTAGTTCAGCCACCGCAAGTTAATTTGTCTTGCATGGTGCTTCTTCCCGGTTCCACTATACCGGTTCCAGACCTGAATGTTCCACTCTCTCCTATTCAATCTTCCACAACTTCACCTGCTGTTCAATTTTTGCGTGATGGTTGGGATGCAGTGCCTTCTTTGGCTCTGCTAGCTGGTTGGGAGCTGGCCTAAGATTTCGTGCACCGCTCATCCTCCCCCATGGATGAGAAATAAACTTGTGCTTTTTGATGGGATCTGTATTGAGATGTGATAAATGTGTTTTTCTTGGGTCTATGGGGTTTTTTCGTTAGTTCACTTCTATTTTGTATCTACCCTCATAATGGGTTTTTGAGCTATTGTAGCATCCTGTATGGATTTGTGGTTTTCGAAAGGAAAACCTATTGTAAATACATTTTTATCTTCATTGCATGTATATGACTATGATTTCGGGGTTTCTTCCTGATTCTTCCACGGAGGAGTCCTTGAATCAACTTTTATTAATATAAATCTGGTGGCTTGTCCACTTTGGCTTTAAAAAAAAATTAAAAAAAATTATTCATTAAATCATTGTAATCTTTATACAAATTCAATGATAGTTTCAATAATCATGAGAAAAAAAGATACATTTAAATATTCGTAGTCTCCACAAAAATTTGAAATTTAAATAATTGATAGAACATTCTTTAATTCTAGAAAAATTGAACTCTTGAAAAAGATAATTTTTTATTAACTTTAACACAAGGTTCTCCGCCAAAATTTGTATCTTCTCCACTCAAGATTTCTTTTTCTAACAATTTTGATGGAAAATAATTCTACTTATTAAATTGTTTCACAACAAAAATACTAAGGGCATGTTTGTTTGCTGGAATTAGACTGGAATTGGGATTGTCAAATCCCAGAATTGACATTTTTGATGTTTGTGTTCAAAACATGAAACTTGAATAGGGATTTGTTAATTCTCATTTACCCCCAAAACTAGCATTTGAATCTTCCATCTAAATAGGTAGAATTGGAAAATCAATTCTAATTCCACTTAAATGGGAATTGGCGGTAAAGAAAATTTTATAATTATTTGAAATCCATATGCAAACAACATTTTCCATCTTCTCAATATGAATTCTAGGTGAACCAAACGGTTCCAGCAATTGTTAAATATTGGAATTTGACAATTCCAACATTATTTAATTCCAGCAACCAAACGGACCCTAAAAGATCTATTGTATCAAAAAATAGCTCGCTTACTCCAATCTTTAAAAATTAACATATGCATCACATCATACAAGTTCATCCAAAACTCTAAACAACCACATTGTTATGACTAAAATACAAGAACCTTTTTATATGTTGAGTGGAATTTAGTTTGCATTAGGTATTTATTGAATAATAAATAAGGAAAATAAGCTAAAGGAATAATTGTCTCAACATGCTAAAAATTGAAGTATTTAGCTTGGTGGCAAAATTATTCAAATTTTAATTTTGTTATGTCTTTTATTTTTCCTTCAAATTGAGGTTAGCTTTTATAAATGTCTTCAACATTGTACCATCAAGACCCTCTAAGAAATCTACTTTGAACTTTGAGTCATACAAGTTTTACAAAGTACCTAGTTGATTTTTAAAGTTTGACTTGAGTTCCATCAACTAATCCAATAAATTTCTATCTAGTAAAATCTCAATGCATCAATTTTTTTTATAACTTGTTAAAATCCTATGTTGATTTGACTTTGTGTTGTTCCATATTAATAAAGTAAATATCAATAATCAAGTTTATGAAGTATTTGATTTTGTCTATCTTTTCTTATCCTTTAGTGATCCCTCCTAAATATTATCAAGTTTCTAGAATTTTTTCTTTTTAAAATTGAGTTGTGAGTGTATGCACCCTAAAATGGTCGCCTAGACTTTGGGCCCCATTTATTTGATTTATCAATCCTGAATCATTTTGATCATTAATCAATATTTTCAACAATATCAATTTCTTGATCAAGTCTTAATTTCGATCATATATTGAATTTTTATCATTGGGCTAACCATTTATCCTAAGTCTTTATTTAATTAAAAGGAATATTTCCTCCCCTTTCAATTAAATAAAAAAGCCCCACTTTCCTCTTATCCTAAGTTGCACAAATAAAACATTATTCCTATTTTATAAAAAGGGAAAAGGCACTTTTTGTCTCACATGAGGCTCAAAAGTCAACACTTCACTCTCATTGGAGGATGCTTGTGCACATGGATTGCTCCTCTTTCAACCTCCACCGCTGATTAAGATCTTTTGCCTCTTAATCTCCATGGTCCATTTCACCTCATTTCTTATAAAAGGAGAGCTCTTTCCTCCATTTGCATATCCATGTTTTATGCTATTGTTATGCTGCAGGTTTTCTAGGTACATTTGGAGCTTTTTGAAGACATTGAAGACTTGTTGCTTTCATCATTTTAGTTGCATTTCATAATAGTTTTGCTTTCATAGTTACATTCATGGCATCATAGATTAGATTTTCTTTTATGCAATAGAATAAGCTCACATAGTTTAAATAGGAGGCATTGTAATCCATTGCTATTTCCTTTCATAGTTTAGTTTGCACTTTCCTTTCATAGATTAGATTTCTTTTCAAGCATTGCATTGTTATCATTTAGCATAGCTTGCACATTTGCATCTTCATCTTAGTTGCATTCCATTGCGTTTCATATTGGATTCTTGGAGATATTGGCATTGTTGCCCTTGTCTTCACTTGAATCTCTCATTGTATGGTTGACTAGCAAGGTCACCTTCTTGTAGCTCTAGCTGGGAGCAAAACTCATAGTCCCTTGCAACTCCATGCATAGAGAGCTATGAGCCGCTTTGTGAGGCCTCACTCTTGAGTAACCTTGCATGTAATGGTTCATAGAAGTGCATATTTTAGTATGTACAGTGAGGATATAGATCTTCTTTATTCACCTATTCTTGAGCATACATTTTTATTTCATATTAGAGGAAACTTCTTCTCATACACATCATCCTCTTTCTTTATATGTTCAAATAACTATCCCATTATTTTATTTAGTCAATAAATTCATTTATTAAATTTATAGTCATATTATATATTTTTTAATACATTTTTACCAAATAAATTGTCTATCTATATATCTACTACCTATGCCTTTAATTTCATCCTTGTAATATATACTAGCACTTGCACCAAAAGGAGGTGCAATGGGTACGTCAAGAGTAATATATGTTCAAGTACTGGGAAACCCAAAAATGAATGAATGTAAATATGCTTGGGGATATGATCTATCCAAAAAAATTGTAAAATATCAAAATTGATTAAATGAGTTCTACTACAAGAATGTAAACATGCAAAACTCTAGTTATAAGTCATCATAAACTCCATGATACAAATCATGTTTCATATTTAATTTTTAATTATTGAAATAAAGCTACGAATATTCACCCATAAAATACAACAAATTGACAAAAAGTTAAACAACACTAAATTATATTTTACTATAGTTGCATTCCATTAAGTCCAATAAATGTCTTAAGCCCAAATAAAAGAAGGACAATTATACAAGTGCTACTAACTGTACACACTAAAAAGGTGCACTTCTATGAACCATTACATGCAAGGTTGCTCAAGAATGAGGCCTCACAAAGTGGCTCATAGCTCTCTATGCATGGAGTTGCAAGGGATTATGATGTATTTGCTCTCAGCTAAAGCTACAAGCTTGTGACCTTGCTAGTCAACCACACAACGAGAGATTCAAATGAGGACAAGGGCAAGAGTACCAATCTCCTCAAGAATCACTATGAAAATGCAATGCAAACTAGTCTATGAAAATGAAAATGCAATGCAACTAAGCTATGAAATGGAAAGAACAAGTGTTACAAATCTCTCCTATTAAGCTATGTGAGTTAAATATATTGCATCAAAGGAAACTAAGTTATGAAATGAAGCTAAAATGCAAGAATGAAAGACTAAGAACAATAAGATTTTCAAAAGCTCCAAAAGTCTTCAAGAATTCCTGCAGCATAAGATTAGTATTCAAAACATGATCTGAAAATGGAGGAGAGAGCTTTTTTTTTATAAGAAATGCAAAGGAACGAACCATTGAGATTAAGAGGCAAAAAGTCTTAATCGGTGGTGGAGGTTGAAAGAGGAGCAATCCATGTGCACAAGTATCCTCCAATGAGAGTGAAGTGTTGACTTTTGAGCCTCATGTGAGACAAAAAGTACTTTTTTCCTTTTTGTGAAATAAGAATAATATTTTATTTGTGCAACTTAGGATAAGAGGAAAAGTGGGGCTTTTTATTTAATCAAAAGGGGAGGAAATATTCCTTTTAATTAAATAAAGATTTAGGATAAATGGTTAGCCCAAGGATAAAAATCCAATATATGATCGAAATTAAGACTTGATCAAGAAATTAATAATGTTGAAAATATTGATTATTGATAAAATGATTCAGGATTGATAAATCAAATAAATGGGGCCCAAAGTCTAGGCGACTATTTTAGGGTGCATACATTTGCCCCTCTTTGACTAATGTGTGATCGATTTGGGAACACATGTAGTCAAAGAATGAAGTTGCAATGTGAGATCGATTTGGGATCACAAAACAACTCAGATATGAGGTTGATTCGGGATCATATCCACACAAAGCATAAACAAAGGCCTTTGAACATGAGGTTGATTCGGGATCACATTCAAAGTAAGAGATAAGAATCTCAAATTTGAGAAAAAGCTCACAAAAGATGTCTGAATCAGAAAAATCAAGGAATCGAGGATGAGAATCCCATAAATACTGCGCCCTCAGAATCGAAATCGAAATCAAGTAGAGAAGAGACAGAAAATTGATAAGGTTGATCAAATCATAATAAAATCACAATCGAAGGTAAGGGTCAATAGGTTAACCATTAGGCAATGAAACATGCCCTAGTGAGGAAGTAGAAGAATAGAAATAGAAGAATAGAAATAGAAGACTAGAAATAGAGTGGATGAAAGACTAGAAAATTTGAGAGACATGGAAGGAAGAAATTCCACCGAAAATCAAATTATGCCTCAAAAGGTCAGTCAACTGCTCAGAAGAAGGGAAAAAATTTTGAAACGCGACTCGGATTTTGATTTCGAGTCCGAAAATGGATAGAAAATGATGTGATATGAAAGATCATAAATGAAAGATATGATCAAGAACAATCAGAAAATGAGCACAGTTGACCAACTAATCTATAGATGAAAAAAAAAGGAGAGCTCTCTCCATATGCAAGATGCAAAGAACTAAACTATGATGAACCTAAGAATGCAAGCTACTATGAAAGTGGTTGACTTGCAAGGTCACAACGCTTATAGACATCTAATTATCATCATCGAGCGTTATTGGTAGCATTGTAAGATCATACAATGCACACTAGCATAACTATGTGGATATGAATATGATCTTTATCAGAAGAAAATGTGAAAATATCACCTAGGCATCAAAGGCATGGAGGTCAAGATGATTAATGCAGTGAGATCACCTAAGTTTTGATATGACGAGATTATGCTTGTATCAAGACACCTGAAAGTCAGGATAACTAGAAGCATGCACTCGCAAAATAATCAAGGATAATACCTTGTCAATCCATAATGTCAAGTAAGACCAGCATAAATGCTCATCACAATTAGGACCAACAAAATATACCCACAAGCAGATAAAGAAATAAAACATGTTCTCATTCCCTCAGTCTTCTAGCTATGCATCATTGAAAACTTCTCAGGGAGAGACCACTCATCAAATAAATCCTCATAGACAACACACAAAAAATAAAGTCAACATATCTCAAGCGAGTTGATTGTTTAAGTACGTGTGTATTGGTCATAGAGTCAGACTTTGATCATTGCATCTGCAAATGAGAAATATCGCATCAAACTTAGACTATTGGGTAAGACATCTGATAAGTGTTAAGAAACACTCGACGCAAGGGTAGTGTTGAAAAACTTTGTTTGGGGTGGTGTTGAAAAACACCTGTTGTGAAATGCCCCAAGAGACAAACGCACCTAAAGGACCTATGCTAACAGTTATGCCCCCTAGACAAAGATAAAGACCAATTCCAGACCAAGTCAAATAGGGTCAAGGCATGATGGAAAGTGGCTAGGTGTCGAGGACGCATGCTAAAAGACAAGGGTGCAAAGGCCTCAAGTAGCACTTGTTTCCAGGGTTTCACCACTTGGGGATTTTTTTATTTTTTAATTTTTTTGATTTTTTTGTATTTTTGCTACCAAGGCACCTGTTTCCAGGTTTTCACTGAGGCACTTTTTCTATATTTTTTTTTGAATTTTTTTGTATTTTTTTAAGACTTTTTATACTTTTTAGGATTTTTTTAGCATCATATATCAATTTTTTTGGTATTTTTTCAAGATCAATAAATATGTACAAAGGATGCCCCCAGATAGAATAGGCATCAAACTCCCAAGCAAGATCACATCGTGCAGTCCCAATATCTAGCAATGTGGAGGACAAGATGGATAAGCAAGCTAGTGGAAGAGATAGAAGACATGAGAATGAAGAAGAGTGAAGGGAAGAAATCCTCAAAGGAAAACTCCTCAAGAGTACCCAAGCTAGGGAAAAAATTGTCATGAAAAGCACATTTGGACAAGCAATGAAAGGCTAGCATAGGACAAGCCTCAAAAGTGTAATGAAAAGGAAGGAAATGATGCAGTCCAAAGGAGTAGACATGTCAAGAGGCTTCATAGCATCATGTTTTACTTTTTTTTTATTAGATCGAGACTAGAAGGGGAAAATGATAGCGAAATGCTAAAATGAATGGAGGAAAATAAATATGAAAGCTAAACATGAATGGAATGAAAGAAAGACCATCATAAGATAGCTCACAAGATAGCCAAATGTTTGTGTATAGTTCAACATTGTCAAGATCAAAGATGGAATGGATGAAATACGTAGAAGAAATACGCATGATGCCTAATTGCCAGGTTTTCATCATGATACTTATCCAAGGCACCACAAGGGAGTGGTTTTCACCATAAGATGAATTTATTTCTCTTTACTTTTGCTACCAAGGCGCCTGTTTCCAGGTTTTCACCATGGCACATTTTCAATTTTTTTTTGTTTTTCTTTCTTTCTTTTTGAATTTTTCTATTTTTTTGAATTTTTTTTCTATTTTTTAGAAGAAGGAAAGCTTTTTAGATAATGCTCCTTGAAAGGATAAACCATGATATGTCAAGGATTCAAAATGATATGCTCAAAGATGTTGAAGGGGAAAGGAAGATGCAGAAGGAATAGGCAAATGAGGAAAAATGATAGAAGGTAGAAGGATAATGAATGGAAAGATTGTGAAAAGGTAGATGGAAAAGAAGACAAGATCAACATCAACACACACCTTGAAGGGTTGTGAGAGGGTGGAGGGAACTTGAATGAAAGAATTCATGAAGGAATATGGTGAATATTTAACAGAGGTTACGGTTCAGGCACATGGAATGGAAGAATACTTTTGGAAGAAAATGAAGTGGAAGCCTTTGGAAGCTTGAATGTCAACTTTACTTTTTGCTCAACATAAGACTCTTTCAAGAGAGACTTTGGAATCCATATAGCTTTAAGCTTTTTATTTTCTTTTGATGTGTTAGAGAGAATATCTTCAATGATGGATTTTGGAACCCATACTTGTCTTGTAGTTTTCTTCTTAGATATCTCTTTTAACTTTATATATCCATGTCGATTAGAGGAGACATGGTGATCTTTTTTTGATGGATTCTTGTATTATTATTTTTTTCTTGTATTGAACATTCAAGTTACTTCCAAAAGAATTAGGACTTGTGGAAGGAGGATATGACTGGTTTAGATGGGTGGGTGGATGAAAAGGATTCAAGGGTATGCATCTATGTTGATCTTGAGGAAAGATAGGAGATGGAGGGACGTAAGGACCCAAGATGGATGATGAATTAGGAGAGTTAGGAGGGGAAAGTGAAGGGATATAAGGACCCAAGATGGAAGGAAGACATGAAGCCCTTAGTATTGGTGGAGGAGGTCCAAGGATGGACGTGGAAGATGCAAAAGGATAATCATTAAGTTCATCAACATCTATATGACAACCAAGGATATTAGCATCTCTAGAGTGAGCATTAGGATTTTCAACAGGATCATGCACATCTTGAATAGGAGAAACTTCATTGATACGATTTTTCAAAGCTTGCAAAGACTTAGGAAGAGTAGAAAGTGAAAGTGAACATGGAGCGGTAGAACAAGAAGATGGAAGACTTTGATCTTGACAAGGATCGTTGGGTAGCATAAGCGTATCAACTTTCTTTTGATTTTCAATAGGCTTTACATCAGAAGTAACAACACCATTTTTAATAACCTTAATGGAAACATCATCTTTGAAAAGCGCAAGTGTGGTAAGGTTATTTTGATCGTCAATAAGCTCAATGGTGCAAGTAGTAGCTTGATCTAGCTTAGGAGATGATGTAATGAATGCGAAAAAGTGTAGAGGATCAAAAGAACCATGAAATGGAGGAGATACATCATGAAGAGAATTGGATGACATGGAGGGTTCCTGATCTTGATCTTTCTTTATGTTCTTTTCTTTATCATTTTTAGAGTCCTCTTGACATGGAGCCACTTTTAAGGACAAGGAAGCATGTTGGAATTGTATGGAAGACTTTGGAAGAGATAGTGAAGAATTAGTTGAAGTAGGCATTATAGTGCATAAAGGCTTAGGCTCTTTAGGTTTAGCATTATTAAAAATATTTTCAGCCAAATGAAGGTTAGCTTGAGTTTCTTTAAGAGCTAGCCCTTGAGGATAACTATAGGGAACCGCATGAAAAGTCTTAGGATCTTTGTTGGATGAAGGATTTGTGATAGATTTGGAAGACTCAGAAGCTTTAGGAAATGTATGAGTATTGGAGGAAGTAGAGGATGGAAGGGAACCATCATAAGACAAAGGTTCAACATTAACATGATCTTGCTTGAGAGTGTCATCTTTATTTTTAGCATGAGAAATTTTAGAGGAGAGATTCTTTTGACGTTTAAAATCAGCACGGTAGATTTTCTTTTCCTCAGTAGGAATATTGTATTGTTCGCAAAAATCATCAAAGAATTCTTCAAATTTAGAGTCATATGGATCACCATCATAGTCTACCCAATATGACTCTCCCTTAGAAATCACAAGTGTACCACGAGGATGATGCTTAGGAATAGAAGTTTTATGGGCATCACTACATTGTCCATCATCATAGTCATCATAATCATCATAGGTGGCTGTGTCACTCTTTGTGGAAGAGACATCATAAGGACTATCACATTGCTCTTTATGGTATGTCTTGTGAAGAGAAGACTCTTTGAGAAGTAGAAGAAGAATGAGATCGTGAAGAAGAGGAAATTGAAGAATTGGTGGAAGAAGAAGACTTGGATAATGAGGAATTCGAATAATGTTTAGAAGAGTCATGATAAGACTTGGAAGATGAGGAATTCGAATAATGTTTAGAAGAGTCATGATAAGACTTGGAAGATGAGGAATTCGAATGATGTTTAGAAGAATCATGATAAGTTTTAGAATGTGTGGAATGATTAGAAGATGAAGAATATTTGGATGAGATCATGAGTATGATTCTAGCAAAGGCATCTGATTTAATTGACTTTTCTTTTATTTTTGCTATAAGTTTATCACCCATGCCATATTTAGAAGAACCATTGGAGGAACAAAATTTTTCAAATTGAGAAATGAGTTGAAGATCATCCATTCTCAAGAGAGGTTCCATGGCAAGGTAGTTGCAATTCATGGTTCTAGAAGAATAGGAATCAAGCATGAAAGAAATGAATAGATGAAAAGAAGAAAGTAGACTAGATAGTAAGAGGAAAAGAATCAAGAAGAAGAAGAAGAATTTCTCATGGGAATAGAAGACTTTAGAAGAACATGGGAAATGGAGAAGACTAAGAGCCATCTTGTGAAATTGATACCATAATGTTCATTGAGATGTTGAGCAACATGACAACACCTAGGATTTGAGATCTGGACTGACCAAGGAAGACTAAAAATAGAAGACCCTTGGTGATAGGATGACCTCACAAAATGTCAACACCAAACTAGGATAATCAAAGTTCTCTATTGTCCAAAGAGAAATAAAAGGATAGAAATAAAAGGGGCTTTACCAACACTGTCAAAGAGGTGTTTCAAATCAAAAGATGAATATCCTTGCACTTTTGAATCAGGAGGTTGGACTAGGCCAAAATATCATTGAAATTGAGATTAAATGAAAATTATTTGGACAATAAGAGTATGAGAATTTTCCAAGAATGTAGCTCACAATTCTAGAGATAAACTTTCTTACCAAGAACAACCTTCTAATGTGACATTTCTCTTTGGCTAATGTGATACTGATGTTGATCTTGACCAATTTGTGCAAAATTTTGGGTTTTTTAAGGTCTAATTTCAAGTTTATGAATCTGAGGGTGAAAATGTCTGATTACAATCACAAATTCAACAGCAATTGGATAGGTTTGCAAATAGTAGGGGATCAAACATGTCTTCAAACACTTGAAACAAGGGCAAAAACAACCTTGCCAAGACAAACACTTGTGATATCAGAATTGAAAAAGCACCCTATGAATGCTATCGATTGTTTGTATGTAAGAACGTTTACACTGGCATCACACAACCGAAGACAATTCAAGCAAATCTATCCTAAAAAGGTCAAGGCTCAATACTTACCAACTTAGCCCACAACTTGATGCCCCCTTGCCTCACACCAAGTGGTTACCCACAAGAGATATTGGCTTTGTCGTGGAAGTGTCAAATGACACAACCAAAGGGACACATATGGTGAGTATCTTAAGGTGATCCGGGTAAACCATTTGGATCAATCCTTGCACTAAGAAGATAAGCGGCTAAACAAAGTGGCTTCTATCTAATGGTTCTTAATAAGGATTTTCGTTCACAACACCCCTCTTGCTCCTCATAAAGGACTAGGACCTCGCGGCCTCAAGAGTACCTTAAGCATTCTTGTTCAATGTTTTTCCCATGGTCGCAATCCTATGAGCTACTCACATCAAACGAAGATAAGTGTTATGTCTACCAAGGTTTTTGGTGTCCTTGATAGCCTTGAGATTATAGTGAGTTGGAATCACTTGCCACCAAGGAAAATGATGACAAGGTTGTCCCCACTTGAGTCGTTCCTCTTGATTGCTCAAGAGCAGGCCTGCTAAAAGATTCTTAAACTAAACAAAAATGGATAATTTATGAGGTTCAAGGTTTTTGGTTCACCTCAAGGGTGAAGAGCATACTCCCCTATCTCAAAAACTTCTCCCAAACACACCAAACAAAGAGATTCAATTACTCCCTTGCTTCCAAAACTTTAAGATGGGTCAAGATTTTTTGATCCACCTAAAGGTGAAGAGCATACTTCTCCTACCACCTCAAAATCCTTTTCACAAAGTATTAAAGTTCCTAATACAATTAGTGAACGCCACACTTGAAAGGAAATAAATCACAAGCAAATTTTTATTTTTTTTATGCTTTTTGGGCAGCCCTGCAAAAATTGTTAGTAGCCCTCTTTCACATGCGATTTTTGACAAATTTCTTAAGCAAAAGCACCTACAACCACAACTAGTTAGGCCCACAAGGTTAGTAAAATCCAAAATCTAACAATGGTTAGCACATGAAAATCAGATAATCTACAAAAAAATGACTGATCAAATGACAAAATCTGAAAATGAAACCATCATGGTTGGATTAGGCATGGAAAGACCTTTCCAACGATATATCACACTTAGATTTTCGATACCATTTGCAAAAATTACTCAAAAATGGGTGCTTGTTTTTCAGAGGCACGGATTTTAAAACGCTAAAATTTTCAAAAAAAATTAAAAAGTCAAAAACAACAAGCAAACTGATGAATCTGGAATTCTAGTCTCTATCTGTCGCAAAGTTTCACGCGAGCCAGTACAAAGGTCGCGCGAGAAAGTACAGAATCTCGCGCGAGACAGAACACAGTCCCGCAGGAAGAAGCACAAAAGCTCACGCGAGACAGAACACAGGCCCGCGCGAGGAAGCACAAAAGCTCGCGCGAGACAGAATTCAGGCCCGCGCGAGGAAGTACAGAAGCTCGCGCGAGATAGAATACAGGCCCGCGCGAGGAAGTACAGAAGCTCGCGCGAGATAAAATACAGGCCCGCGTGAGGAAGTACAAAAACTCATGCGAGGAAGTGCAGAAGCTTGTGCAAGACTTTGTGATAGTGACGCACGGAAGTACAGACAGCGCACGAAAATCACAAAAAAATTAGAACAGCCGAAACATGCAGCAGAAATGCAAGAAAAAAAAGGACAAAACAGAGCTATCTTGCCCCACGGTGGGCGCCAAAAATGTACACACTAAAAAGGTGCACTTCTATGAACCATTACATGCAAGGTTGCTCAAGAATGAGGCCTCACAAAGCGGTTCATAACTCTCTATGCATGGAGTTGCAAGGGACTATGATGTATTTGCTCTCAGTTAGAGCTACAAGCTTGTGACCTTGCTAGTCAACCACACAACGAGATATTCAAATGAGGACAAGGGCAAGAGTGCCAATCTCCTCAAGAATCACTATGAAAATGCAATGCAAACTAGTCTATGGAAATGAAAATGCAATGCAACTAAGCTATGAAATGGAAAGAACAAGTGTTACAAATCCCTCCTATTAAGCTATGTGAGTTAAATATATTGCATCAAAGGAAACTAAGTTATGAAATGAAGCTAAAATGCAAGAATGAAAGACTAAGAACAATAAGATTTTCAAAAGCTCCAAAAGTCTTCAAGAATTCCTACAGCATAAGATTAGTATTCAAAACATGATTTGAAAATGGAGGAGAGAGCTTTCCTTTTATAAGCAATGCAAAGGAACAGACCATTGAGATTAAGAGGCAAAAAGTCTTAATCGGTGGTGGAGGTTGAAAGAGGAGCAATCCATGTGCACAAGTATCCTCCAATGAGAGTGAAGTGTTGACTTTTGAGCCTCATGTGAGACAAAAAGTACTTTTTTCTTTTTTGTGAAATAAGAATAATATTTTATTTGTGCAACTTAGGATAAGAGGAAAAGTGGGGCTTTTTATTTAATCAAAAGGAGAGGAAATATTCCTTTTAATTAAATAAAGACTTAGGATAAATGGTTAGCCCAAGGATAAAAATCCAATATATGATCGAAATTAAGACTTGATCAAGAAATTAATAATGTTGAAAATATTGATTATTGATAAAAATGATTCAAGATTGATAAATCAAATAAATGGGGCCCAAAGTCTAGGCGACCATTTTAGGGTGCATACACTAACAAGGAAAACAAGATGGAGGTGTGGCATATCTTTGTGGTAGTAACACAAAGCTCCACAATAGTAGGATACAACACCTTCATAACAACAACACATAACTTCTTCCAACCAATGACTTCACAAGAGCAATACTATAACTTCAAATAAAAACTCCCAAATCACTAGTACAAATAGAACATTAAAACTTAGAGGGTCATGACTATAACAATCTCACAAAAAATCTTCAAATGGGATCTTACAACAAATGTTAATGTAGTATAATGTCAATCAAAACTTGAAAAAATACAAAGAAGAAAACCTACCAGAAGTCAATGTCTTATTTTTGGATCGACAATCAAAACCCCACCAAAGATGGAGATAAGATTTTCTTATTAATGTTTTCAAGTTTGTCAATTTTAAAGTTACATATTTCAAATTATATTTATGTTAGCATTAATTTATAATGTATATATATTTTATTTCTTGTAATATGATTAACTACATTTATATAATATATTAAATATTAATAAATTATGTTTCATACTTCTTGAATCAATGATCTACTTGGTGAGCTCCAATCTTAGAACTACTTATTTAAAAAAATGTGTGCCAATCTCCATGAATCATCAATCGATTTGGTGCTCTTCCAAAATCATTGATCGATTTGGTGAGCTAAAATCTTAGAATAAGGCAAGTCAACACTCGTAAAAAATACTTTAATCCACATCATAAATTTTATTTTTTTAATGAAATCATTTGATCAACATGGTTGAGAAATAAATTATACCTATCACTTCATTTATATTTTTAATTTTCTTATGTTTTTTTATGATCCTATATCTAAATATTGAATGCATATTGTAAAGTGTAAATATAATACTTTTACAATTTTTGTTCTACACAAAATAAAAACCTTGTAAAATTTTTAGAATTTTGGTCATGATTGCATATTGTAGTGTGTAAATATGATCCACACAAAATCTACTTTCTGAAATTTTATTTGATTTTTCCCTAATCGTATACTATGAAGTGTAAATTTGATCACAAATTGTGGACTGTAAATATAATCCTTGAGAGAAATTCAATCAATTTTTATCAGTTAATATTTTGACTGCATATTTTAGAGTAAATGTGATGCAT
Organism: Chamaecyparis obtusa; assembly: GCA_027943335.1. Classification (NCBI taxonomy): domain Eukaryota; kingdom Viridiplantae; phylum Streptophyta; class Pinopsida; order Cupressales; family Cupressaceae; genus Chamaecyparis; species Chamaecyparis obtusa. The sequence goes on from BSBK01006498.1 coordinate 315,177, forward strand.
GAGCTTTTAGTGCCTTTTTAAGATTATAGTATTTTTAAAAAAAATTTAGATAAGTTATTTTTTTAATAACTTCAAAATCTTATTTCTAATTTTGAAGATTAGTTGGCATTTCACCTTATCTTATTTTCAGAGAGCTTCATGGAAAATTTCATCTTTTTTTGAGTTTTTTTAAAAATTACCAAAAACTAACAAAAAATTATTTTTGTGAAAGAATTGCCAAAAAATATAATTTTGGATTTGTACTTAAATTGGTGTTTTCTCTCATTATAACAATAGAGAAGTTGGAAGAACAATAAAGAAGGATTGTAATTCTGAAAATATTGTATATTTTTTCTCTCTCTTGTGTTTTTGTTAATTGTTAAAGAAATTATGGTTGCATCATCTAGTATTAGAGCAGGAAGATGGTTGGGAGAGGAAAAGGAAGAGGCAATACATAGATGCATAAAGACATGCAAATAATCTAGAGGCAAGTTGCAAATATTACAACAATGCTTGCAAATCAAGGGCTAAGACAAAGAGAAGATGATTCAGATAACAAAGTAAGCCATGGGACAAGAGCTGAACATCATGCAGAGGCCGAAGAAGAGGAAGAACAAATGAATGGATTGTCTTTTGAGGAAATGATTCTCAGGGCATTAGAAGGAAGAAATGATGACATCAAAGTTGAAGTGTTATATTATAAAGGTAGTTTTAAACCAAAGGAGCTAATAGATCGGTTAAACATCATGGGGAAGTTCTTTGAGTGGAAGCATATGACAAAGGAGAAGAAAGTAAAATTTTCCTATACACAATTGAAAGGGCATGCAATGATTTGGTGGGATCACTTACAAAATGAAAGAATCTGAAAGGGAAAGGAAAAAATAAGAACCTGGGAAAAGATGGAGAAGAAACCGAGGGAGAAATTTCTACCTGTATATTATACACAAATCCTCTTTCATAGTTTTCAAAATCCAAAGCAAAATCCATCTACTATAGAAGACTATACAAATGAATTTTATAAATTATCCATCCGTTTGGATCCCAATGAAGTTGATGAACAAATGGCTACAAGTTATGTGAATGGCTTGAATTTTTCTATCCAAGACAAGTTAAGCATGCATCGAGTCACTAGTATGAAAGAGGTGTGCCAACTTGCCTTAAAGGCAAAAGAAAAGCAATGTATTTTTAAAGAAATAAAGGAGTGATATGGGGTACATCATCCCCATTGCATGCTGGTTCAATTTATGATCAATAAGAGTCATCCCAAGGATTAGAGAGCCAAGAAAAAACCCAACAAACTCCATCAAATCAACAAAGAGGAAGGGGGTTTCAACAAGGTCGAGTTTATGGCAGCGGTAGATGATGCGAAGGCCAAAGAAGACCATTCACTTGTTTTAGGGGTCATGAAGAAGGTCATAGAGCATTTGAATGCTCTAATTATAACATGCAAGAGATGAATCAAGAAAGATCATCTAGGGTGAATATAGCTCAAGCTGAGAATGGAGCAGAACAAGAGATATCACCAGATGTAGGAGAAACTATCATGATGAGGAGGACAATGGTAATTCCATAAAAGGAGGAGGTATAGGGAAAAGATCCTGACGATTCATGTCTTTGAACCAACATATTCCACACAAGATGTACTTCAGGAGGAAAGGTATGTCAAGTAATTATTGATGGAGGCAATTGTGAGAACATGGTTTCTACAAAAATGATAGATATACTATTTTTGTAGTGTGAAAAACATCCTCACCCCTACCATATTGCATGGTTCAAAAAGGGGACTGAAGTTACAGTAGATAAGAGGTGTCTTATTAAATTTTCCATAGGAAAATTCTATAAGGATGAGGTGTGGTGTGATGTCATTTCAATGGATGCATGCCATATTTTGCTAGGAAGACCCTGGCAGTATGATAGGAAAGTTATTCATGATGGGGGTAAAAATACATACACCTTTTGGAAGGATGGATCTAAAGTAATCTTTTTGCCTCTCAAGGATGATGGAAAGGGTGAGAGTATGATGGAAAGGATGGATCTAAAGTAATCTTTCACTTACACCTTTATTACCTCTTCTCTTATTCTAATCATTCAACCATTTATAACCTTGTTTGATATTGTTTAACAAAAAATGTTTCTATACAAGATCTTGGGAGCCAAATCCAAATTAAGAAGGATGATAGATTTCGACGCATGCAAATTTATACATGGACTAATATTTAAAGAAGATTAGAAGGTCTACAAAATCATAAAGAGTTCCCAAAATACTAGAGTGTGAAAGTTTTTAGTGAGAACTTAATGGAGTTGAATGTCAATATTTTGTCAAGCTCGAAGAAAATACAAAGGTCCAAATTCTCAGCATATAGCCCCACTATTTGCATTGGAATCATGAGGTAATGAATGAAGGTCCTTTCCATCGAATACCTAAACAACCTAAAATCAGTGTTAGACAACCCCACTCCATACATGTAGCTATAAATTGATTCTAAAAACAAGAAAATCTTTAGATTTCATTGCTCGATATCAAATTGCACCGAGGTAATGTAGATTCATAAGTATGGTTTGCACAACACAACAAGTTTCTTGTTTCTATGTGACTCTCTTTCCTTTCATCCACTGTGGACTAATGGATCGGGTCTTTTAAACATCATAAGGCATCTAAACCAAAAACTTTACCGGGTGAAATGTGTCCATAGTCCTTTTGATCCCAGTGCATAAATATTTAACTCTAAAATAGGAAGTCAGTCTAACAAAGAGATTACGACATAAAACATTTGGGGTCAAATTGTTGATTCAAGTGAACAACTAGAGGAAAAAAAAATGAAACGTGAATGTTCTTATTCTTGCATCGAAGTTCAAAATAATAATTTATTTCATTTCATTCAATAAAGATTTAAGGTATTGATATTTTAAAATAGATGTGAACCAAAGCACAAAATCGAAACACTTACGTCAAGATTGTGAAGGATCCATTAGGAAATAACATAAAAATTCTAGGTTGAATCCTCAAAATGAATATGTTTAAAACAAGAAATCAAGAGTCGTAATCATGTGCACCTAAATTCCTTCACTTTCCTTCAAGATGGCATGGATGTCAATAATATTTGTCTAGTACTGCTACCAATGCCCCCTCTAGGAGAAGCTATGTAGCTATTTTCTTGAGGAGAATTGGTGTTATTTTCCCTTTCACAATTTAGTTTCATCTTTCTTATGTGAGCATGCACAACTCCTAAAATTTTGTCCCTAAGCTCGGAAAAGTGTGACAAATGTGAAAAGTGTGGCAATTGATTTTTTATCTCACGCCACTACTCCTTGTAACTGATTGTTACACTGACATTAATATTTAATCATCATTATCCTCAATTCAACACACACGATGGAATTTAATTATCATGAAAAATAAAATTTTGAAGATTACCAATGCTCATGTCTCCTCTCCCACTCTCACATTAGCGTTGAAATAGGGAAAGAATGGTAATTTCAGTTTTAAGAGAAAGGGTTTGTGACATCCTCCCCCCTTAGACAATGCATTGTCCTCAATGCCTCAACTAAAGATTAACATCAACCTTACCAACTAACAATTATATCCAATTTAATTAATACTTCATTTTAAAATGCAATGAGTCTTCAATTTCTCTTTTCTTTTACAACCACTCAACTAATACCACATATATAAATCATAAAATAATGATTCCAACTAATGTCACATCTAACATGGATAGAAACTCTTTTAATCCTAAAGCATCCTAACTTTCAAGTAAAAATGTAGATTCATTTAAAGAAGATTTATTTAAACACACACACACACACATGTCATCAAAATAATAATTCCATCTTTCGAAGTACATGGTAGATGCACATTTAAGGCAACTATATTTAATCTAAATATAGCATACACAAGCATCAAAATCCATTTTTGAATAATTTAATTGCACTTTTAACCATGCAATATCCCAAATATAGTAAACATGTGAGTATCAAGTAATCATTTTAGCAACAATTTTTATTTGAGTGTGTGAATTCCATTACTATCCTTTAGTTTTACAAGGTTAGAGTTACCTCTCTCCGACAATGTTCCCCCTCTATTATGAGTTGTCGTTCCATCTTTTGTATGCACAATAACAATATCAAAGCATTAGTACATATTTTTAAGCATAAACAAAATATAACATTCATTCATTCTAGTTCTTTTAGACATAAGTCTATATATTACTTTCATTTCAAAAGAGAGCACACATGTACATGTGCTTCTTACCATACATTGGCATCATATTGAATTGATCAATGTATAAAATACTTCGTATCAAATTCTTTTTATACTTATATGTAGACACTTACAATATTTTTAGTTAAATCAAATAATAATTCTTCATGGAAGAAAATTTCCAATGATAAATATTCAAGAATAAAGATAATCATTTGAAAACTAAAAATTTTCAATTAATTAACCCTAGACCATAACTTGATCAAAAGTAAGTAAATCAGTCATACATACTATTTATTAGGTGGTACTCACTAGGTGAGAAAGTCATCCATCCATTTTCACAATTCACCTATAAAGGTTAGGGGTTCCATTTTCCCACTTATGTGGTCTAGGTCGACATGCCCATCTCATCACAATAATATTTCAAAAGTAGATTTTTAACTCATTTCATCACATCAAATATATTTCATCTCTAAAACCATGTAAGTCATGTACAAGTCTTACATCTTAATATGAATAAGCATTTAAAATTTCATCAAAGTAATGCGAGTATGCATAGTCCAAGTGTAAGCATCCTAATACATCATGATAACTCATCTCCATATTAAAATCAATACATCATGTATGTTATACATTTATAACAATGCATCCAAAAACATAACCATAAAGGTCAATCATGAAAGAAGATACATAAGTGAAATCGAACAACTGTCCTTCTATAAATCCTTGTCTCCTAGCACAAGGCCATCTCAAGAAGGGAGTGTGGCTTGGATGCTTGTCCGTTCTATCCATGAAATATTATGCTTCTGGCTCAAACCCTTGTCTGATCAATCCACAAAGCCTTACACATCCTTTAGATTCTATCACCCTTTAGAATTCTTATCCCTACAATGCTCAAAAGGAATAAAAGGCGGGGGGTTCCCTGGTGCAGCCATGAAACTTTCTATTATTCATGAATGTGGCAGGGAGATGGAACATGGGAAGCATATTTTTGAAAACATATGCGAACAAGCTTTGGCCGAAGCATCTTTTTATCACTAGAAATGAAAATTGGCAGGTAGAGAAACATCCCTTTCTACCCTTCCCTATTTACTTCTTCCACATTAGTACCCTCACCAGAAGGTAAGCTTTCCAATACACATACATAGTACAGAAATGATACAAACACAATTCTAGCATTTATTTCTTTTCATTTAATATTGCATTAATAAAAGCATAAAACTCACATAACAAATCAACTAGTCTAATGAATTATGCCTTTCATCATGAGCAATCATAATACATTGTAGCCCTAGAGTGGAACCTAGAGCTCTAATACCATATGTAAAAAACTGAGCTTCTGACACAAATTCCACATCAGAAAAAATAATATAAACTAAGGAGTCGGTCAACAAGTCAAAGGTCAAATGCACAAGTCAACAAGATACAAATAGATTCCCTATAATATAGGAATAAAATAAGTATAATTACAACCAAAACTGTAAAAGGATAAGGAATACCTCTGTGTCCAAGAAAAGTGGAATTTTGACCATCTGTCAAATGTCCTAACATAATCACAATAAGAGATGTTACATCGACTCAATATAAAAGTTCCAACCAACTTTTGTAAATAACAACTCAAATGATATCGACCAACTGTCGAGTCAAATCAATGTAAGATAAAGATTAGATCAAAATATGAACTTCCATATTAATGACAAAAGTAAACAACAAAATTACCAATATCACAAGGATGAAAACATAGGAGCATAAGCACTATAAAGAGAGTCATTCCTGAAAGAAGCTACTACCACCTATTCACACAAATCATCAAGGGAGAGAATATTGCGGGAGTGCATTTCCACCGTACCACGAAGCATTAACCCTTCCTCGGAATCCTTCCTGACATGAAGGATACTCAACCCAACTAGAAGTAGTCTAAACAAGCAAAACTAACATGAAGTAATGAAATTTGTGAAGTACAATTTATCCATCCCTCGAACATAAAAGTAATGTTATCATTTCATAAAACTGATCTTCTTCTCAACCAAAAAAAAAATTCCAACAAGCAATCATATCATGAGCTCTTCTCATAAGGCATTGTGTACACAAGATGTGTTTCAAAATAAGAGAAGTTCATCAATTATTTCTATTAAGTATAAAGACATAATAATATTCTATTTCAACATATGAATGTAAAATATTGAAAACTACAACAAATGGACTCCATAATGCAATCATACTTTTCTTAATGTAGTTTAGAGTTCTTAATACATGTCATGTCCATCATAAAACAACTATATCTATGAATATGAGGTGATTAATAAGAAATCAAACATCTCTTTATAATTTTTTTACTCCCATCATTAGCACATCTCTTTATAAGTTTTTTACTCTCATCATTAGCACATCTCAAAATTCACAATGAATCATGATCTCTTTTTCCTACTCAGATTGCACAATATAAGGAAATAACAAATTTTGAATGTCAAATACAATGAAGGGGAAAGAAAACACATAACTTCCCTCATTTGGCAAAAATCAATGCCAATAAAAGTGATGTTAACAAGAGGATGAGTGCACAAAAATAATGGTAAGCACTATGATTGATTCCTTAACTTCTATGAACAACACACATTACACTACAAGATCACGCTACTAGAAGCAATGAAAAAGATGCGATTACAAGAGATAAACCTAGGAATGGATAACTAGAATAAGGAGTCCAACAAATAAAAATAAAAGTCCCCCTCAAACCAGTTAATTGATCTGATAAAGATTATGCAGATTTTCTGCAGATTTTCTAGGTTATGCTTTGGAGAGTACTCTTGTTTTATGTAACATCTCTTATTGTCATAATCATGTGCACCTAAATTCCTCCACTTTCCTTCAAGATGGCATGGATGTCAATAATATTTGTTGGCACTGCTACCAATGCCCCCTCTAGGAGCAACTACGCAACTATTTTCTTGTTGTAAAGAAGAATTGGTGTTTTTTTAAAAAAAAATTCCCCTTTCGCAATTTAGTTTCATCTTTCTTATGTGAGCATGCACAAGTAACTCCTAAAATTATGCCCCTAAGCTTAGAAAAGTGTGACAAGTGTGGGAGTTGATTTTTATTTCTCACACCACCACTCCTTGAAATTGCTTGTTACACTGACATTAATATTTAATCATCATTATTCCCAATTCAACACACACGATAGAAATTTAATTATCAAGAAAAATAATTTTTTTAAGATTACCAATGCCCACATCTCCTCTCCCACTCTTACATTGGCATTGATTTAGGGAAAGACTGGTAGTTTTAATTTTAAGAGAAAGGAGTTGGAACAACATTTGACTTAAATATCCAAAGTAAATTGATTAGATTGTAATGAATAATAGTCCAACTTAATGTTATTAAATTATAATTTAAACAAATTAATATAATATATTTATCTTTAGGATTGATAAAAAATAGTATTGTGTCAAATGTTACAAACTAATTCACTAATACACAAAAAACAAAGTTAGAAACAATCATACGAAACATCTCAAGATTTCAAAATCTCTCATATTGTTTTGGCTTCCTCAAATTTTATTCTACCAAATGTTGCAAACAAATTTGCTAATATGCCAAAAAAAATCAGAAACTATCAAATGAACATCTGAAGACTTAACAAATCTCTATTACTGTTTTGGTTTTCTTTGACATACAAAAATTTTGAACTTAGAGACACAGTTTAGGAGTTTGTTAAGCTAAAAATATTCTTTTCTCAAAACTTTATACTGAGCCAAAAATATAGAACAAGATATAAAGAAAATAGACAATCCTGTAATATACTTACAATGTTAATGCAATACTAATGTCACATGATATCTTGATGTTCATAAATGCATGGAAAATTTTAGATATTACTAAATGATTCCTAAAATATCAAAACGAGTTGGTGTTTGTCTTTTTATACAACACACTAATATACACTTTGAAATATTTTCCACTTTAATTTGTTTTATACTAAGTTTTAAATTTAAATTTTAAAGTTTATGATTCACTTTTGCACCCACAAATCTAATTCATAAATGATAATCAATCGAAAACAAAAAGAAAACTGAAGGACTTGCAACTAATGATAATGATTAATAGGTTCTTTAAATTGAAAACAGGTAGATGTGTACAATTAACCCAAATTTTAAAGGACAGGGCTGAGCTCCCTACAAAATGCATTGTTGACCAAATTTCAAAAAATAGAAAATATAACAGATTTTCGCAAAATTTTCATCATCTGTTCTTCATGATCTGCATATTTTATGTTGGAAAACCAAAAAAAAAAATCGCTACATTTTCACAAATCTGAAAAAAAAAATTGACATTTTTTTAATCTTCAATAAATTTTATAAGGAACTTAGTTGCTGCCAATTTTAAAGAACCCAGGTCCCTGGCACATGTGAAAGTTAGTGAGGTCCTAAGTGTGATAAGTTATGATTACCCACCAATTAATACTTTTAGGGCCCGTCTGGTGCATGAAATTAATTTATCTAGAATAGGCCTATTCTAGAATAAAGACCTATTCTAATCTATTCTGCGTTTGGATCCCATAATGTGGAATTGAAATAAGGATTATTTTTTATTTTTTAATTAATTTGAACAATATGTATTTTTAACTTATTAAAAAATTATAATTGTAAAAATAAATATTTTCTTACAAATTTTAATTTTTAAACTTATCATTTTTGTTGCTGATTTTTTAATTAAAATATATATGTATTTTTAACTTATATATTTTTAAATTAAAATATGTATTATTAACTTGAAAAAAATAAGATTATAAAAAAAATTATTAAAAAAATTATTAAAAAAAAAAAGATTATAATCTTTTAACGGCGAATTACTTAATTCTGGGATTAAATAATGACTATTCCAGATTAATACCAGGAACCAAACAGACCCTTGAAGATTTTAAATTTTGAAGGACAATCAAGCGAGTGATAATTCCATGACTTCGCAGTCTTCTTCATCACCTCTTCCTTCACACTTCAACCAAGAAAATAAATGCTTCACTTACAGAGAGATAAAGGTTCAGTCAATTCTGTGTTTCTCTTTACAAATTTAGCTATTTGCTTCTTCTATAACCTTGTAAACTAGCATGCAAATTTTTAATTCTTCAACTTATTTCCAAAACTTTTACATATTTGGTAAATTGGTAGTGGATAACCCATGACTCTACATATCTAATCCAACACATTTGCTCCTATTCCCGTTTCCTTTTTTAACCCTTTCCTGACATCAGTTCACACCTAGTTTATTGGATTCAAAAAGACACTTTAACATACCCTATATTAAAAATAACATATATATGCCACGCTTTCTAATGAAAAGAGAGTCGGATTATTTGCTATCAGTATTTTTAGAACGTAATGGATTTTTTTTATGTTTGGTGAAGTCCCTTCATTTTGCACATCATTTTTCTATCAGAAATTCTTTATACCCTTCCATCATTCACCAGACCCCAATTTCACTTCATTTTATAGTATATTATTGGGTATTCAGATAGGAGATCTTTATCGAAGACTTGCCTAAGTGTGGAGTGGATCATTCATGATCATAAGAAATAAGAAATGGAGTCTTGTTAATCGCTACTTATCAATTTTAATTGAATGTGTTAAAGTACATCAATTATGATATAAAATGAATTTTTCGAAAATCGTCATTCATCAAATATAAACTGATGAACTTTATAAATGGACTCCGAGAAATCACCATAGAGTATCACAAGATACTTTAAAATTAATTATTTTTTTTGTTTTCTTGTTACCTGTTTGAGGAGTAGCCTGCCCACTCTCCTCTGCCCGAAAGGACAAAATACCAGATCCTCTTTATTTAATCCACCAAGAAGGAAGATTGCACTGCAGAGGGGTGTTAAATGCCCCCCCTCCCACATATTATATCAAAATCTATATATAGCCGCTCAGACTGAGCCGGCCAGAACGTGTTACGATGAGGCACTGCCTGTCAGACTATATTTATATCAACAAGACCTGAATATTTTAACGCTTGCTGTCTAAAAATCTGTTGACAGAGGCACAATAAAAGTCGGGCATAGAAAGTTTTGGAAAGGAATAAAAGAAAGCCAAGGCAGAGAATTAGTGGAGTGGAAAGGTTTCATCCGTCCATCAAATCACTCCTTCCCTCCAGGCTTTATTTGGTGGGCCATTGCCTACTTGGGTATATGAAAAAGACAGTGAATAAATCCATGTCCATCCATGTTACATCATTCATTCATTCATGCACAAATACCTCTCTCACTCTATTGCTGCTATTGCGGCCTCCCCTTCAATTAACACATCAAAATCAACGAACTCTATTTGTGAGATATTTATGTACTGTTATTTTTTTTTTCATGCCATAGATTTCTTAAAATTTTAGAACATTATTTGCTTATTATGTGGTATGATTATTTCCATAAACATGGTTTTCAATTGAGTAGTGCACATCCTAATATTCATTTGTGCTATGTAAGTACTAGCATCTCTTTATCCTTTTGAAACATAATTGAACATTAACATGTGGGTTTGTTGATAGAAGATTCAATTTGTATAAACTAGTATTTGTTTGTCCGAATGTTTTTCTTAGGCTCATTGTTAACGGTTTAGGGTGAAATTTGTAAAGGATATTTATGTTACATAAGATATTATTTCTTTAGTATTAAATGTTAACTCTAAGTGCTAACTCATAAAAACCTATTAATATTTTTGTCATAAAATGATCCACAAAATGTATGCAAGCTCAAATGTCAAACAGTGTAAAATTATGAAATACAAATATCTAGATTCTTTAGAATCTGAAAAAATGTTCACTTTGAAAACCTTAAAGTTGGATCCTTTGCATGGCTAGCTATTCAAGGCACGATTCTCACTAGGATTTGGCTATAGATAGATTACAGATTACAGTGGTCTTCCTTGTGTTTTATGTGGTAATGGTCTAGAATCTACTAATCACCTTCTATGTTTCATTGTAACTTTACACATGAATGTTAGAAATGGCTTCAATGGAAGCTAGCAAGGCTTTGTCCTTTGAATCGAAATCTATCAAATCTCTTTAAATATTGGCCCTCTCTTTTTAATTCTTCCATGTTCAATTGCATTTGGGATATGTGTCCCTCTATTCTTATATGGATTTGTGGCTTGAAGAAGAAAATAGAATCTTAAAAAACGCTTCCTCTTCACTATCGAGTGTTTTTTTCAAAACAGAAAAATCAAATTTTGAGGTTACTATGAGTTATTGTAATGACCCATTTCTGGTCCTTACTTAATTTTGTCTAAATTGTTTGGATTTACATGTGGGTATGACAACTTTTAACATTTCTTATTAGGATAATGCCACTTCCCAATGATTAAAATACAATGTTATGCATTAAATTAAAATTAGATGAAGAGCAATCCCTGACTCATAATACATACTTAAGTTTTAATTTCTTACTTTACTCTTAATCACTAGCTTCAAGATGGATGGAAGACTCATTGTGCTAAGGGCACGTAAAAAATACTACAAGCGGCCTCTCTGGAGGCTTAACCCCAGTGTTGGGACAACCGTCATGTACCTAAAATTACTCTGCCTTACCCTTCCACAAATTCCCTATCCCCTTAGCTATATTAGGGAGTGATTAAGTAATTGATTTAGTATATATTAATATCTTTTATATCCCAAACATAAATATAGATGTGATGAAATGCAAACAAGTAATTCACTAAGCATCCTAGATTTGTTATGTGAATGATCTCCTCATGGCCCTCATGAAAAGAGCAGCTTGTAAGATTAATTTTTTAATAGTGGATTCTTTGCTTTGAGTGTTTCTCCAAATCAGATTTCTCTAGGGTTCATCTCTTGTGATATCTTTGTTTATGTTGTTGCTTCAATTCACTAGCTTGACTATATTTAAATGTAACATTTTCTAGAAGCACAAATAGATGTGAGCATGTGATATTTATATTAATGGACGTATGATGCATACAAACCACTCATTGGGCGGTATTACCATAATTATTTGCAATGTTTATATTGTTCAATTAAGCATGGCAAATATCAAAAACTCACTTATTTGCAAGTAAATGCGAACCAAAACTCATCCAAAACTTGAAACGGAAACTTTCGGCAAGTTATCACCAAGTTACTCACCAAAACACACCACAAATTAGAACGTGGATCAAACACCTAATGTGGGAAGATCAATTAATAAAAGACTATTGGAGAAATGAAAGAATTAAAGAAGTTTGCTACAAACTTAAAATTTGAAGAATTAACTGTCAATGAAAAGATGTTGAGACAACCATTAGTTTCCGTGTTTTTTTAGAATGAAAATGTTTCTATAGCCAGACTCAAAAAAATGTTTAACAAGGTGCAGATGATAAAGCAAACAAAATTGATGCAGAGTAATGAGTCAAGCAGACAATACCATAGTTGTAATGAATAGTACAAGAGATCAGTGCTCTTAAAGAAAAGTACTTTTTCTAGTAATAAGGGCAGCTATTTTGGTGGTGGAGTGGAATTCATGTTCTCAAGGCTTTATTGGTGCTTAAATCACTGTTTTGAAAAAAATGAAAAGTCTCTGTTAATTTTATAAATCATTCAAAACATTTACACATTAGGAACCATTTCTTCCTGTCTTTGCATTGCTGCATCATTAGATTTTCTATTATGAGGGTATGTCCTTTTGGTGGCGGAGTGGAATTTTTTTTCTTAAAGTTTTATTGGTGCTAAACTTCTGTTTTGACAAAAATGATAAGAAAATGATAAGCTGGTAAAATTAGCTTCTGTGTTTTTGTTTGATTTGTTTAATATCAGCATTTTGAGTCTGAATTATTACAACTTCACTATAATTCACACTGCTTTTGTCAAACCTGTCAGAAAACTTGTTGACCAAACCACATACGACACACTGGCAAGACAGGACCATATATGTCTCAGGATACGAACGTGCAAGATCTAAGGTATATTATTTATTAAAGTGGATTCATTTAAATTGCTGAGATTTGATAAACAGTGTTGTCAATTTAGAATACATTAGAAGTCTATAAATCTTTTCTTCTAAAACATTGAACTACTAATTTAACCCATCTTTCTTTGACAAGGAAGAGTTAACCTTGAGTTGTTATGGGGTTTTGCAGGGTATTTGTGGGAACATGGAATGTGGGAAGTGGAGCACCCCACAGTAGCCTCAATTTGGATGAATGGGTACAGCCATCATCAACTTATGCAGACATCTACATTTTAGGGTACAAACGAAATCCACTCATCTCATCCCACTCACTTGTGTCAACATGAAAATATATGTACTTGATTTTCTTTTAGCCCAATCCTTTCATAGCCAGAGCGGACAGGCAATTTGGGGCTAAGATTGTTGAAAATCATATCAAGGAGCGTAAGATCATACATGAACGCAAATTCATCCAACTCAAAATGAAGGGCAGAGCAGAAGGAGTGAAAACCAGAATTGAGGGATAAGGTGCAATATCTCAGAGGCGAGTTCCTAAGAAAGGTGCAGATTTGAATCAAATAATGGGGCGAACTTTACCAGGGGTATAAAATCAAAGACAGATTCAAGCCAATTTAAACTTCAGCAGAGGCACGTAATCAAAAGAGAGGGTTGGTACCTCCTGTAACTATAACAGCCCTATAAACTATGAACGATGCTCATTGTAATTGCAATTTATTTTGGTTCAAACAAAATATTTAAAAATTAAATTTCAGAATTTCAATACAGAGACAAAGTTCAAAGTGAAGGCATTTAACAATAAGTGATTTCAGTGGCCTGTGAGATTCTATTTCTAAGTTCCGTTTGATGGCATTCATTGCCTCTTGTCTGTACTCACAGGGTTGAGGCATTAATAAAGCTTCTCTCAGACAATCAGGACAGCTTACCCTGCTAACCTATTTGCAAAGCCTTTTCATTCAATTATGCATTGAGTGTTTTCAGTGTTTGTTCTCATGGAACTAATCAAAATGGTCATTAAAAAAGGAAAAAAACAATTATAATAGAAATTGTAGACAATTGAAGACTGATCAGCTTTTAAAAAAAGATTGTGACCTTTATTTTCTGTGTTTTACTAGGTAACAGGGGTCCAAATAGAACACCCCTGGACTTGAGTAGGTAATTGAAGATAGCATTGGATGCAGCTCTGGGGTGGCATATCTTCATCGTTCAGGCATGACACATGGAAATGTGAAATCCTCTAACATTCTGCTGGACAAACATGGAAATGCATGTGTTGCAGACATTTGTCTAATGAGGCTTGCCAATCCTTCAATAGCTGCCACTAGATCTGCAGGATACAGAGCACCAGAGCAGATTGACAAGAAAAAAACTTCTCAAAAGGCAGACATCTTCATCTTTGGAGTGGTGCTCCTTGAGCTCCTTATAGGAAAGAGCCCTGCACAAAATAGTTTACAGGAGGAAGGGGATTGCATAAATCTGCCAAAATTGGTTCGGTCTGTTGTGAGAGAAGAGTGGACTGTGGAAGTGATTGATCTAGAGCTTTTGAGGTATGAGAATATTGAGGAAGAAACGGTGGCCATGCTGTAGATTGGCCTTGTTTGTGCTTGTGGAAAAGCTGAACAAAGGCCTAAGATGAGCCATGTGGTGAGGATGATCTACAACATTTCATCAGATCATCATCATTTTCCCATCATTGTTTAACAAATGATTCAGGGTGCTCAAAAAATTGCCTGGCTTATACAGACAGACTAAAAATAAAATTAAAAAATCACATGACAATAAATCTGTCCAAAATATCCATAGGTTGCATCACACTGACAACAGCCATCCAATAAAAATTAGGTTGTTCACAACTAAAACATTCGAAAAAACTCACCAACTTTATGCATTAAAAAACATGCTAGCATAAATTTCAAATGGAAAGGGACATTGCATAATATTTTTGTAGGTTAAAACGTGCGCTCCATATAATTTTAAAGAGGAAGTTGGTGCAGCAACAGTAATATGGTGATTGCCGCAGCAACAACAACCAGGAAATTATTAAACTCAACAAGAAATAACGCACCATATAGGAAATAATAATTATGAGACATACACGAAATTATTAAACTCAATTCCATAGAGGAAATAATGCACCATTTTATCAATCCCAATACCCATTATAAAGATTAAAACCTGAACCAATCAGTCCCAATACCCATTATCAATTTCTCTAAACACCAGAAAATATTAACAAAGATTGAGAAAACTGAGTGCAACAAGTTTTTAAATCAAAGAAATGCAATCTTCATCTTGTTTAACATTGTGTGAGCTCTCAGGTCAAACCATCTACATACGTTTGAGCAAAAACTCTGAAAGACAAGGAAAAGGGAGAATATAACATACCTCAAAATTTACGGGCTCTGAAATATTTTCCACCAAGTCTGCAGCACCCACATATGGTGAAATATTAAGGGTAATATTTGTATTTATAGTAATTTATGTATATAAATTTTGGAGGGAGAAAAAATGGAGGCAGATGTGAAAATGGAGGGAAGAAAAATTGTGAAGACACCTGGTCCTATTTTTAGTATGCAGTCACTGCATAGTTTCCACCCCTCCTTTTTTTAACAGTCTAATTCTTAGTGTTAAGCAACAGCTGCTCCGTGAAAATAGAAGAAGATTCCGAATTATCCTTTTATGCTAATTAAAAAATTACATGGGGGTACTTTTATGCTTATTTTTAAGCACAAAAGAGACTGAAGCAGCCGCACGGGGACATGGGGTAAATGTGATAAAATTAGACCGCCATTATGATTACCCGCCAATTAATACTTTTGAGGATTTTAAATTTTGAAGAGCAATCAAGCGAGAGGAAATATAGTCGGGAGTCCAGCTTGACCCGTCATGATTCTATCAGCAAATTCATATTAATTACATTGCAGAATGATTGTCTTGTTATTTTTTTTAGAGCCATTTGCAAACAGTACATATATTCTTCACCAACAAAAACAACACAGCCTGTATTGATTCTTGACAAGTTACATAAGATCAATGAATGGCAGAGAGTCTGTCAATGAGAAGATGGAAGGTGTGGTTTCTATCAAGAATGCTGAGTCTCACATAGTTTTGGGGTGCACCAAAATGCCTGCCACTGCGAGTGATAATTCCATGACTCCTCAACAACTTCGCACAGTCTTCTTCATCACCTTTTCCTTCACACTTCAGCCAAGCAAATGCTGCATTTACAGAGCAATCAAGAGTCAGTCAATTCTGTGTTTCTCTTTACAAATTTGGCTATTTGCTTCTTCTACAACCTTGTAAACTAGCGTGCAAATTTGTACTTCTTTAACTTATTTCCAAAACTTTTACATATTTGGTAAATTGGTAGTGGATAACCCATGACTCTACATATCTAATCGAACACATTTGCTCCTATTCCCGTTTCCTTTTTCAACCCTTTCCTGACATCAGTTCACACATAGTTTATTGGATTCAAAAACACACTTTAACATACCCTGTATTAAAGATAACATATATATGCCATGCTTTCTAATGAAAAGATAGTTGGATTATTTTCTATCAGTATTTTTAGAACTTAAAAGGATTTTGTTATGTTTGGTGAAGTCCCTTCATTTTGCACATCACTTACCCTCCATTTTTCTATCAGAAATGCTTTATACCCTTCCATCATTCACCAGACCCCAATTTCACTTCATTTTATAGTATATTATTGGGTATTCAGATAGGAGATCTTTATCAAAGTCTTAGTTAAGTATGGGGTGAATCATTTGTGATCATAAGACATAAGAAATGGATTCTTGTTAATCGATACTAATAAAAGTTTTAATTGAATGTGTTAAAATATATCATTTAAAATTATGATCATATAAAAGTGGATTTTTCTGAAATTATCATTCATCAAATATAAACTGATCAACTTTATAATTGGACCCCAAGAAATCACCATACAGTATCACAAGATACTTTAAAATAGATTATTTTTTGTTTTCTTGTTACCTGGTTGAGGAGTAGCCTGCCTCCCAAAGAAGTCGCAAAATTGACTTTGGAATGCAGGCAAGCTGAATCTGTGATTAAATCTTACTACATCTCGAAGCCTCTTCCATCTCTCAGCCATCAAATTAGAGCCATGATGAAAGAATCTAGTCTCTTCAATGGTGCTAGAATAATCTTCTATGTCTACCTCAGAAGCATAACTGTTGCTTATAGAGTGCAAAATTTTGCTGGCCCGTAGCTGAGAATCCTTTGAAACTCCAATGGTATTCAGTTCGATGTATTTGGTCATCTTCTTAGCCACTTCAGCATCTTTAACAATTGCCCACCTACACCAATCCTCTTAACTTCAAATAAGATATAAAACAGAGATTCAATTTTCCCATCAACTGAAATGAAAAAGACGATTCCTGAATTCCAAAAACCTAGTGAGCAAAATGCACAGTACGTTGGTGCTGAAGAAGAAACTAGTCAAATTATAGAATATAATGTCAAGAGCTGCTCGCATATCAAATAAGGGCAAAAGAGTGTACAGTGAAGCAACATGAACATAACACACAAGCAAAACCAGAAAAAGCATGTAGAAGACATTAAAATTGCTTCTGGAGGATGAGACAGCTAGCTTAAGGGAAAAAAATAATCATGCAAAGACAATAAAAATATCTTACAGCAAAAAGAAGAATTATGCAAAGATGACAAAATATCTTACCCAATGCGTGTGCCTGCATGACCTGTGCTTTTAGATACAGTGAAAAGCATAACATCTCCATCTGCAGGTTTAGTGATAGGAGTATAATGTGGCCAATAATAAGCATGATCATATACAACCGGTCCAGATCCATTTACAACTGCTTCCCTCACAAACCCATCAGGATTATTCGGGGAAGTTACAAGTTCGATATAATGATCTTCATCTGCCTCCTGCTTGTACTTCAGGGCATCACCAGCCCATCTATAAAGGTCTGATTTCAAATAGTCCGTCACCACTGGATAAGACTGAAATGAGAAAAGAAAAAAATAAAGATCATTCATTGATTTTGGTAAACAACTAAGGATGAAATTATCTTGATTTACTTCCAAAATGCAATTGGGGGATAGTCAGACCGAATAATAGGGTGCTGCAGATACAACATCTGTAGGCTTTGACCGACCCGGTTGAGACAGGGCATATAAAGCAGCCTGAAAGAGTTGTGTTGAGCCTGTGCCTATAACTAAAGTACGCCGTTTAGTCACAGCATTCCCAACAAGATCATGAAGAGATCTGATTGCATTTGCTAACTCTGGCTCTAGAAACCAGCATATGTTTTCTGTATCTGCAAAGTAACTCATCAGCTGCCATCCCAAAATCACAGTTGTACTCTCTTGCCCCCTATTAATCCAAAAGGATTCAAACATCGTTGGGTCTCCGCTGCATCCAATACAACAGTAAATCACTCAAATCTAAAGTTTTATCCATCAAATCTTTATACTCACTGCAATTTATTTATGGGTTCCACTTGAAATTTTATTTGGCAGTCACCTGAGCTTATGTAATATACAGGTATTGATAGATTCCACCATTTGATTTTAACACTATTCATGGAAATGGAAACCGCAAGCTAAAAGTGTGAAGAGATTATATTTTCAGTGGGGTCCAGGGATTACTTTTTACATGTTAAAAGGACAAAAATACTTTGAACAAAGGCAGTAGTTGGTAATTGATTTATAGTTCCCATCCATAACCTGTAGGTTAGTAAAAACAAATAGAAACTTCAGTATAAAGGGTAGAAGGAAAAGGTTTAGAAAAATTACTGATCGAGATTGATAATACAATTGGAGACAACAGTGGAACAGTTGTGGCCCGTCAAGCAGGCATGACATTTATACGGCGGCTGAGCTGTTGCAAATGGAGAGAGCAAGTAGCGATCTGTCTCTGCATCTGCCTCTGCCTCTGCCTCTGCTTCTGCTTCTGCTCCTTGTTGTCGTAGGCATATCTTATTAACCAATGAGTCTTCACCATTCACATGGGGATGCGGATGGTAAGTTTTCTCATATACCAGACTAGTGAGAAGAAAGACATTCACGGCCATGGAAAGGCTTATCAAGTACCTGCTGCTATTCATACTGCCTGGCATGGGATTTCCTTTCTGGTTCTGCTTTGGCTTTGGCTTCTGGTTCTGCTTCTGCTTCGGCTTCTGGTTTGAAAGAGTAGCAATGCTATTGCCTTGCTGCTTCTGCTTGAACCTCATGCCTGAGACTGAGGCTGAAACTGCCATAATACATAAATGCAAATGTTCATTAATAACTAAGTCAAGTACACAATTTGTTCTACCAAATGAGAAAGCATACTTGTGTTAGATTTATAGATTTTGTCAAAAAAACAAGGAATGCTAGTGGAACATTATTATTCCCTTGGACTTTATAAAAGCATTATGTACAGTAATCTTATATAGAGGTGATAGATGTAATAAACTTCAATAAAATATCTTAGTTGATGGCTTTTGAAGTTTATCATTAACATATTATTCCTTATGTGCTTTGATTGTCAATGTAGCTCTAGGAGTTACATAGCAAAACTGGATTTAGATATAGATTTCAAATCCCTAGCCATCCTTTGATAAGTGTCACCATTGACCAGATGCCTTCGTGAAATAAGGACCTCATAAAACATAAGTTTAAAATATAATATTTCTACTAGTCATCTCCTAATATATAGGACCTAGGACATGATATTTTGTGAACTAGACTCCTTATAAAAATATGGGTTTATAGTATATACATAAGGGAGAAGAATTAGGCTGGCCTTTGAAAAAAAAACTAGGTCTCATAGGATTGTTAAGAATATTAGTTATATGAACATCATTTGAAAAAGATGTGAATAGGATCAAAAGATAGAGCATGAGAAGGTATATACAAGTTCAAACTATCCTCAAGCACAAAAACATGCAATAAAAGCATGTGCCCATCAACAAATGAATGATTAAAAAAATTGAATGAAACAATGACAATGATCTCACTCAATTAGTCTAAATTATCCCATCAATACGACATTCACATCAATATGCATCACTAAAACCACCAAATCATTGAGTGATAACTCTCTAAAAGGAACAATATCATCATGCAATACACGAAGCAATCAATCAAAATAGAACCAAACATAAGAAGCTAATGAATGATCATCAATATGAATGTTACCATCATATAGTGCATTACAAAGTAAAGAGTCGTAATAAATAACAAATGAGACAGGATGTGCTATCAGCATAAACAATACCATCATGAATGAAAACAGGTAACTCATGTAACCATTATTACTAGACTCCTCACAAGATGGATTATCTAAGTGTAGAGATTGAATTTTGGTTCCAGAGAAAAAAAAAACAAATTTTCTTTGTGAATGATCTCGATCGGCTGTAGACTCAGATCAACTAATCTTCTTTGAATTCAAGAGTTACTTGACCACTATTTTGGACAGATTGTGCTCATTAACCTAAAGTATTTTACCTAAAAAATTAATTAATAAAAAAATTGTAACGCTCAAATAGAAACCAACTCTTACTATTTCTCAGTGAACTAATGATTGAAATGACAAATTAACTCAATTATCTAAATGTTTTTTTTGACTGAAAAGAATTTCAACATGCTGGAAATGACGAGTTTAAAGAAAATCTGGGAAAGGACAATAGAGAAAAACATGGGGTTAAAATTTATAACTTGTAAGTGCAAATGCCTAGAGGACGTGTTGTAATTTTGTGAAGCATCTACAATGAAAAATTGGGACAAGAATGAAAATGTCCAAAATGGAATGTCTGCCTTAAGAATCATGCTTAATTCTGTATAGGAGTAAGCCGCAGATTCCCAAAAAGATTAACAGTGGCGAGAAAAAACAAAGTAACAAGAATTTAAACTCGAATATCATATAGAAATTAAAAAGAACAAGAGGGAAAAATATCACCAAATTCGTAGAAGGTTGAATATCTTCTTCTGAAAAATTACATGCAACTTAACGAAGACAAGAAAATATTTATGGTAGTTGTGAGGAGCTTGCCTTCAAGCCTCTGGATAAGTCTTTTAAACTCCACGAACAACGTATTTTTTTGATAATAGAAATGCTAAATGCATAGGAGGATGAAATTATCTTGATTTACTTCCACATTGCAATTGGGGTTTAGTCATACGGGATAATAGGGTGCGCAGCAGAGACAACATCTGTAGGCTTTGACCGAGACAGGGCATATAATGCAGGCTGAGAAAGTTGTAATGAACCTGTGCCGTTTACTCACAGCATTCCCAACGAGATTATGAGATCTGATTGCCTTTGCATATGTTTTCCATATCTGCAAAGTCCCAATTTCACGGTTGTACTCTCTTGCCCCTTATTAATCCAAAAGATTGCATACATTGTTGGCTCTTCACTGCATTCAATCCAACAGTAAACAACACAAATCTAAATTTTATCCATCGAATTTTTTAACTCACTGCATGATATTTATGGGTCCCGCCTGGGCATACATAATATACATTTTTCAGCGGAATCCACAAACTACATTTTGAATGTTTTAAAAACAGAAAAAAAATTGAACAAGAGGCCAGTATTGGTAGTAACTTAGCGGGAGAAAGCAGCTAGCTAAGCATCTAGCCCTCCCATTTTAAGGATCTTTTAGTCTCATTCATCACACTGGACCCAACCCCCTATTAGATACGCGTATTACCCAGGAGACGTGTATTTATAAGGAGAGGCCTGCATCCGCCCACAACCATTATTCCCTTGAGCTCTTTCACCTCACGAAGCCAAGGCCAGACCTTCGCAATTGATCACTAAGAGTGATCCCAAACCATATGTAGTTTCACGCTATGAAAGAAAGGAGCGTTTGATCGAGCCTTTGCATCCGAACGCCCATAGAATTTTAAGGCTCGGGCGGGTTAATGAGCCTCATCAAACGAAGTGAGATGCTATCCGTACTTGATGGTCCGGAGGGTTGGGTGGGAATAGCGGAGCGGGCTCTACTGTGTATAGGGCAATCAACGGTCCAGAGCAAGAAGACTCGAATTCTCTCATTCATGCATCGGCTTTTCACAGAATAGGGACCGGGACAACTTCAAAAAATGAAGAATCTGATAGCCTTTTGTTAATAAGAGTAAAAAAAAGAATGGTGAAGATAGAGATTAGGGTCAGTCCGCATATAGGACAATTTCCCAGGGAATGCTTTCCCGGATGTACTAGGACTCCAACCAACATTTAGGAAATGCCTGGAACAGCTGAACGAATAAATGCTTGGCGATAAAGGCCTTTGGATTTCTAAGCAATTTCAAATAGTAGTGCCCATAGAATTGTAGGGCGTAGTTCCTATTCATAACCAGTAGGTTCGTAAAACACATGAAAATAATGCAGAAAGAAAAGGTTAAGAGAAAGTACTGATGAGGATTAATAATACAGTTGGAGAGAAGAGTGGACCAGTTGCAGCGCGTCAGGCAAGCATGACATAAGCGTTTGCATATGGAAAGAGCAAATGTTGATCTGTCTCCGCATCTGCCCCTGCCCCTGCTCCTCCTTGTTGAAGTATTCCTCCCCTTTTTCTGTTTCTGCTTCTGCTTCTGCTTTGATAAAGTATTCCTCCCCAGTTTCTGTTTCTGCTTCTGCTTTTATAAAGTATTCCTCCCCTATTTCTGTTTCTGCTCCTGCTTCGATAAAGTATTCCTCCCCTGTTTCTATTTCTGCAAAGTATAACCCCGCCACTTGCCCTATCTCCTCGGCACCGGTTACGGTGCAAATACGGCCGAGCGTCATACCCTCATATCCATCCTATGCCATGCCCCCATCTTATCTGACACATTGCCGATGTCTGCTTGATATGTCTGTCAGCTGTCCCAGTTATTCTGTTATTAAGCCGACTCGCTGCGTTTAACGAGTAGTTTTTAATTTTTTATAGATTATTATTATGTTTATACTGCCTCTTCTCAGCTATATTGGCTAAGACAACCGCCGGAAAGCGTTATGGTTTCACCGGGAAAAAAACGCGACCTGTCGGAATCCTCACACGGACAGCGATTTTACTGTCCGGACGGTATGAAAAGTTGGCATTCAGTTTTCCGACGTTTTTGTTATCGCAATCCCAGCGCTGAATGCCATTGGGCGTGTTTAAATAAAACAGAGAGTATTAAAGTGTTGCGGGCCCTGCCCTGCGCATTACTTCATACCGACGGATTCCATGGCCTCATATAGGTCTCTGTCAAAACGCTCTGCAAGCCCGTCTAAATTTATCTGAGACTGAAAACCCAAGAAATCGCTGCCCGATATTGCAGGTTGCAAGCATATACATAACACCGCCGAAAATAAGGGAGGGGATTTCAGCCAGTTTTTATACCATTCGAGGATTAAGGTAGGGTTCTGATCTGGTTTTATTTGTTGTCGGAAATTTCTTTTTATAGACTAGCAATTGCACTTTAACAACATGCAATGGTTACAGGAAGATTGTATGATGAAAGATGATAAATCACAATATCTTATTGTTGAGATTGTTAGTTTGTTTGGTTGTTGGAATTAAATAATGTTAAATTTTGCTAATGAGTATTTGACAATTCTGAAAGTTTTAAATCTGAAAAATGGTTTTTGGAATATGGATGGATTTATAATGAGAAGATGGAAAATGTTGTTTGCATATGAATTTCAAAATATTATAAATTTTGCTTTACCCCATTCCCATTTAAGTGGAATTGGAATTGATTTTCCAATTCCACCTATTTAGGCCCGTTTGGAACATGGAATATGAGCCCATATTCTGGAATATCATTTTCCGATTTATCTATTCCATGTTTGTGTTCATCCTAACAAAGATGAATTGGAATTTCGAAATTCCAATTTCACCCAAAAAATGGGCATTCCATCTTCTATTTGAAAAGGTGGAATTAGAAATTCTTATTCTAATTCCACTTTTCAAATTCTCATTTATTCGACCGTCGGGTCTGTTTGAGAAAAAATAAAAATTTGGAGTTCGATTTTTAACACTATTCCCCGAAATTGTTGGTCATTTTCTCTGCGTTCGCTATCGTTGTCTTCGTTCTTGGGTATGCGTATACAACCTCCAGAATGCCCTTGTGAGGGAATATTACCATGTTCTACAAGACCATCTAAGTATCACTGCAGAAGGCATGCAGAGTGCCTACTTGTTCCATGAGTGTTAAAACCCTAGCATTCTGAAGCTGAAAATCCACTCCATCGACTCTAGAGAAAAACAATTTGTAATGAACCTCAGAGGAAGAGGCTGGATGCTCCTCCAAATCCTCCTCCTTCACTACAATCCATTTCAAGAGATGCACACAGGAAAAGACTCATATTGTTTGAATTTCTTTGCCATTTATCTGTAGCGACTGAGGTTTTTGAGGCAAGAACAGTATATATTGTCAATTGTCATATTTGGGAAAGGCGCAAATATGTTTTGGTCTCAAAATTATGAAGATGTTTGTCTGCTGCAGAATTTTCATTTGAGACAATTTTGAATTTCAACGAAGAATGGAAGGCTCTCAAAAGCGAGTTATTGTTGTTGGTCAGTTTCCAATTTGGTGGTGCTATTTACAATTTTCAAGCTTTCAAACAATGTCATGTTAAAGAATCTCCCACTCGCAATTCCTCTTCATCGAGAAAGACCCTCAATCCATGGTGGGTACTGAGAGGGAACCAAACGGGTCATCCTATATTTTGGAAATCATTTTCAGAATTTGTATCTTCCAGAATTGCAGCATCTTCCAGAATTGACTATATTTGGCATTTGGTATTCCATGTTCCAAACGGACCCTGGAAGATTCAAATGTTGGTTTTCGGGGTAAATGGGAATTAACAAATCCCTATTCCACTTTCATGTTTTGAACACAAACATCAAAAATGTCAATTCTGGGCTTCGACAATCACAATTCCAGTCTAATTCTAGCAAACAAACAGGCCTTTAATAACCTCTCATTTTGGTATGTGAAGGCAGTGATGTCACATTAGTTTGAAAGTCACTTAAAATTGAAACTATAGACATCAAAAATATTGTTTTAGTGGAGAAATGTCTTAAAAAATATGTACATGATTTATTTAGTATAAGAAACTCATTTTAGAACCACTTTTGGATTAATTGATGAATTTGTTTAGTCTCTTTTGGGTAGATTTGTAGAACATGGAAACATCCATTGGACTGCATTATAGACACCATCAAATACAAAACTATTATATCATTACACATCCCCTATTTAGCCACTCCCAAATCATAAAATATTTAACCACTATTTATTATTGAATTATTTTCTATCTTATTTGCCACATGTTTCTAGTAGGGTGGAATTATTGATATTATATAAAGGGTGAAAATGTTAGTTTAATGAGGAGAAAAATAAAATCATAAGGCTCAACTCCTAAGCAATGGTTGTCCTTTATTTCGCAAATACAACATACAATGGGTATAGTGAACAATGCTTGCTTATGAAATGATGAAGTTAGTCGAGAGGTGAATAACTAACCCATAAAAAAACACTTAACATTGTGAAAATTATAGAGACTAAATAGAAACTCATACAAATAATCATTCCATTTAGATCATTTTCAGCTAAATCAAAATAAGCCAAGCCTATCAAAGTAATAAAGACAATGGCGTTAAAAATTTTGAACAACATTTTTTGGTTGGATATTGTGATGTTGTGAAACATCAAATTGAGCTAAATTTAATAGTGAATCCATGTATGGTCATTAAGTTAAAGATAAAATGCATTGAGACCATGTAAATTAGGTACTTTGTTAATATGTATGTACTTCTTTACAATATAAGAAATTGCCAAAAGATAAGGTTGTGACAATTGGATGCCAAATTTGCTTGAAGTTTACCTTGACTTGAATTTGCATTGAAAATGATTGCATTATTTGATTGAATAGAATAAGAATATTACTCTAAATTAAAGAGTATGAGCATTTTAAATAATAATAGTCAGTTAAAAGTGACAACATAAAAGATGTATTGTTATAGAGCTCACTTCATAAAAATGAACAATGTTATTGTTTAAACTATTAAATTAACTTACAAGTAAATCATATGTTATTAAATAACTTAACTTTTATTTCTCTCGACTTTTTGGTCTCTCTCTCTCTCTCTCTCTCTCTCTCTCTCTCTCTCTCTCAACAGTTTTAAAGTAATCAATTTCTACCATTTTTTAACATTTTCTTCCAATACGTTGTTATTGTCATCTAATACATAATATAGGCAACAATTTTAAGTTTTGTGTCTCCTATTTCTAGGTACTTTGGAGTGGGTTGTTTTTCTTACAAAAAAGCTTTTCCAATGTACACCTATGTTATCGTATTTATTATTTATTTTATATTTGAGTGTGCTTTTTAATTTATGTAATTTTTTAAACATTAAAATTTGTAGAGCACTCTCTTCAAAATATTTATGTAAAACTTATTTTTGTAAATGCTACTTCCATTCATTATCTATACACATTATTTACAAACTTTATGTATCCTATATGATCTATCCCTAAATATTTATTATATGTTTGATGTAGTTTACATGGTGCTATTATTGATAATTATTAAATGTTTTGTACAATGTCATCTTTTACCCTTTAAATGTGTCAAATTGGAGGGGGACACACACAATGTCATATTTTACCCTTTATATGTGTCAAATTGGAGGGGGTCACACAATAACACCAATCTTTCTAGATGAATTTGATAACAATTATAGTAATTTTGTTCAATTTTGTTACAACACAACTTCAATCTTATGGAGATGAAGTACATGTCCAAGATCTTATATTGTGAAATAAAAGGCCTCCTATATTTGTCTTGTGCACAAATTTCTTTTACATTTCTGCATTATTGAAGTTTATGACTTTTTGTAATATGTGAAATCTATTACTTTTCTTAGGCTTTACACCTCTTAATTGCATTTTCTTAAGAGTTTTAAAGTCTTTTCAACAAATCTATTTTGTGCATTTCTACAAGCATCTCTTTGAGACATTCTGTCAAACTATTTGCGCACCCACATTTTAGATGCATGTTTACCAAGATAGATGAAAAATTCATCTATCCTTTATCCTTAGATGGATGTCTATACCATCTAATCCCACAATCGACACACTCTAGTCATTGATAAACGCAAACTTGAAAAGGGATTTTCAGCGAATATTTGGGGGACAAAATAGGTGAAGGGTTAATGAGAATAGAAAGTGACAAAATCAATTATGAAAGGATGAGAAACCAACACAACTAAACCCCTTGCTGAAGAGAGCCACTCATAAGATATCATTAAAAACAATTTTCCAAGTGGATTTCCACAATTTATTAGACTGCCTGTTTCTATTGTTGAATTTGATTGTATGAATTTTTTGTCCAAATTTAAGATTTATCATTAAGACAATAAAGAACATAAATAAATAAAAATAACATTTGTTTGGTTTTATTTGCTTTTAAATAGATAGATATTTTTATAAAATAGTTTCTTTTTGTAAAATAATAAATGCATTTGTCTATGGTTAACTATAACACTTATGGGAACTTTATACATTCTAATTTTTTTGGCCTGTGATAGAGTCTACTTTCATTAATGGCAGATATGTTTACTTCATAAACATGGATGCGCAATGGATTTCTCATATTAGATAAGCATTTGTTTTACTAAGATTCTAAATGTTACCAATTTTAATGAAAGTGGCTCTTCATAATCATTTTATTGTCAATTTTTTTATTTTAATTGAATTAAGCGGAGGAAAAATGCATAATAAAGATTATCTTGCCAATTATTGTGTCTTTGAAAGTATGGTCGTGACTAATATTTGCCCATTATAAAGGGTTTGAAGAGTCTCCCAAAAAATGATCATCGGTTAAGTTAAATTAAAATCTTATAAGCAAAAAAATTGTTTCATAACACAACAATGAAGAATGCCACATCAAAGTTTTATCACTTTTTTTTCTAGAAACTTTCGCACTTTTTTTTGCTGGTGTAGTATAGGGAAATGAGGAAAATATGCACACAAGAGGAACCATCAAACTCTAAAAGTATGCATAATCAACAAACACAAAAGAAATTGAGACAAACAAATGCAAACTATAAAAAAAACTCCCTCAACTTGACAATTGTGCCCTTTCTTGCTTCCCTAGAAGAGTTGGTGTAGCTATCGTATTGACATAATGCACTTAAAATATGAAAGAAAAATGGACTATAGTGATCACGAGAAGATTTGAAAGATGATGGTTAGTTTGATTGAGAAATTGATCTCAATTTATAGGATTGAAACCAAAATCACCAAATTGGCAAATTGGTGCACAATTTGGAAGGATGTCGTGATTAAGGAGATGAATTAGAAAAATGTCATATTATGACACATTATAACAATGTAAGGGATCTGCATTTTGGAATGCACAAATTAAGGGCATTTTGGAAGGGAAATGCGGAGGCAAAATTAGTGGAAAATGGAAGAGGGAGGTGTAAGAAATCATGAAGCTAAATTATAGGAGATGGAAGCACAATTAGGGGAAAATGGAAGAGTGGGGATTTTTTATTTTAAAACTCATTTATTCCCACCAAAATGAAAATTAGAATTAGGAATTATGAAAATCCTATAATTCAAAATGATAGACAATTAATCAATGCCAAAAAAAGGGATAAATAAAGTCTATTTATTTATCCAACTAGGACATAGGGATAAACCATGGGTTATTTACCCCTAGAGGGAAAATTAATTGATTGTTGATTAATTTGATGGATTTGACATGAAATTGAACTTATTTTGATGATTTTAACAAAGATCCAAGATGATTTTGATAATTTTAAAAAGGTTTAGGAACGACATTGATGAACTTGGATAGCGTGTTAGATTGATTATGAAAGTGACTGATGAGGCATTGATGAACTTTGACAATGCCTTGGATCCATTTGAAAAAGACTTTGATAAGGTTTGATTCTGAGATAAGGTGGAAAATGTAGAGGCATCGATGAACTTTAACAATGCCCTGATTTGACTTGAAAATAATGAGACATCAATGAACTTTAATAATGCCCTAAGTTGAATTTAAAATGATGAGGTATCAATCAACTTTGACAATGCTTCAGATTGATTTGAAAATGATGAGGCATCAATGAACTTTGACAATGCCTTAGATTGATTTGAAAATGATTTGATAGATTGAAAATGATCTTGGATTGATTTGAAAAGGATTAGGACTAATTGGGATTGATTTAGGAAGATTTGACATGGTTTAGGATCGATTAGGATTGACTTTGATGATTATTCAAATTTGATCAATTTGGCCAAAGAGATTGAGGTTATGAGAGAAATGTTAGTAACTGATTAGATGAAGATGTTGGCAAGTGATGTTTTGGGAGCACTAGGGATCACTTGAGGGTTGTCATTTATGGAAACACTTATGCTGGAGTAATCGTATGCAAAGATTTCTGGTATTGGAGACTCAGTCATGAAAATGACGAAGTACAAAATCAGGATAATAATATACTGTGGTACTATTTTTGTCAGTGAAGATAATATATGAAGTATTATGGCTTGCGAAGTTAGTAGAAGACATTTTGGGATATGTAAGACCTTCAGTTAAGGTCGCACGTGTTTTGGTGATGAGATCAGGAAGATACAATGATATGAAGGTATGCGAAGACAGAGAATTAGTGAAACATGGCATATGAACAGTTGCGATGATTGAGGGAAGGTTAGTTGATATGGTAATGTGCTAAGTCAGATGAATGTTGTATATTTCTGACACTTTGGTAATATAAGATCACCAATTCTATGTTTATCATTTGCATAAGTAATTATTATGTTTTGTAATATATTTTGAGAGTTGATTAGATGGGAGAATTAATATAAGTATGGAGTGTTTTGTGGAAGCGATTAGTGTGATTGTGATGATGATGTAATGGATGCAAATTTGAGAGCAGAGAGAAGATGTGAGATCACTATTTTGACAGAGCTATAACTGGAACTATCTATGCATAGCAGATGCTTGTATTATTCACTTTTAGAGAACACTTTGTGACAATATTTTAATTGTAAGAGATGTAAGCTCACCACCTTTAACAGGGTTTTTGTATACCCCTAATAGGGTTTTGTATTCATCTAACAAGGAAATGTACTATGTAATAATTAGCTCTTAACAGGGCTAGATCTCTTAACAAGGATACTATATTTTAGTGCATAGTTGTGGGTACCATCCCCACTAGGGTTTTCCCTTGGCCAGGGTTTCCTCAAAAACAAATCACGGTGTCATGAGTTATGTGTTATGCATTTATGTTCTTTTCATTTCAGCATTATTATGGTTTATTTACAATTGGTTGAAGTTTAAATTAAAGTGTTGTAATATTGATTCCCCCCCCTCAGTATTACCTAATCCTAATAGAAGAATGATACAAGGTAGAAGGCATGTTAAAAAGGGGGCACATAGATGTGAACCATTTTTAGGTGTCTACATTTTGCCCCTCTTTGAGACAATGTGATTATAAGTGTTAGTTCAAAGAAAAATAAAGGATCATGCCCCAGTGGATTGACAAAATGGAGGTAGGATTCCCCCTCAAGAAATTGGGCAGCAATTGACTCGAGGACAATTTTTTGAAAAGAGAAAATGATTAGAAGGACTGATAGAAGAAGACTTAGTACAAAAAAAGATGAAATTAGACAGAGAAAAATTAGTAATGATGAAACTTGCTTTCTTAAGTGCATTTTATGTCATAAGAGTTTTATTTAATATGAAAAAATGGATGTATCACACCATGACATAGAAAGCTAGGACGAGAATGTGATCCCTTTGCGTAAAAATAGACACATTGTAGACAATGAATATTTCCATTCATCCCAAAGCATATGACATATGTGCCCCAGAACTTTATGAAAAACACCTCACAAGTAGAAGACAAAATAAAAAGAGATAAATCAATAAAAGATAAGACTTAGTGAACCACGCAAGTCAACACACATTTTGATCTTGTTGTCAAAGTTGATAGTTTATTTGATTGATGATGATAATGATAATGCCTGGTTTCAGGCATGAAGTACCCCATCTAAGACTAATAGCGTCTGGTTTCGAGTATACCACACCCTGTATAAGATAAAATGATAGGTTTGATAAAGGATTGATTGATGTTTTTGTTTGATTGGTTAGACAAGTTTGATCTAATTAATTGCTGATGTGATTGGATAGTTTGTCTGTTAATGTGTGATTTCGTTAAGCGCAATGTTTGAACAGTCTTTAGATTGCATCTGCTCAAATGTTTGTCTTGTCACAAGGGACAATTTATTGACAAAAATGAAAAATGATTATGTACATGGTTATTACAGGATTTTAAGGGATTTTTCAATTTTTAGTGTTTGAAAATTTATTTATTTTTTTGTACTTTTTTCAGGATATTTTACAATTTTTAGGATTTTTTCAACGTCAAATTTGAATTTTTTTTGGAATTTTCAAGATCGTATTTGATTTTTTGGGATTTTTCCAGATCATATTTGATTTTTTTGTGGATTTTTTTAGGACATTATTTGATGTTTTTTGTGATTTTTTCAAGATATTTTATGATTTTTACTAATTTTTTAATGACTTTTTTTTTTATGGTTTTTAGGTCTTTAATATTTACATGAGCAAGATTTATTGAATTTCTCCCAGTTTCTAGCAAGGCAAGGACATCATGAATTGGCAAACTAGTAGATAGATGGAGGCTAAAGGTTGCTTGATATGCCTTGAAGTTGTTTGGATGAAGGACAAGGGTTTCTTAGTATGTCGTTGAAGCTTTGTTTGGGTTGCCAAGGACTATCTATAGAATAGGATAATATGTTTTCGACAAGTTGAGGGATTGGACATGACAAGGATAGAGAAATAAAATGGTGTACTAGACAGAATGTAATGTATAGGAATGGACATGTCAAGAGGTTTTCTTTGAAAAAACATGTTTTGCATTTTGTCCTTATTTTATATCAAGATCAAGAAAGGGATTGGGATTGGAAAGGAAAATGGTAGGATAGGATAGGAATAGGGCATGCAAATGTAGATGTCTAAAATTCATTCATATTAATTAAATTTATTTAATTAATAATCCTTGTGACATTATTAATTAATCATTATTGTTATATCTCTCTACCCATTTAATTAAAATTATTTAATTAAGTTGGGTTCATTATCTAAAGTGTTTTAATTTAATTTAAATACCCCCTCTCTAATGTATTAAACTTATACATGTCCCCCCATAAATCCCTTTTTGAATAAATTACTATGTATTTAAATCCCTCCACATCTTAATATTCTTCTAAGGTTGGGTTAATTTAAATCTAGTTTAAATTAATCTAAATCCTTACCTAAAACCTAGTCTACACCCATCACCTCACTTGCTAAACCTACCCTCTCACCTAATCAAACCCTAATCTCACTTAAAAAGTGATTCATAACCTATTAGTGTTAATGGGTTGCTCACACATGTGTGAGAAAACCCATTCCAAGAAAGCCACCCAACTTCCTTAAATGCAACCACCTTCTTGTCCCCTACCCGTTTTCCCAAAGTTTCTCACACATGTGTGAGCAACCTTGAGCCTCACAAAGCTATAAAAGCTTGTTGTTGACTTTTGCATAGCCATCCCCTCTAGCCCATGTGTCCCTTAGGTGGATCCTATGTGGATGCTACATAGGTGCCACCTCATCCAAGCCCTCTTCCTTCCTCCTAAAATCTATAAATAGGAGACTTGCAAAGAGCATTTCATCTATCACTTGCATGTAGAGTTATATGCTAGTTTATTTTTGAGCATTTTAGATCATTTAGAGATTATATGCTAGTTCATTTTCTAGTTTGAATCTTTATAACATGTTAGCTTAAATCCATGAATTCATGTTAGTTTCATGTTAGCATGCATTACTCTCATATTTGGATCTTTTGTTGTAAACTAGTTCCTCATACTAGTTTTCCATCATCTTGGATCCCCATTAGTTGCATTAGCTTCTTTCCATCACTTTGAGCTTTCATATTGGGGATAATCTATTGTGTTTGGAGAGCACACCCACATATCTCCATAATTGACAAATCAAATGGAACTTGGGTGGATCCATTTTAGTTTAATCGAAGGTTATGTGTTGAGTCTTTTTTGTATGCATGTATTTAAATTAGTGTTTGTTTACGCGTGATCCCAATAGGTCAAGATTCTCACATATGCAACAAGATGTGGATAGGAAAATCAAGATCAATAAGGGACAAGGGAAGGGATATGAGAAAAAGGCTATGATAATATAGGCAGTAAGAACCAAAGGGGTGTTGATAAGATAGGCGATATGGACCAAAATGGATGCTTGTAATGATGTAAAGCAAATAAGACATGTGATGCTTGTCAAGATCAAAGTTGGGAAAAATGGGAATATGGATGTTGATAGGATAAGGGATATAGGATAATGTAGGAAATGATAGGGGTATGATAAGATAGGAAAATATGGATGAAATCTTCCCTTAAGTATAAAATGCAAGAAGTTCATGAAATACACATGATGCGTGTTTGCTAGGTTTTCGTCATGGTCCTTTCCCAAAGCACCTGTTTCCTAGGTTTTCACTATTGGACAAAAATATTTTTTCTTTATTCCTTTTTTTTTTGTGTCACCAAGACACTTATTTGCCATGTTTTCATCAAGACAATAATTTTTTCTTTTCTTTTTTTTTGACAATTTTTACTTTTTTAACTTTTTTGACATTTTTTAGAAAATAATGGATGCAGGACATGACCTAGATGAAGGACTCAAGTGTCTTTATTCTCTAAAAGGTGCTTTTGAAAGATATACAATAATGGACCATGGCTATGATAGTATGCTCAAGGACGTTGCTGGGGTAATGACAAAGGGATATGATAAGGATGATTGGATAAGGATTATGAAAAGCATTGGATAGGCTAAAGGAAAGGCTGGAAAATAGGTATTGGATGATGCAGGGAGTGAAAGAAGGCTTGATTTTTGGTGGATGGAAATGGATGCAAGAACAACATTGGCACACACCTTGAGGGATGATGGAGTGATGGGGGAAAAAGAGATTTTTTGATGTGACAGAGGAATGGATATGAATTTGGGACATGAGGACCCAAAATGGATTTAGAAGATGGAAGGATTTTAGATGTAGGGATAACAATTTTGGATGCCACCTTTAATTTCTCTTTAGGACTTTTTGCTTCAAGAAGCTTCTTGGGAATCCATGTGCATTTTGATTTTTCATACTTTTGTGGGTCCTTGGAATGCATTGATTGCATAATGAACTTAGGAACCCATATTTATTTTGACTTTTCTTTTTGTTTAATGGGCCTTTGTGTCCTTTTTGACATTTATTTTTCTTTTTGGATCATATTTTTCTTTGATTTCACATGTTGATTAGACTGGACATGTTGATCCTTGAATGCATGTAGATTTCTTGACTTATGGACTTTATTATTGACATCCAAATTGCTTAGAAATGGAATGGGATTTATGGATGGATAAGAATGACATGGAGACTTTTTGGATGGGTGGATGGTTCTCCAAGATGTGTGCCTTTGCTGACTTGCTTTTGGGAAAGGGTAAGTGGATTGTGAACTAGTGGATGGAGGAATATATAGACCTAAAATGGATGGAAGGGGTGAAGAGGGAGGTATACACTTGGATTTAGGTTTTGAAGGGATACCAATGCCTTGAGAGTGAGCTTTTGAACTGAGGTCATGACCATCAAAATTCTCTTTGACATGAAATGGTTTTAATATACCTTGTTCATGGAGGCTTAAACCTTTGACTTGATAATGCTTTTGACCAATGGGACACTTTCTAGTAGACATGAGTCCATTTTGTGATGGATATGATATGGAAGAATTGATAGGATCATGGAGTGGACTAGACTCGATAGAACTAGGGGAACCCATTTGAAGTGTGAAGGATTCATGAACATCTTGCACAAATGTGTTTAAATCATGAGGGGGATCAGGAGGAATAACATGCTCCTGTGATGGAATAGGAGCAATGCTAGGATCATCTGGTAGGATAGGATCTTGTGGAGGAGATGGAGATGAAGAGATGGAGAGACCTTGAGGAGGATCCTAAGGGATGCTGGGATCTTGTGGAGGATATGAAGGCGAGGGGGTACTTTGATCTTGACTTAGAATTAGATCTTTGGATTCCATTATAAAAGTGTTATATTCTTGATATTGGATGGAATCATTGGAAAAAATGGAAGGGAGGACATGATCTTGCTTAGGGAGTGAAAGGTCAATGGGACTTGGAAGGACATTTTTCTCTTGAGAGGGAATGAGATCATCTTGGATAGGAGAGTTGAGGATAATGAGATTATCATTAGGCTCAAAGAAAATGGGATCTTGGTCAACAATTGGATAGGATTGGTCATTTTTGGGATCTTGATCTTGATTTATTCTAGGACTCATTTCTCCATGCTTTGAATCATCCTCTTGACATGGGGTATGAATTTGAATATGCAAGGGATATTTTGGAAAGGAGTCAATGTCTTGGCATGAGGGAAATGGAATTTGGATGGGACTCTCTTGAATGGGTTTGATTGACAACGAATAACATGATAGAATTGGCTCAAGCATTTTGGAAGCATGGAAGGGAATTGTATCAAAAAATGGATTATCTTGAATTTGTTCTATGGATAGCCCTTGGAAGGTTGCATCATTGGAAGTGTCACTAGATGGAGATGGAGGAAATTTCTCTTGTGAAGGTTTAGGGGATGAAGGAATGGCGGGGGACATAGATTTTTCTTGAAGGTCAATGTCTTGAGGGGAAATAGGTGTGTCATCCATGTGATTATTTTGGGATGAGCCATTGCTAGACACAGGTGAATTTTTATTTTCATCCTCTTCATATATAGGATCCAATTTTTGAAACAAACTCTTCGAAGTTTTTGATTTAAGCTTTCAATGCTTGGTTGATCTTATTGGTGACACCACATCAATATTTGCAAGTTGTGAAGTATGTGTTGTTTGAACATGTGTCTTAATAGGTTTTTCATTGATCATGTTTGATTGGTATCCAAAAGTTGACATGTTTGAGCTTGTGTTTGTTTGAGAAAATTTTATTTGTGAATTTGAGGACACGTGTAATGTTCTTGAAGGAAAATTTATTTGTGATCTTAGTGTTGATTGTCTTGTTTTCATGATCGGCACAAGAGGTTGTGAAACTATTTGAGGGACACTTGGTCGCATTGGAATGAAGATCGGTTCATAATTAGGTGGTGGTCCTAGTTGAATTATGCCATGTTCTGGTTGAAAATTTTGATTTTTTCTTTGGTTGAATGATTGTTGTGAGACTTGGTTGTAAAAAGTTTTCTCTTGGATATGATTGAGTTGGGCTTGGTTGAAGTTTTCATTTGACTCATTTAGTTGTGAAATAAGTTTTGGTATGTTTGATTCTTCAATGAGAGATTGTATGTCAATTTCACCAAAACGTTCATTTGGACGTCTAAGGAGTTTGGCTATCTCTATTCAATTCTTTATCATCTTTTCTACCCTTTGTTCCAAGATTTTCTTTTCTTTATCCAAATTTTCTTGCAATTTTTGGATCAAGTATGTTTGGGATTGATGTGATTAATTGTTCGATTGTGTTGATGTTATTTGACTTGGTTCAAAATATGTTTGGGTTACTTTGTTTGAGGTGTACATCATGTTTGGGTTAAAAAAATTATTGTTGAAAAGGTATACCTTCATAGGGTGTTTGTATGTTCTCACTTGAAATGTACATGGGTTGATAGGAACCTTGTTTCCTTGTCACAATTGGCATGATTACTAAATGCATCTAAAGATGAAGGATATGCAAGATGTAACTTTTTTTTGGTTTTTTAGGAGACTTTGGAATGATAATACAACCTAAGGTATGCAAAGGTTGTTGAGATGATGTGCAATGATGGTTTATGCAACAAATGTTTTTAGATTTTGGGATTTGGAATTGTAAGAATTTTTAAATAGCAACGATTGAACCAAGGATCTAGAGGTTAAAGAAAAGCACAAGAGAGATGATATGAATACAATGATTGATATTGAATTGATCAAATGAATTCACCTTACATGATTACATAATAGGCCTCCTTATATAGGAAAGGCGATAAGAGAGAATGATAAGGAGTTGATAAGCTATCACCTATGCTAGGTGTAATCACATGTCCACCAAATGTGGATCATCCTCCATTATGCAATGAAGTAAGTGCAATATGATTAGGATGATAATGTGATAAGAGCACTAAAGGTGGATCTCACACCTAAAGTGGAATTTCTCCTACGCCATGTTCTTAATTGAGGTGCAAACTCCTAGGTGTCTCAATGACAAACTACTATGCAATGCATTATCCTAAGTAAGATTAAGTAAAGTGTAATTAGAAATATTTAATTACACCAACATCCCCCCCCCTTAAGTGAAACTTAGGGAAATGCACTTAAACTCACAATGCAAGATGGGTCCCACCTACTAGGCCATGTTAGGTACCCATGTACAATATGCAATGCAGTACATGAAATGAAAAAGATCTCATAAAGTGGAGAAAGAGGGAAAACCTCATGGGAAAAAACCTCCCCCCAAAGGAGAGAAGAAAACAAGATGCATGGATGGATGGAGTATTCAAGACCCCCCAAGAACTACATACATCAAGTATATACAAAGAATTATCCCCCCATAAGAAGGATAGTTGGAGACATGATATCCCCCCATAATGATGAAGCTCCCATGTTGATGAAGAGTACATGAAAACAAAGGATAAGCCAATGCTTACAAGAAACATGTCTCCCCTTCAGAAGAAATAGATACATCAAATGATGAAGAAGCCAATCCATGTGCAAATGGAAGGATGAAGAAGATGAAGGTCTCCATGTATGAATCTTTGAAGACTGAATAGGTCTCTCCAAGCTCAAAGAATCTATCACCTCATGTGACTAATCAAGTGAAGAAGGAGACAAATCAAGAATGTCAATCTCCAAAGAGGGTGAAGAAGTATCCCCAACTATGATGCTATCATCAAAGGAAAGAGAAACCCCATCATGTATGTGACCTCCTAGATCTACATCATGAGAATCAACAAATAATGAAGAGGCATCCAAGTAATCATCACATTCTGCAAGATCTAAAGCACTATGATCATCTTGCTAAATAGTAGAGCCCATGTCTGAAGAAGCGGGAGGTGGAGTAGGAAGCTCAACACTTGTCTCAACAACAAAATGATTCAAGTGTCCAAAGTTCTCCTCATATACATAATTATCCCTTGGCAAAGGGATGTGTACATCATAAATATCATCATCATCATCAACAAAATGTGAAAAAGAATACAAGCGTGATGTATGATCAACAACTCCCATAGCTATGACATCTCTAGTCTCTATGTCCCTAATGTAGACAAAATCAGGAGTGAACTCAACAATTTACCTTGTGCCCCATGTGTAATTTGGTAAATAGAAAGAAGATTAGTGGTCAAGGATGGTACACAAAGAACATCATTAAATGTCCCCTCTCCCATAGGAATAGAACCTTTCCCACAAACTCTCATGAATGTGTTGTTACACATCAAAATATTAGGATAATTACAAGGCTCAATAGAAGAAAACATATCCATAGAAGATGCCATATGATGTGATGCACCTGAATCAAGAAGACATTTACCTTGCTGATCAGGATGTGTGGAAGCCAAGAGTGCTTGTCCTTTACCTTTATTTTTGGATGATGATGGAGATGTAGAAGATTCCAAATATGTAGAAGAAGCTGGAGCAAACACTGATGAGGGAAACTTAATGTTGTGCTTCTAAATAATGTGAGTTAGCTCATCAATCATCTTTTGAAAACACTTATGCTCATCATGACCTAGCTTTTTGCAATAAGCACATTTATCCTTCTTTCTTCTAGATGATTCCTCTCTTGAAGAGGACTTGGATCCAGTAGTATTGTGTGAAGGAGATTCATTACCTTTGTCATGAGGCTTAGGATCCTTATGTTGTTTCTTTCCTTTTCCATTAGATGCCTTTGATGTAGATTCACTTGCAATCAATGCATGATGTGTGGAAGGATTCAATTGACCCATGTGTGCCAACTTTGCTTCTTCCCTTGTGAGTTGAGCTGCAAATTCATCAAGAAAAGGTAATTTATATGCACTACCAAGATTATCCATAGTAGCATAGAATGTAGAAACAAAGATATAATATTCAGGACCTAGCTTGGAAAGAATAGAAAATATCAATTATTCATCCCATTTAACAATGTCACCTTCTTTGGTCTTGTGAATGGCTCTCCTACTCCCTTCTTCAAATCTTCTAGAGGTCTTAGGCAGGGGGACCCCCTATCTCCCATTCTTTTTGTTATCTTGGCGGAATGTTTGGGAAGACATATTGGCAGATTGGTTAACAGAGGTGAATTTAGGGGTTTGAGACCTTCTTCCAAGGACCTAATTTGTTCACATCAGTAGTTTGTGGATGATTCCATAATAATGGGTGAAGCTTCTATTAAAAATGGAAAATCATTAAAAAGGCCCTTGACAACTATGTTGGAGCTACGAGCCAGAGCATTAATTGGAATAAGAGCTCTTTATTCTTCATTAATGTGCCTGAAAAAAGACAAGAAAGATTAAAAAGAATTTTGGGTTGTGAGGTGGATTGTCTCGCAGGGTCCTATCTTGGCTTACCTCTATGCCTTAATCCTCCGGACTCTTTTTGGCGGGATATGATTGATAAATTTCACAAAAGTCTTGCTGGTTGGAAGGGTGCTCTTCTTAGCCAGGCTGGTAAGATTGTTGTTCTCAAAGCTACCCTTCAAAGTATTCCTCTCTATGCCTTGAGCCTTTTCAAAATACCTAAGAAGTTTACTGAAAGTATAGAGAAAATCCAAAAGAACTTTCTTTGGTCCGGAGTCGAGAAAAAGAAAAGAATGGCCTGTATTGCTTGGGAGAAGGTTTGCAAACCGACAAGGAAAGGGGGTCTTGGTCTTCGCACTATTAGAAGTATAAATGAATTTCTAATGGCTAAACTCCTTTGGAGAATGTTCAAGAACTCTGGAGAATGGACCACTATATGTCACACCAAATATAATAGGGACAACTATGACTTCAATAATTTCTTAAATTATGATTCTATCTAAGGTGGATCATGTATTTGGGGCAATGCTTTAAGAAGAAAAGATATGATAAAGAAGGGAGTCAAATGGAAGGTTGGTAATGGCAAGAAAATTCTCTTTTGGGATGACACGTGGCTGCTTGATAGACCCCTTAAGGAGGTTCCTATTTGGAATGAATTGCTTATCCTTTGCAAACAGATTTTGGGCATACATGTGGAGGACTATTGAGAAGGGGACAAATGGATAGATCTGGCTAGGATTGATCCTTCTCTTAGGAGTTTGAATAACCTTTTGAATGTTGTGGTTATTATTGATGATGAGGATACCCTAATTTGGAGACATAATGCTAATGACATGTTCTTGGTCTCCTCTCTATACATGCATAACTTTGAAGATAGTCCTGAACCATGTTGGTCTAAAGCTTGGTTCAAGGGATTAACTCCTAAAATTAATGTTTTCTTTTAGATCTTATTACAGGTAAAGTTTGTATGGTAAAAATATGACCACACTCCTATGAATCATTACATGTAAGGTTGCTCAACAATGAGACCTCACAAAGTGACTCATAGCTCTCTATGCATGGAGTTGCAAGGAACTTGATAGATTTGCTCTCAGCTAGAGCTATGAAACTAGTGACCTTGGTAGTCAATCACACAATGAGAGATTCACAATGAAGACAAGGGCAATAATACCAATATCCCCAAATGGAATCAAGGTATGCAATGCAATGCAAATCTAAATGATGATGCAAAGTAGTCTATGAAATGACAATGCAAATTAAACTAAGAAAGGAAATAGCAATGGATTACAATTCCCCTAATTAAGCTATGTGAAGCTAATCTATAAAAGGAAATCTAAGCTAATATGCCATGACAATGCAACTAATAAAGGAAATATGCAACTAGAATGTAATGCAACAATGAAAGCAAGTCTTCAAAGCTTGGATGTAGAATGTCTTCAAAGAAAGCTCCAAATGACCTAGAAAAACCTGTAGCATAACATTAGCATGAAAGAGATGGATATGCAAATGAGGAAGAGAG
This sequence comes from Chamaecyparis obtusa, assembly GCA_027943335.1. Taxonomy (NCBI): domain Eukaryota; kingdom Viridiplantae; phylum Streptophyta; class Pinopsida; order Cupressales; family Cupressaceae; genus Chamaecyparis; species Chamaecyparis obtusa. Next base: position 356,375 of record BSBK01006498.1, read on the forward strand.
CTCTTCTTTTATAAGAAATGAAAAGGAATGGACCATGGAGATTAAGAGGCAAAAGACTTAATCAACGGTGGAGCTTGAAAGAGGAGCAATCCATGTGCACAAATATCTTCCAATAGGAAAATAAAAAGTTGACTTTTGTGTCCATATGAGACAAAATGTGTTTTTTTCCTTTTTATAAAATAAGAATAATGTTTTATTTGTGCAACTTAGGATAAGAGGAAAAGTGGAGGCTTTTTATTTAATAAAAGGTGAAGAAATATTCTTTTTTAAAAAATAAAGACTTTAGGATAAAATGGTTAGCCCAAGGAATAATAAAAAATGATGAAATAGGATTTGATCAAGGAAACTGATATAATTGATAAAATGTTGATTATTGATAAAATTGATTCAGAGATTCCAACGAAGATTGAAGAATTATGCCTCAAAAGGTCAGCCAACTGCACAGAAGAGGGGAAAAAAAAATTTGAAACGCGATTTTGACTATCAAGCTGACCTCATATTTTGATTTTGAGTCCGAAAATGGATCCAGGACGTCGAAATTAGCTAGGGGTGCAATTTTTGCGCAATTCTGAAGTGTTCTGAAAATTAGGTCAAAAAGTCAAAATGAAGGGGTGAAAATGTCATTTTCAAAATCATTTGTCCTTTAGTGATTTGAAAATCTTAAGAGCTTAGAGAGAGAAGATGGCCCAACAAGCAGGAGTTCCCATCCACAAACACCGATTTAAGCGCACTCGGTTGCACAACTAGCCTCCGCATTATGGTGCCTCGGTATGTTTTTGAAAACTTGCCCCTGTTTGAGTATTTAATGAACATTTAATGCATTGAAATATGTTTTTTTTAAAAAAAATTAAATTTTTTGAATTTTAGACTAGGGCGACAAGTCGCGCGACACTTTACAAGTGTCGCGCCCTTTGAAGGGAAATGTCGTGTGACACTTCATGGGTCAAAATAGTGTCACGCGAACATGAAAACCAGTGTTGTACGACACAGGATGAAATGTTGCACGCCACTATGCGAAGTGTCACCCGAACAAAGAATGTCGCATTGCTTAAGAGAAAGTGTCGCGCGACACTTAGTCAAAAAATAGTGCCGCCTAGGATAAAATTTTGACATGTTTTAACATTTTTTTGAGCTAAAATGACATGGGTCCTGACAATGTTTGACTTTAAGATGTTTTGTACTGATACATCCTTCATGATATGTTTTGACATCTAGTATGGTTTCATGACGTACAGGAGGTCTTCCCTGCGCTCTGGATTAGAGTGCCCCACATGACAGGATTGCAATTTGTCCTAGATCTAGATGATCTGGGCAAGGCCAATATCAGAGCTATGAGATTCCACTATCTACTACAGTTTCCTCACATCCGAGCCAATCATGGATTGTTAACTGCTCTTGCTGAGAGATGGCATAGTGAACACAACACCTTTCATCTGCCGATGGGAGAGGCATCTATCATATTAGAGGATGTCTATCAGATCCTACGGGTTCCATGCCATTGGGAGCCTGTAAGTATAATCATGTTTATAGATAAGCATAGTTGTAAAGTTTCCATATGATAGAAACTGACATGATTGTTTGTTGGCACAGGTATACTATGATCAGGATGTGACGGCAGGTCGACAGATTATCCAAGGGATGTTCCAGGATGTCACCATCCTAGATCGACATGTCAGCTGGGATAGGTTGATGGATGACTTTGGTAGAGACTTCTCGGTGCCATGTATTGTGGCATCATTTATTGGACAGGCCTTTATCCCTGACAGGAGTCAGAAGGGCTTCCCACTAGGATGGGGGAGATTACTAGCAGACTTGATGGCACGACCACGATAGATGGCATGGGGCCTAGCTATCTTAGCCGATATGTATTACGAGCTTCACTAGATTGTCTATAAAGATGGCAGGACTTGGGCGTGTGGGGCTATACTCGCTCAGATATGGGTGTGGGAGTATATTGCAGTAGTGTGTCCATGAGTACAGCCTAGGGAGCGCATATATCCCTATATATACAAGTATACAGGGTTCATCCCACATACAAATAGCGGGGATGTTTCTTATTATCGCAGGGTACTGGATGAGCTAGCCTCATTCACATGGAGACCGTATAGGTCATGTGAGCAGTGGGGTGACAGTTGGGAGTTGGATTACATGCTATGCAGTCGGCCACTAGTAGGTCGTCACCTAGACATTGTGGAGAGATTTATGATTATGCGAGTCTGGAGGCAGTTCGAACACCAGCAAAGGGTGTCCACAAAGACCACGACACATGCATGATTCCAAGATGAGGATGGACAGGGTTGGCTGTCGATGCTGGACTACGAGTAGGCAGTATAGGATACAGTCGCTATATGCTAGGAGCCATGGGAGTACCTACCAGACATGGCGGATGTAGGTGTAGATGCAGCGTACAGGGAAAAGAGGCGTAGGACTCCATTTCCTAGATTTAGAGTCCCAGATGCACAGCCACCAGCGGCACAGGGGGATGAGGAGGATGACGGGGGTGATGGAGGAGACGGAGGGGACGAAGGAGATGGAGGGAGAGGGAGAGGGAGAGGGATGGAGAGAGGGGAGGGATCCAGATCAAGTGGCTGAAAATGGTCACGGGGATGGAGATCGGCTACTCCGAAGGATGAGGCGAGACCAGCTCGCCAATAGGTAGAGGCCAGGAAGGATCCAGCTGTAGGAGGAGAGGATCTGAGAGCCCAGATACAGGCTCTAGAGGTAGAGATGCAGTAGCTCCGAATCACGATAGTAGTGAGGGATCAACAACTATTGGATTCGAGGATGGAGAGAGATCAACAGATAGCTGATCTCAGGGTAGAGATAGCACGTCACAAGGTGACGGCACATGCAGATGCCTTAGAGATCCAACAGGAGATAGTGAGAGCTGCATATTATCATAGACTCTACCTCCAGGCTATTCCAGAGGGTCAGAGAGCACCATCATACTCTTAGAGGGCAGGAGCATCAGATATGGTACCTGATAGGAGAGTAGTGCCCCCTCCACCACCACGAGCTCCTCATGAGGGTGCTAGCGAGTCCTAGGTTTAGGGTTTAGGTTGTTAGATGTTTTGGACATATCCTGAGACTTTTGATCCAGATTTTTGGGGATCTCATATTGTATATTGTATCATGATATTGATTTATATATGAGATTACTGGATGTTCGATATATCATGTGTATTTATCTCACTTGTGATGGGTGTATCAGTTTGTACATTGTCTTGTCATTTTGCTCAAAAATGTTTATATATATGCTCATGTATGTTCTCTCTCATAGATGTATGTTTGATTCTCATGTGTATGATGTAGACTCATGTTTCTTGAAAATGACAGTTTTGATATAGATATGACGATATGATTAACCCCTTGTGATGACAAGAATAGGTCATGATGTGAAAAATAAGAAGCGAAAGACATGATCGAGAAAAGGAAAGGTGAGCGTAGTTGATCGATAGGTCCACGTAAGATGAAAAAGGAGAGCTCTCTCCATATGCAAAAATGCAAAACTAAACTAACATGAACCTAGAAATGCAAGCTACTATGAAAGTGCTTGACTTGCTAGGTCACAATGCTTATAGACATCTAATTATCATCATCGAGCATTAGGTAGCGTCGTAAGATCATACAATGCACACTAGTATAACTATGTGGATCTAAATATGATCTATATCAGATAGGAATGTGGAAATCCCACCTAGGCACCAAAGACATGTAGGTCAAGATGACTAGTGCAGTGAGATTACCTAAGTTTACTACAGTGAGATTATGCTTGCATCGAGACACAAGGAAAGTCAAGATGACTATAAGCATGCACTTGCATAAAACAGTCAAGGATAATACCTTGTCAATCCATAGTGTCAAGTAGGACCAACAAAAATGCTCATGACAGTTAGGACTAACAAAATATACCCACAAGCAGATAAAGAAATAAAACATGTTCTCAGTCCCTCAGTCTTCTAGCTATGCATCATCATAAACTTCTCAGGGAGAGACCACTCATCAAAGAAATCCTCATAGACATCACACAAAGAAAAATAAAGTCAACATATCTCAACGAGTTGATTGTTTAAGTGTGTGTGTGTTGGTCATAGAGTCAAACTCTGAGTATCGCATCTGCAAATGAGCAATATCGCATCATACTAGACTGTAGGGTAAGACATCTGATAAGTGTTAAGAAACACTCGACGCAAGGGTAGTGTTGAAAAACACTGTTTGGGGTGGTGTTGAAAAACACCTGTTGTGAAATGCCCCAAGAGACAAACGCACCTAAAGGACCTATGCTAACAGTTATCCCCCCTAGACAAAGATAAAGACCAATTCTAGACTACGCCAAATAAGGTCAAGGCATGATGGAGAAAGGTTCAGTGTCGAGAGCGCATGCTAAAAGACAAGGGTGCAAAGGCCTCAAGTAGCGCCTATTTCCAGGTTTTCACCACTTGGAGATTTTTTGTTGATTTTTCAATTTTTTTGTATTTTTTTTTTTTTGAATTTTTTTGGTGAGACATCAAAGCACCTATTGCTAGGTTTTCACTAGGATGCTCTTTTTTTTGCAGTACTTTTTATGCTTTTTAGGATTTTTTCAGCATCATATATGATTTTTTTTGGTATTTTTTTCAGGATCATAAAATATGTACAAAGGGTGCCCCCAAATAGAAACAGGCATCAAAGATAGAACTTCTTTAGGTGCAAAATATTGATGGGCTCAGGGAGCTATTCTCCATCTTCATCTGATAGTAAATATGCACCTGTACCAAAAGCCGCAGTAATGACATATGGTCCAAGCCAATTAGGTTCGAACTTGCCCTTTTGTTCTATGTTCTGTTGATTCTTAGGATTTTCTCTCAAAACAAGATCTCCTATTTGAAACTCTCTAGGGTGAACCTTCTTGTTGAATGCTTTGGACATACGCTTCTGATATACTCTCATGTGATCAAAGGAAGCCTTACGCTTCTCATCTAGAAGTTCTAGTTCTTATAACCTCATAGCGCGGTAATCTTCATCTGTAATCAAGCCTTTGAGTGAGACTCTAAGTGATGGGATCTCTACTTCTAAAGGTAATACTGCTTCAGTGCCATAGGTAAGTGCAAAAGGAGTAGCTCCTATAGGTGTACGAATGCTAGTTCTATAGGCCCATAATGTTGGATTGATTTGTAAGTGTCAATCCCTACCATTCTTGTGTACTGTCCTATGAAGAATCTTAAGAATGGTTTTATTAGAAGCTTCTGCCTGTCCATTTCCCTATGGAAAGTAGATGGAGGACCAATGTTGCTTGATTTTAAATATTTTGCATAAATGCTTTAGGTCCTTGTTCTTGAATTGACCTCCATTATCAGTAATAATCTCAGAAGGCACTCCAAACCGACAAATGATATGATTCAGGATAAATAGTGAGACAGTCTTGCCCGAGGCAACAGAAAGAGGGACTGCCTCTACCCATTTCATGAAATAATCAATAGGTGTGATGATAAACTTATGCCCACCTGATGAATTGGGGTGAATTTGCCCCACAAGGTCAAAGGCCCAGCGCTGAAATGGCCAATGAGAAATAGAAGGAATTAGCTCCCTTCCTGGAGCATGAATCAGGTTTCCATGTTTTTGACATTTCTCACAAGACTTAGAGAAAGCTACTGCATCTGTTTCCATTGTGGGCCAGTAATACCCCGCCCTAAGCAACCTTCGGGCCATGGCAAGACCGTTGGAATGTCCACCACAAATGCCCTCGTGGATGTCTGGTAACGCTTGGTTTGATTCCTCCTTTTCCAAGCACCTAAGAAGTGTCCCTTCTAAACCCCTCCTATATAAATCACTAGAGATAAGGGTGTGGTGAGAGGCATTATGGACAAGGTTTCGATGTTCAGAATGGTTGAATGTGTCAGGGATGATGTCATCATGGAGATATGAATAGATAGCACCATATCAGGAAGACTCATGAGTGACAAGGGTACAAATGACATGGCTTTTAGATGAGTCAAATATGGGATGGTGTAGCTCTTCCACCAGGAATTCAAATCTTGATTCATGTTGTTCCAACTGAAGGAGTGAAGCTAATGTGGCCATAGCATCTACAGCTTTGTTCTCTGTCCTAGGGATTTGTTGAAATGTCACAAATGTAAAGTAACGTCTCAATGATTCAACCATCTTTTTGTAAGGTACAAATTTATCATCCTTGGTTTGATACTCCTCATTGACTTGGTTGATAATTAAATATGAATCCCCAAAGACATGTAACTCTGTTATGTTCCATTCTATAGCCATTTTCAATCCATTAGTCAAAGCTTCATATTCAGCAATATTATTTGTGCATGGGAATAAAAGTTTGTAAGATTTTGGAATGTTGTACCCATGTGGAGAGACAAATAATACTCTAGCACCTAATCCATTTTGCATGTGGGAACCATCAAAGAACATCTTCCAAGTGCGGTTAGTCATATACAGTATGTGTTCATCTGGGAATTCTACCTGAATAGGCATACTATCCTTAACTAGGAAGTCAGCTAATTGGTCAGCAATAGCTTGCCCTTTTATGGCCTTTCTTTCAATGTACTCTATGTCAAATTTAGATAAAACCATCATCCACTTGGCAAGCCTACCCGTGAGGGTAGCCTTACTAAGCAAGTACTTAAGAGGATCAATTTTTGCAACTAAATGTATAGTATGAGCAAGCATATAGTGTCACAACTTTTGGGAAGCAAACACTACTGCCAGACAAGACTTTTCAATGCTATTATAATTGATCTCATAAGATACTAGAGTATGACTAATGTAGTAAATGGCCCTTTCTTTCCCAGTATCATCTAATTGAGCCAACAATGCCCCCAAGGAAGACTTTGTTGCTGAAATGTATAAAATCAATGGTTTCAGAGGAATAGGCGGCATCAAAATCGGAGGATTAGCCAAATACTATTTTATTTGATCAAGGCTCTTTTGGCAATCCTCATTCCAAGCACATGTGGCTCCCTTATGCAATGTTTTATTGAATGGTTGTGCTCTATTTGCGAGCTGTGAAATAAACCTCCTTATGGATTGGAGTCGTCCCTGAAGACTTCTCATTTGACTAACATTTCTTGGAGGTGGCATATCTAATATAGCTTGGACCTTTTCAGGATCAACCTCTATTCCTTTTGCTGAAATTATGAATCCTAGGAGTTTACTTGAGGCAACTCCAAATGCACACTTTTTCGGATTCAATCTAAGCTGAAACTATGCCATGCGATCTCGAATTACTTCCAGATTGTCGAGGTGTGTATCTTGTTTTCTAGATTTAGCCAAGGTATCATCCACATAATCTTCCATGTTCTTATGCATCATATCATGAAAAATTGTGGTCATAGCTCATTGGTATGTTGCTCCTGCATTCTTTAGGCCAAATGGCATGACGTTCCAACAATAGGTTCCCCATGCACAGTGAAAGTTGTTTTCTCTTGATCTTCGGGAGCTATTTTTATTTGGTTATAACCAGAAAAACCATCCATTAAAGAGTATATCTCATAGCCCGCAGTCATATCCACTATCATGTCTATGTTAGGGAGTGGAAAGTCATCCTTTGGGCACGCTTTGTTAAGGTCTTTGAAGTCTATGCATACACGAATAGATCCATCATGCTTTGAAACTAGAACAATGTTTGAGATCCACTCGACATAATCAATAGCTCTAATAAATCTTGCACTGAGGAGTTTTTCTAATTTAGTCTTCACAAGGAGAGCTATGTGAGGATGCATTTTCCTCAACTTTTGTTTAACTGGTTTTATTCCTGGAGCTATAGATAGATGATGCATAATAAGATTAGTGTCAAGTCTTGGCATATCTGAATATGTCCAAGCAAAGTTGATTTTCTTCTTTTGCAAAAACTTTGTATATGCTTCTTTTTCTTCAGCTGATAGAGACTGAGCTAGGTGCACTATTTGGGGAGCCTCTTCTGTATTCACATTCACTAGTTGCATAGGCTCAATAAGAACTGATGACCTATCTTGGAAGTAACTTGGCAAGTTATTAAGTACCCCATCCTTAGGTGCCTCAAAGAGGTTTTCACCCTCGGATATGTCTTTTCTTTTTACTATTTTCAGTTTTGAAACTGCCACAAAGTGGTTTTTGCCATCAGACCTATTTTTCTTTTTTTCTTTTTCTTTTATTTTTAGACTGAGGTACTTAATATCAGGCTCCGTCATACTTGTTGTCGGTTTACTGGTGGAAGAGACTACAGGTTCAAGAGCATTTAGATAGCAGGCAATTTCGTAGTCATTCTGAAAAGTGAGGAGTTTAGGCCCTTGATGTCGCTGAGACCAGTCAATTAGGTCGTAGTGAACAAGGGGTAAGTCAATGACTGGTTCAACATTGTTTATGTGGAAGGTCTAATCTCTGGTGACCATACAATCGGGATTCATCAAGTCCCCTCCTAAGATACCCAAGTCAGGATTTGTCCTACCAAATGAAGCGTCATCCACTAAGGCAATTCGAAGAGTCCAATCCTCTAGTCCTACACTAGGCTCGTTGGTCACATCAGGTTGAGTACTATAAGTATGGACAACATCCATGTCCAAATCAACTATTGCATCTGAAAGTGAGTCCCATTCGAACTCATGTGAATCTGTTTCTGAATCATTATTTGGGCCTTGTGATGTAGAAGCCTCAAGATTAGGAAGAGTTTCCCCTTCTCTAACATTAGCATTGTTACTATCCATCGCAGCTAGGATAGCAACACTTTCCATTGTCAATCTAGCATTCATATAGTCACTATCCGTCGCAGCTAGGATAGGAGTACTGTCAGTTGTCAAATATTTTGAATCTTCCCAAAGGAGATTTGTTGAAGGCACCCAATCATCAGACATGTCTTGTTGATTAGAAAGATTAGGTGTGTAGTCTGAGTCATTGTCACTGTCCGTTGCAGCTGAGACAGGGACACTTTTTTGTTTCTTATTTTCAAAACCTAAGCCAACTGTTGACTTATTCCTTCATCCAAAAAGGGCATGGTTAAGAGGTTCAGCCTTACCATCCAACCTATGACTAAGGGGACCATGTCTTGGATAACCCATATTCTTGACCAATGTATACCCTCTCCCATAAGCTCTAGGGGAAGGTGAAAAATTCTCATTATGTAGGTATTTCTCTTCTCGGTAAATCCAGTCCCTAACGGCAACCTCTTCTTTTTCCTCTTGAATCGGAACTGAGGATTCTACAAACTTATCGAACAATGTCATGGCTGAAGACGAGGGCTTCATTTCTTGAGAAGGTTTGCCATAAGACCTAGGGGAAATTGGCAATTTTGTGAATGAATCCATTTTGTAATCCCCCATACCAAGATCTATGGTCTTGAATTTATTCTTGCATTGTTCAAATGTAGTATCAAAAGTGTTAGCCTCCCTATTCAAAGGAATGTGAGACCCTGCTAAAATTGTGTTGACTGACAGTGTGTTGTCCCCGGGTATGCAGACTTCTATTCCATTGTAAGGGAACTTTACACACTGATGATAAGTAGATGGGACCGCTTGCATCTCATGTATCCATGGTCTACCTAACAAAATATTGTAAGCCAAAGGACCAACATCAACAATCTGAAACAAAATATCTTTCTCTACAGGACCAATTTGGATAGGAAGAACAGCCAATCCTTTAGAACTACGTTCTGCTTCATCATAAGCCTTGATAGTTATCTTCTTCCTTGTATCAATGACTTCTTCTGAATAACCCAAGGCCTTCAATAAGCTCAAAGAACAAATATTAAGCCCAGCACCCCCATCTATCAACACGCGCCTCACACGGGTCTTGTGGATCATAACCTCTATATGAAGGGCCAAATTGTGTGGGTGGCTTAATGACTTGTCATCTTCTTCTAAGAATGTAAGGTAGTGAGGGCTAGCCAAGTGGTTGACCATATTCTAGAATTGATCTACATCTATATCATTAAGGACATTAGCCGCTTGCAAAGCATCCTCAAGGACACGCTTATGCCTGGGGGACAATTCCAAAAGCTCAAAAATAGATATCTGTGCTGGTGTGCGTTGTAATTGATCAATAAGGTTATAGTTTGAATCAGGACCAATGGCAGATTTAGGGAGAGCACCTTTTGACATGGGTTGCTTAGATTTACTAGAGCTAGGACCTCTAATAACAATGGGAGCTTGAGACTGACTCCTAGTGACAACATTGAGGGGTTGAGACATCCTTCATGAGTGAGGACCTCTTAGGACCACAACGGGTCCTTCATCAGGCATAGGAGTTGAATCCACATCATATCCATAAGGGTCTTTCCCTCTCATCATGTTGACATTATCATCAACAACTTTGAGCATGTTAATAACATTCTCCGCATTTGTGTAGGTGTAGTTAATAGCAACCTTGCCATTCTTATTGCTAGAATTCTCTCCTTTCTCATATTTGGGCAAGGGTTCTTTAAAAGCTTTGTGATCCACATTAGTGGTTAAACCATCAACTTGTAATCGTCCACTTTCAATAAGATCTTGGACAAGATGCTTAAGTTTAAAACAATTTTCTATATCATGTCCAATTCCATTGTGAAAGACACAAAAGGCCTTCTCATCCCACCAATGAGGCTTAGGATATGGTATGCGGTGCTTTGCAGGATCTTGGGGGTGCGCCAAATTATGAGCAATTAATGTCTTGAAAATGTCTGCATAGGAGTCCCCAAGTTTGGTAAATTACCTCTTTTTTGTTTTAGGTCTCGCTTGATACTTGGGTTTATTCTCTTGTTGTGCTGAAGATGTTTGTAGCTTCATGGATTGGACTGCATTGGAGAGATTAAGAACTCCTTCATTCTTAGGTTGAGATGAGTCAACAACTCCGTCATTGACCACTTGCTTATTCTTGTTCCAATAAGGGTTCTTTTTGTCCTTATTACAATTAGTGTTGTTATTTTGGCCATTGTTGTTATTAGTTGGTTTAGCCAAAATTCCTTGTTCTTTTAGGACATCCTCTATGCGACATGCCACTTCTACCATGGTATCAAAAGAATTAAATGGGATCTTCCTGACCTCATACCTTAGCTCCGGTATTAAATTGCTCACAATTATGTCTATTCTTTCTTCCTCAGGAATTGTCCTAGGATACTTTGAGCATAACCGTCTCCATCTTTGCAAGAAGGTGACAAAAGGTTCTCCTTGATTTTGTTTGAGTTTGCACAAATCAAGCATTGTGACTAACCTAGATAGATTGTAAGCAAAATGTTGGACAAATTTTTGGACAAGTTATTTAAATGTCTTCACTGGAGGAGTAAGGTTGGTGAACCACTCCATAGCTTGACCTTTTAGACTCCTTGGGAATAATCTCATTAAATAGGAGTCTTCATGATGAAAAGCAAAGCTCATTATATAAAATTATCTAACATGGTCATGAGGATCACCAATGCCATCATATTTGTCATAAGTTGGGAACTCAACCTTCTTAGGAAATTCAATCATCACCACACTTTTTTCTATAGGGTTGGGACATATGGAGTCCAAATTAAATGTGCTCTTAGGAGCCCTCATCCTTTCTATATCCTTTTGCATTTGCATGATCACCTCATTGGTTGAATGATTTTGTTTCTTAATCTTTTGGTGGACATCAAAATTATATGGGACCTTAGCACCTTTGTTGATGAGACTTTCTAGGAATTGGTCCTTGTTTTGTTCCACATATCTTTCCACATATGCTTCAAAAGATGGTTCTTGTTGCATAGTCATAAAATCCATTTTATCAAAGTTGGCATAACTTCCTCCATGTTGTGAACCATGATGTGCTCGTTGGGAGGGTTGTTTTAAAAGTCTATGAGGTGATCGTCTCCTATGGTGATCATATCTTGAAGTCCTTCTTCCTCTAGGACTTGGAGACCTTGAGGGCGTCCTTGACCTTCTTCTAAGACTTGGTGAAGGGGTAGATGGGGGTGAGTTGGTCCCACTATTGGTAACCCTCCCATTAAATCGATTTTGGAGTTGTTGTGCATAGAGCCTATTTTCTTCTTCTTGGGTGACTCTTTTTCTTATGTCCAATAATGCACGTTCCTCTTCCTCTAGTTGTCTAAATTTCTCCTTTTTGGTAGCTTGTTCATCTAGATAGGCTTGCTTCTCCCTTTCAATGCTTTTCAATCTCGTATTTGCATATCGAGAGGTATCTTTAAGTGGAGAAGATTGTCTTGAATGTCTTATTGCGCTGGCTACGTTGATGTGGTGGTCACTAGACTCGTTGTTCTGGTCCTCGTGTTGTGACCCTAAATCTGAGTGAGTTTGCCTATAATGTCTCTCAGCTTGTTGGTGAGCATCAAAATACTTTGTGTTGTTGGGGGGTGACCCGGGTGGACTAGCATGAGAAGAACCACCATACACTCTGGTACTCCTATGCCGTTGGAAAATATCCTCAAGAGTTTGATTCATGTCTTCTCTTTGTTGTCGAGTGAAAGTGTAACTCATGTACATACTTGATGAAAGTGGTGCTAAAGAGGTGCTCACTTCACTAGAATTACCTTTTGGATTAAAACAAACCTCAGATTCACTTTTAGGAGATTGATCGAAAAGGGGTTCTTTTCCCTTGTGCTGTTGACGAGTCTTAACTGGTGGTAACTGACTAAAGACAATAGGGGGTCACTTCCCTTGATTGACTTGGTACCTTGTTGTAACTGACATGAAAGAAAGAGATTCTTAATGATAAGATGACCTCCCAAAATGTCAACACCAAACTAGGATAATCAAAGTTCTCTATTGTCCAAAATGAAATGAAAAGATAGAAAAAGGGGCTTTACCAACACTGTCAAAGAGGTGCTTCAAATCAAAGGGTGACTACCCTTGCACTTTTGAATCAGGAGGTTGGACTAGGCCGAAATATAACTGAAATTGAGATTAAATGAAAATGATTTGGACAATAAGAGTACTGAAATTTTCCAAGAATGTAGCTAACAACTCTAGAGATAAACTTTTTTACCAAGAATAACCTTCTAACTTGACAATTATTTCCCTAGTGACCTTGTAAATCAATTGATGCTATTCCTAGGGGGAAAAAACTAGAGATTTAGAGCCAAAATAGGTCTCCAACAACAGAGCAAGAAACCTACTCCAAGACCTAATCTGACTAGCAGCAACTGAAACTGACTGAAACTAAAAACACAGCAGAAACTGCCCAGGTGACACTTTCTAGGCAAGAAAGGTGACAGTTTATATCTAGGTGACACTTCGCCTTAAGCCAGGCGACAGTTTCTAGGCTATCAACGTGCCACTTTTCATCAAATGGGGTGACAGACTTGCAGGGGTGAACTGGCGCACGACAATTCTCAAAACAAAGCGTAACAGTCGTTCAGTGTCATGCGAGTCTTTGACCAGTGAAGTTTAAAATCTTAGTTTTTGAGACTGTCTGTTCAAAATTTTCAGTTTGAGGGTTGATTTTTTCGATTTTAAGCACAATGATAACAGTAAATTAACAGGTTTGCAAATAGTATGGGATCAAACGTGTCTTCAAGCACTTGAAACAAGGGCAAAAACAACCTTGCCAAGACAAACAATTGTCATATCAAAATAGAAAAACACCCTATGAATACTACCGATTATTTGAATGTTTAAGAATGTTAGCACTGGTATTACACAATCGAAGACACTTCAAGCAATATCTATCCTAGAAAGTCAAGGCTCATTACTTATCAACTTGGCCCACAACTTGATGTCCCTTCACCTCACACAAAGTGGTTACCCACAATAGATGTTGGCTTTGTCATGGAAGTGCCAAAGACACAACCAAAGGAACACATATGGTGAGTATCTTAAGGTGATCCAGGTTGTTCCACTTGGATCAATCTTGCACTAAGAAGCTAAGCAGCTAAATAAGGTGACTTCTATGTAATGGTTCTTAATAAAGGCTTCTGTTCACAACACCCCTCTTGCTCCTCATAAAGGACTAGGACCTCGCGGCCTCAAGAGTACCTTAAGCATTCTTGCTCAATGCTTTCCCCATGGTCGCAATCCAATGAGCTACTCACATCAAGCGAAGACAAGTGTTATGTCTACCAAAGTTTTGTGTCCTCAATAGCCTTGAGTTTATAGTGGGTCAGAATAGCTCGGTATTAGCTTGTCCCCACTTGGGTCATTCCTCTTGATTGCTCAAGAGCAGGCCTACTAAAGGATCCTAATCAACTAAACAAAGAAATGGATCAACTTATGAGGTTGAAGGTTTTTGTTTCACCACAAGGGTGAAGAGCATACTCCCCTATCTCAAAGCTTCACCCAAACACACCAAGCAAAGAGGTCCAATTACTCTCTTGCTTCCAAAATTCTAAGATGGTTCAAGATTTTCTGGTTCACCACAAGGGTGAAGAGCATAGTTCTCCTACCACCTCAAAATCTCTTCCACAAGATATTAATGTTCCTACTAAATGAAACAACTAGTAGATTGCCACACTTGAAATGAAATAAACCATAAGCAAAATTTTTTATTTTTATGCTTTTTGGGCAGCCCTACAAGAAACTGTTAGTAGCCCTTTAGCATGAAATTTTTGGAAAATTTCTTAAGCAAGTGTACCTACAACCACAACTAGTTAGGCCCACAAAGTTAGCAAAATCCAAAATCCAAATGAAATATGCAAGATCTTAAGTGAAATATGCAAGTTAATTCTATCTAATCGAAGTAAATGAAAATAGCAAGCTAATAAAGTGTAAATTTGACCAAAAGAAGTCACTGTCAGGTACAGGTGACACTGTAATCAGCAAGATTGTCACGTGACACTTCTCTACATAACAGTGCGATAGTTTTAACTAGGATGACAGTTCGTTCGATATCAGGCGACAGAACTCCTCAAACAATGCGACACTTCCTGTCAAACGGGGTGACACTTTTAACTGGTAAAGTGTCTCACCTCTATACAAAGAATTGTCGCACAACACTGGAAAAATGTCGCGCAACACTCTAAGACAGAAAAATCAGAGATCGAAAATTGATAAAAATTTTTGCGAAAATGCAGAAAATAAAGGACAAAGTTAAGCTACTCTGCCCCACGGTGGGCGCAAAAAATGTATGGTAAAAATATGACCACACTCCTATGAATCATTACATGCAAGGTTGCTCAACAATGAGACCTCACAAAGCGACTCATAGCTCTCTATGCATGGAGTTGCAAGGAACTTGATAGATTTGCTCTCAGCTAGAGCTATGAAACTAGTGACCTTGGTAGTCAATCACACAATGTGAGATTCACAATGAAGACAAGGGCAACAATGCCAATATCCCCAAATGGAATCAAGGTATGCAATGCAATGCAAATCTAAATGATGATGCAAAGTAGTCTATGAAATGACAATGAAAATTAAACTAAGAAAGGAAATAGCAATGGATTACAATTCCCCTAATTAAGCTATGTGAAGCTAATCTATAAAAGGAAATCTAAGCTAATATGCCATGACAATGCAACTAATAAAAGAAATATGCAACTAGAATGTAATGCAACAATGAAAGAAAGTCTTCAAAGCTTGGATGTAGAATGTCTTCAAAGAAAGCTCCAAATGACCTAAAAAAACCTGCATCATAACGTTAGCATGAAAGAGATGGATATGCAAATGAGGAAGAGAGCTCTTCTTTTATAAGAAATGAAAAGGAATGGACCATGGAGATTAAGAGGCAAAAGACTTAATCAACGGTGGAGCTTGAAAGAGGAGCAATCCATATACACAAATATCCTCCAATAGGAAAATAAAAGTTGACTTTTGTGTCTATATGAGACAAAATGTGCTTTTTCCTTTTTTATAAAATAAGAATAATGCTTTATTTGTGCAACTTAGGATAAGAGGAAAAGTGGGGGCTTTTTATTTAATAAAAGGGGAGGAAATATTCCTTTTAAAAAAATAAAGACTTTAGGATAAAATGGTTAGCCCAAGGAATAATCGAAAATGATGAAATAGGATTGATCAAGGAAATTGATATAATTGATAAAATGTTGATTATTGATAAAACTGATTCAGAGATAAATAAATCGAATAAATGGGGCCCAAAGTTTAGGTGACCATTTTTGGGTGCATACAAAGTTCTTACAATTGACAATCTCAAGAAAAGAGGCCTTCTTCTTACTAATAGATGTTGTCTTTGCAAAAAAGATGAGGAGAATATCAATCATATGATCATCCACTGCTCTTTTGCTAGGCAAATATGAGAAAAATTCTTTGATATGATGAATTTGGAGTGGGTGTTCCCTCAAGACATTCAGGAGTTGTTTACTTGTTGGAAGCCACCGACTAACAATAAGTTTCTAATATCTTTTTGGAATTTCTTCCTTCCCTTCTTATGCTGGGGGGTTTGGAAAGAAAGGAATGATAGGATTTTTAGGAACAAAGAGTCTAATTGGGATAGTATTTTCCACAAGATCCAGAGAGCTTTGTTGGAGAACTCGGGGTTCATTAAGATTTATCAAGACCTGAAGGATGATTGGGAGGCAAATGTCTATAAGAATTGGAAGTTTGAAGGAAGGAAGGCTCAAGATACCAAAAGAAGTCTGAGAAGAGAGGCTAGGTGGGACTGCTCCCCTAATGGTTGGGTTAAAGTCAATTTTGATGGTGCCTCTAAAGGCAACCCTGGAATTGCTGGCTGTGGTATGGTTGTTAGAGATGAGTATAAGAATTGCAAAGGGGCTATGGCCATTCTTATAGGTTTTAATACCAATCAGGTGGTGGAGGCTAATGCGGCTCTTCATGGGGTGTTGTTAGCCAAAAGGAAGGGTTATACCAAAATATGGATTGAAGGGGACTCCTTAAATATTGTTAATTGCTTGAAGAATACCATGACCCCCTCATGGACCATTGCCAATGTTATTAGCAAGGCTAAAAACATTATTGAGTCCTTTGAAATGTGCATGATCACCCACGTTTTCAGGGAGGCCAACTCGGTGGCTGACTAGGCAGCAAATGTGGCTTGTAAAAGCCAGGTGGAAATTAAGTGGAATGATGGTTTTGATCTCCCTTGTGAAGGATCATCATTAATTAATAAGGAGCGGACGATGAGTAAGAAACATGTTTTGAATGAAGGGTTTATTAATGAGTATTGAGTGTAGTCATCTGTGTGACGATCATGAAGGACAGTGGGTTGATTTCGAGATAATTATTGGGATCCTTTGGCATGATTTGTGGGTTCTACAGAACATCAATAGGTTTTATTACAATCCGAAGGCTAACTTGCAGAGTGTTGGGAATTATTTGGAGAAGGGTTCTCTGTTCTCTTACATTGCTATGGGTGGCAAGAAGAGGAGGTGCGAGCCGTTGAGCTGTAGTGACTGGAAACAGAACAAGGAAATATGGAAGATTGTCGAGGATGGGGATCTGGCGGCTTATATGGAGAGACTGCATGGAGGGAAAGTTGTTGTGACCAGAAATTTCATCAAAACCTGGAATAAGGGGAGTGTTTTGGTTGGTACACAAAACATGGAGGTGACTGAGGAAGTGATTGCTGAAGCTACTAGCTTGATGACTGAGGGCATCAACTTCTACAAGGATAGGAAGATTTCAGACAAAGCTTTGGAGGCATTTGCACCCACGGAGTAGGAGAGGAATCGAATGGTTAAGGTGGATAAATCGTACTTTGATCCTAAGTGTATTTCCAGGCCTTGGCACCTTGTTTTATTTGTTATTATAGGCTATATTACCTTGGATGGTCGTTATACTAAAATATACAACCATCATCTTATCCTTCTGAACCACTTTAGGCATGGGGTAAAAATAAACTTTCCTTTTTACTTGCTAAGTTCTTTGAATGCCTCTATCTTCCATTGGCAAAGGGACCCAGAGGGTGATCATGCATGCCATGAAGGGCTCATGGTCCTCATCTTAGAGGTGTTGAAATCAAAGAAGGTAAAAAGACCCCGGCTTAACAAAAAAGCCCTTGAAGATTATGACACGGATGGGAAGGATTCTGAGGAGCCTTTTATGGAGGACACGGAAGAGGAAGAGGGGGACTCTGAGGAGTTTTTGGAGTCCATCCCAAAGAAAAATAAAAGGAAAAGGAAGGTGGAGGAGTTGACCACATATATGGATGTTGAGGATGATGCAAGTAGGGAGGAAAGTTCTAAGAAACAAGGGAAAAAAAGAATGGAGCCCATCGGCAAACGTACTAGAGCCAAAAAAAAGAAGAAGAAAATTGCGAAAAGGGTTGTGTTATCCTCTGATGAGGGCTCTTCCTCTCAGGAAAAGAGTAATCAGGATGATTGTGTGGACACCAACCTTGCTGTGGAGGAGAGTGTGGAAATTGAAAAAAATGTGTGGGTGGAGGCGAATATCTTGCATGAGGTCGCTCAGGCTGTGAATGACATTGGGAAAGATGGGTATGAGAAGGATAAGGTTAACATGGAGAAGGAGAATGTGGAGAGCTCTAAGGAGAAACCGGAGGAAGGGAATAAGGGTTTTAAGAATACAGAGGGAGGGAATACGGATTTTGAAAATCTGGGATGTTTGGCTTTTCTGACTACCCTCAGTACTATGAAGAATGATATTACTGCGATGAAGACCCATATTCACCAGTTGCAAAAAGAGACGGAGGTTCTTAAAAGGATGCACCTAGGGGAGAAAATGATGGGCTAGATAATTGATGAGCTCACTGATACTGTTGCCAGGGCTAAGGGTCTTATTGTTTTCAATGACAAAATTATTGCCATGGAGGTCAAATTTGAAAACAGTAACGGTATGACAAGGAAAATTGAAATTATGGAAAAGAGAATTGACAAGCTGGAGAAGATCATGGGGAATATTGCTGAGCAAAGCTATGCTATCCTAAAAGCATCAAATGAGCATGTGAAGATCCTAGTGGACAAGCTCGACAATGGGAAAGGAAACCATGAGGTTACGGATACTAAAGACACTAAAGATGATCAGGGCCCTAGTAGGCATATGAGGTCCAAGTTCAAGAAGATGGTGGATGGAAACAAGAATGACATGGATGATCTGAAGTTGTCTACTGCAAACATGCAAATTCTTGCTGATTAGGTAGTAGAACTGATGAAATGTGTTTAGATAGCATCTTGCTGTCTTGCTTTCCTTTTGCTGTCCTTTGTCTTTTGGCTGTTCTTTTTGTTTAAAGACTTGTTTGTGTGGTGTTTTTTGGTGTTGATGCACTTTTTTTGATGATGCTTAAATGCCTATTCTATTCCCCTATTGTACAAGGTTTCAGGTCTTTTCAAAACCTATTTTTACGTAATCAAAACAATGCCACAAGTAGAAAGATCCAATCTAATAGTATTGAACTTAGAGAAAAAGTCTTGAATATTGTCAAAATCTTTAGGATTTAGACCTATGAGCTCATTCTCTAATCTGAATTTTCTCATTCTATCAAGTTTACCAAAGAGTCCTTCCAATGTGACCCAAGCATCATGAGGATGTGTGCAAGATGCAATAAGAAAGTGCAAATTGTGAGAGATGGATGATCTAAGAGAGAAAAGTGTTTTATCCCTTCGATTAAACCATTTTCGCCTTTCTACCACACTTGTAAGTGGTTCTTGATCCTGCCCAAGAGTCATTCTAAGCAATCCAATACTCAACAAATGATCACTTAAAGATACTTTCCATTCATGGTAGTTATATGGAGTGAGGATTTTGACCTTTTAATTATCCATAATACAACCAAATAATTACTGATAATTACTGATAACTCCTTCAAATGACTGATGCAAATCAGAAAACTAAAATCCAAGGATTAACCAAGTGCAAATATAGCCCCAAAATGACCTCTTTTTAAAAAGTGATATATCCACCCCAAATCACTAAAGACTGATTGCAGATCTGGAAAGTAGACGAAAAATCATGCACTTTCAAAAAAAATTCACCTCAAAATGTTATCGTATGTGCCCAAACAAAGCCCTGGAAGTTACAAAAATTAGGAAGAAACAGGAACAGTCATCTAAATCTACAATTTTTGATTAATCTAGCCACCAAATTGCAAAAACAATACCACCACTGGAATCTTTAGTAAATTCTACCCAACTTTTTTAAAAAAAAATTGCTCGAAAAAGGAGCAAAAATGAGCAAGATATGGCCCTTTGAAGTTGGACTACAAAGTCAAAAACTCCAATGGTGAAGGCTGAGAAAATCAAACCATTGCTGATGTCACCAAAACACTATGTTAAATTTGACGACTATATGGATGTCATCGAAAAGCCCAATTTGGCATGTTTTGACTGCTGGATGACCGTCAATTTTAGGTTCGTAGACTAGTGATGTGGCAAAAATCTGTGGGTCCTGCTAATGTGGTGATGATGCAAGCTGCTGATGTGTGATGTTATACAGATGATGTCATTGTCGTACGATGTGACATCACCTAGTGTGCATTCAGATCTAACGTGACATGGTGCTAAGGTGGCAGGATGCCACATGTCCAGATGTTATGTGATTGTGTGGCTGCTCCATATGTGCCACATGGCACTTTGCGATTGGTGGGTTGTTGATGAGGCGCTTGCATGGTGACTTAGGTGGTGAGCAATGTTGATTGGGCATGGAGGTGGAGATCGCTGCTGGGGTGGAGTGGCGATGGGGGAATGGTTGTTGGTGGTGGCAGGGATTAATCCCACATCGCTTGTGGGTCAGCCTCCATTGGGATTTATATGTTGAAGGTCATGAGCATAAAATAAAAGAGCTCTAAGTCGGGCTCTTCCTCAAGCTTGGACTTGTCTGCGTTCTTCCCTATCTAACTTGCCCATATGAGATTAGGGCTTGGGTGGCTATGTTGAACTTTTGTGCGGATGTCGACAAAGGAAGGTTTTTTTGGACTTGGACAAATCAATCCCACATTAACTGTGGGATGGGATATTTAGCCCTTTGTGAATGCAAATAGTCGAAGATAAGGTAAAGAGCTAAGCCATGCAGGGCTCATGTTGTCTTTGATCTTGGGCTCGAAGGCGTCTTATCAACCAAATCATTGGGACGACCGGATCTGATGATGTTATCCAGATGTCGACTTTTGACTGTCTGACTTGTGATGATGTTACCGTCTATTACAGATGCCAAAGAATATTCTTTGTGCTAGGGGTCGTACCAACCCTGTAAACCAAATTTTACAGGAAAAATTATGAGATAACAACAAAATAAAAAAATATTTTTTTTAAAAAAATTGTACTGCAGAGGTGCAGATCAGGCCGTATGGCTTGATTTGCAAAAAAAATTGTCTCGATTTGGACTTTCACCGAATACAGGCGAGTTTATAGTCGATCTTAACTGAAATAGCCTCTCAGACGCAATGGTGAGGCCAAATCTGTCCTAAGATGCTTCTATAAAATTTTGGTCTTCAAATTTGAGATTTGGACCTTTAATGCTTACACCTTGATCTCTCCAAATAGCCTAATCAAAATGCTCCAATGGCTCTGATACTACATAAGAATTTGCATATTACAAAGATTGAACCAAGGATCTAGAGGTTAAAGAAAAATACAAGAGAGATGATATGAATGCAATGATTGATATTGAATTGATCCAATGAATTCACCTTACATGATTACATAATATGCCTCCTTATATAGGAAAGGCAATAAGAGAGAATGATAAGGAGCTAATAAGATATCACCTATGCTAGGTGTAATCACATGTCCACCAAATGTGGATCATCCTCCATTATGCAATGAAGTAAGTGCAATAGGATTAAGATGATAATGTGATAAGATCACTAAAGGTGGATCTCACACCTAAAGTGGAATTTCTCCTACACCATGTGCTTAATTGAGGTGCAAACTCCTAGGTGTCTCAATGACAAACTACTATGCAATACATTATCCTAAGTAAGATTAAGTAAAGTGTAATTAGGAATATTTAATTACACCAATAGGAATAATTATGCAAAATGAAACTATGTTTTTGGGATTTTGGACTATGAAAAATCTTTTTAAAATGCAAGCCTAAGAGTATAACCTTAGGAAATTGAATAGGAACCTTGACTTAAAAAATGAATCAAAGGGACAAAGGGTAATTGGATAAAAGGAACTAAGTCAAATCCACCATGAAAAAGATGGAATTTGACCAAATGATAGAGGGAAAATTGGGATAAAGGGACAAAGGGACCAAGTCAAGATCATGTTTTCAATAACACGAGGAACAACTCTAGGATTTAAATTTTTGTGGGGTTTTGTAAAGTTTTTAAAAGGGTCTAAGTGAAAAATGAGGACTATAATGAGAACTTATAATGAGGACTAATGCCAGGGATTGAAATTGCAAATGAAAAGGGACTAATGCAACGTATGGGGATGCAAAATGAAGAATACTACACATGCCACAAGTACTCCAAGGTGAATGTCTTGAGATTCCATATGTTCACAAAGGTTTGAAACAAGGTGTTTGTGACAATTTGAATGTTTAGGAATGTTTTGAGAACATTTTGATTGGTTTTGAATGTGTTCTTAATTATTTTGAAATGCTTGAGCACTTACGCAAAACACATTAGACATAATAGTTGTTCAGAAAAAGTAAACAATCACACCACAACCTAGGCTAGCAAGGACAATATTCTATGTATTCCCACTTGAACAAAGTTCATCCATGCCTACTCAGGACAGACAACCTAGAATCTTGGTAGTACATGCTCCCCCTAATAGTGCACTCACTTCTCAAGCATACCAAGATTTGAATCCCAATGGTCATCACTTCCCAAGGGACCACTTTATCTACCAAGAGCTGCGAAAATGTATGATATCTTCATGAGCATGGGTGGCCCCTTGCATCATTGAATAGGAAGGTTTTATTTGGTCACTATAACAAAGGTTTTAGTTAGGGCATCCATGCAAAGGTATCTTGTGTTAATCATACAAGGAAACATGGTCGCGCAAGCACAATTGAGACCTATAGCCCACGAATACCAGGCATAAGATACCCTTGACCATTGAGACTTTAGTCTCAAGGAGGTATTATTTATAGTGGGTGCAAGAGGCTAGCTTTGTCTTTTTCCCGCTTGGGTTGATCCCTCTCATCGGCTCTACTAAAACAAGTCTTGGGAGGTAGGCCCTCTAAAAGAATTGTATGAAATGCTTTTTACACCCAAGATCCACGAAGGTGAGGGGAGAGGATATGTTCATACAATTCTTAGGATAACAATCTAGAAAAAAGTCAAACACATAAGAAAAGTTGTTCTTTTTAAAGCACCAAATTGAAGTGTTTTCTAACTACTAAAAGCAAACATGAAAGTTTAGGAAGACACACAAGGTCTTTGTCAAGTGTCTTGCATTAAAAAAATTACTAGTTTATGATCAAGCCTTCATCGTACGATCGCCAAAATGCTGCATAGATCATCAATAACACATAAATTTGCTAATCTAAGTGTAGAAATAGAGATATAGAAGTAGAAAAG
This sequence comes from Chamaecyparis obtusa, assembly GCA_027943335.1. Lineage (NCBI taxonomy): Eukaryota > Viridiplantae > Streptophyta > Pinopsida > Cupressales > Cupressaceae > Chamaecyparis > Chamaecyparis obtusa. The sequence continues at coordinate 379,640 of BSBK01006498.1, forward strand.
GCAAATTTAAGCATAAAAAATAGGGATTTTACAAACTTCACAATAGAGAAAACCAACTGCGCATTATAGAGTGCCAACTGTGCATAAACCCTAACCAACTACGCAAGACTTAGCACCAACTATGAAGGAACAATAACCAAGTGCACAACTTCCTAATCAGACAACAAAAGTGACTCAAAACTTGTAGAAACTAACATTTTTTTCAAAATTGAATCCATAGCCATCTAAATGTGTGTTATTAGAGTTCATTAGACCATTAATTGAGATGATTTAAGTGGATTTGAACCAATTTGTAACCCCTAATTAACCTACGTGTTCACTTGAATTGATTTGAAAGTAGCTTGAATTGATAAACGTGGAATTGAAACCCTTACTATGCGGGATTCATTTTAAGAGAACCAAATGAAATTTGAAGTTCTTTTTTAGGCACCCAAATATAAATGTGAGATTCATCGACCAACTTACGGTTCATTTAGGCCTAGTTAGGGTTCATTTTATCCTTAAAATAGAGAAAATTGAAAGCAGGAAACATTAAACTGCAATTCTAAGCCTTAAACTTTAACATAGCAACCCGAACAACAAGTGCACAATTATCATGACCAACTGTGCAAATTTGACTACTAAGTGTGCAGAACATGCAACCAACTGCGCAAAACCCAAAACCTACTGTGCAAATTTGTTCTAGGACCTGCAAATGCATCAAAACAACAAAAAATCATATATGCATTTTCACGTCGGGTTCACCAAATGTAGGATATGAAAATGTGGAAAACATGCACACAAGAAGAATCATCAAACTCTAAATGTATGCACAATCAACCTATCCAAACACAAAATAAATTGAGACAAAGAAATGCAAACTATAAACATACTCCCTCAATTTGACAATTATGCCCTTTCTTGCTTCTCCAAAAGAGTTGATGTAGCTCTCATATTGACATAATGCACTTAAAAAATGAAATAAAAATGAACTATAGTGATCACGATAAGATTTGAAAGATGATGGTTAGTTTGATTGAGAAATTGATCTCAATTTATAAAATTGAAACCAAAATCACCAAATTGGCAAATTGGTGCACAATTTGGAAGGATGCCATGATTAAGGAGATGAATTAGAAAAGTGTCATATTATGACACATTATGACAATGTAAGAGATGCATTTTGGAATGCACAAATTAAGGGCATTTTGGAAGGGAAATGTAGAGGCAAAATTAGTGGAAAATGGAAGAGGAAGGTGTAAGAAATCATGAAGCTAAATTATAGGAGATGGAAGCACAAGTAGGGGAAAATGGAAGAGTGGGGATTTTTGAATTTTAAAAATCATTAATTCCCACCAAAATGAAAATTGGAATTATGAATTATGAAAATCCCATAATTCAAAATGATAGACAATTAATCAATGTAAAAAAAAGGGATAAATAAAGTCTATTTATTTATCCATCTAGGACATAGGGATAAACCATGGGTTATTTATCCCTAGAGGGAAAATTAATTGATCGTTGATTGAGTTGATTACTTTGACATGAAATTGAATTGATTTTGATAATTTTAACAAAGATCTTGGATGATTTTGATAATTTTGAAAATGTTTAGGAACGACATTGATGAACTTGGACAATGCATTAGGTTTATTATGAAAGTGACTAATGAGGCATCAATGAACTTTGACAATGCCTTGGATTGATTTGAAAAAGACTTTGATAAAGCTTGATTCTGAGATAAGGTGGAAAATGCAGAGGCATCAATGAAATTTGACAATGCCTTGATTTGACTTGAAAATGATGAGGCACCAATGAACTTTGAGAATGCCTTGATTTGACTTGAAAATGATGAGGCATCAATGAACTTTGACAATACCTTGAATTGAATTGAAAATGATGAGGCATCGATGAACTTTGACAATGCCTTAGATTGATTCGAAAATGATGTGTCCTCAATGAAATTCGGCAATGCCTTAGATTGATTTGAGAATAATTTGATAGATTGAAATGATCTTGGACTTATTTGAAAAGGATTAGGACTAATTGGTATTGATTTAGGAAGATCTAACATGGTTTAGGATTGATTAGGATCGACTTTGATGATTATTCAAATTTGATCGATTCGGCCAAAGAGAACGAGGTTATGAGAAATATGTTAATAACTGATCAAATGAGGAATGACACGAGGTAGAAGACATGTTAAAAAGCGGACACATATGTGTGAACCATTTTTAGGTGTCTACAACTAGCAACCCTGATACAAAGCTACACAAAAACCTAATTCTATATATAGGTGGCTCATTTATGGTCATTATTGTGTATGCACATAAATGTCTTCTATGTAGTCCTTTGAAGATACTAAGGAATTTGAGTAAGCTCCCTAGTTTTGGGGAAAAAGGCAATGGTTGTGTTGTGAAATATTTTTTTTCTTATTAGATCACTGGACAACCAGCTTATAGTTTTCTTTCAAGAAATTGTTAAAAATTATATGTTATATTTATATAATAGTTTGAATTGTGGTGTGTAAATGCTTTTGGGTGGATGCTTCTATCTTTAAAGTTTCCCTTTTCCCTCATACTTTCTTGAAAATAAAAACTTTTGTACAACACATAACATATGAATGATATGGATAAATTTGAGATTTACCTTGATTTAGGCCAAGAGTGATTGATATACAGTACCAAGTTAGAGACATGAAAGAAAGTTTATCTAGACTTTTATGAAAAGAAAAAGTTTTAATTAGATAAAAATGAAGCAAGATAAATTATTTTACTTTTTTCGGCAATCACAAATATTTCTTAATGCGAGACTTGATCTTTCTAGTGGAAATCCTATCAAGAACAGCCTATCGACTAATCACTCACTCATTTTTTGTAATTTGTCAGGCATACTTAAGTGAGTGTATTCTTTTAACACGGTGCACTTGATCTATGAAATAGGTTCATAGATCAAAGAATTGTATCATTTCCAACCAAAGGAGCACCAAATGTAATGCAAAAGCAATTGAAATTTCTTAATCATTTTCCTAGAAACTAGAGAGTGGCCACAACTGCAACTACACCTCCGACAGAATGACCCATAAACATGATGACTTGTTTCTTTAAACCTTGCATCTGATAGAATAAACACAAAAGGAACATTTTATATAATATAACAGAAATATTATTAGTTCCTGCCATAGGTAGGTAACTATTGCTTTCATTTGATCCAATTTTTTTTTAATTGATCCAATTAGATTTCAGAATTTTTGAAACCTAGATTTATATTACATAGTTTGATAATTTCAATATATTTAAGAGAATTAAATAATATTGTTTATCTACATTGCTATTGGTTGTCACAGAAAATAGCAATGAGAAAAATAATATTTTAGAATTTTAATTAGGAAATTAAACATTGCATCACCGCCACTTTATACCATTTAATGCGTCATTTAATGCAAACTTTGGCAGATCATTAAATGGATACAGTTGTTCGTCAGTCATCCTTTTCCTTTTACACATTGCAATTATTATCAATATTCTCTAGTTTTTGAACGACAGATTGCAGAGATTGTATTAGGGTTTGTGCATGTAGAAATTGGTGCACATGAGATCTGTGGATATCTAGTGTGCGTTAGGATTTGTAATGCAGAAATGTTTGACCCATTTCTTGGGTCTATATTTGTTGTTTTTGTTGCTCAGTTTTTTCAAAAGATGCTGCAAAATGTGAGTTTTATTGTTTTTTAACAGTGGCATAATTGTTCATTGCTCATTGTCTAATTGAGCAGCAACATCTACCTATAACATGACATTACAGTGTGGACTGTTATGCGGGTTTTGCTTGATAACAACTTTGTGAAGTATTTCTTAAATCAGTTTTAAAGCATGCTTGCTGCTCAGTTTTTTGAAAAAAATGCTGAAAAATGTAAATTGTGCTGGCTGAGCAGTAGCATCTGGCTATACAAAATGGACTATGATGTGGGTTTTGCTTGATAACATCTGTCTATGAAGTATTTCCTATAATTTTTGTCTATGGTAGTCGAATGGGGACTAAAATGAGGATTTAAGAAATTGGGTAATTTTATTTTGGTTCTTTAAAGGGTTTTCTATTTACTTGTTAATCCACCTTATCTCGTTCTGAGCATTTTTTTGTTTGTCAAAATTTGTGCGCCCAAAAAGCCCTAAAATTTCCCCTGCATGATAGCGATGCAAGAGGGCCTTGTCAGGCGTTGTAGGTTGAGGAGAGAATCATGCATCTTACAGTGCATATTATTCTCGGGAATCATTTCTTTAAATTTTTTGTTTTTTGTGTTTGGATCTCTTACGAAGGGGGATTTCATGGACCTGTAATTTTTTTTTTTAATAGTTTTTTTTTTGTTTGTGTTCCTTAAGCTTTAGACTGTCAAAATATCAATTATTATCATTCAGAATCACTCTCGGTGATTCATCAACATTGAGATGAAAATAAATTATACCCAGTTTCTTCCAGAAGCTTTTTAACTCTTATCTTTTTTGGCTTCTTTGTTGCTGAATTAGCTACTGATAGTAACAAGTTCTATGTTTCTCAGAGTCCATATGGGTACAATGGGTACACAGTGGCTTCTGCAGCAGGAGATGAGACCCTCATATTTTTGAGAAGTATTCGGAGCCCCAGACACTCCAAAGACTACTAGAACCAGAACCAGTATAAATATTGCAGGGAGACCTTTTAAGAAGTATGTTACTCACATTCATTAAAGAAAATATGAATATTAAATTTTAACACATTCTCGAGGGTTGCAGGTGCGTACCTAATTCGTATATTTTGTTATTTTTTTGTCCATATTGTTTTCTGTTCTCACATCTTTGGTGTAGTGCCACTTTTAAGGCATTGACTGTCAATATCTATTAATCCCTGGGACAAAAATACATTCCTTGGCAAGCATTCAGAACTCCACATCTAATTATAGGAGGATGTTTTCCTTAATCCATTCTAGGAATAATTTGCCTTAAATTATGAAGTAGGAGAGATTCCTCAACCTTTAGTTAGGTTATCTATTGATTTTTTTCACACCCATCCTATACCAGCATGTTAAAATCTCAATCAATACACTCGCAAAAGGGTTTTACTTAGACCCTCAATATTATCTCTCGATTGGTTGGATATTGAATGAGCATTAAGCAGTCTGGAAAATGAACTGGGTGTTCTTGCTTTTGAGTATTGACGTTTTATGTCAGAATCTTTATTCTTAGGATGGGAAACTAATCTGATTCAACTTGTTTTTGCTATAATAGTTGCATTTGTTCTTGTATAGCACTTATTGGGTGAAACCTCTTGCCAAAATAGTTCTTATTCCACATATCAGGTTCTTTATTAATTTAAGATTTTGGAGAGTGGACATAAAATTTAATTAGATAAAGGTAATGGTTGTTTTTAAACTCACCACCAAGCTAGACACAAATCTACTATATGAGAGTGCATTTATTTATGTAGGCCCTCAGGGTGATTGCTTTCCATTGAGACTATATATTTTGCTTGTATTGGGTGTACATACCCTATTCCCTCCTGGATCCCAACCTGTGTCCTCTATGCAGAAGATGACATTAATTCCACTTAGGATGTACTCGTAAATAGACATAATTAAGGGCCAATGAGAACGTGAGGTCAAAATCTTTATGAAATCTGCAGCCGAGATTTCCTTTCTGTTGACTGTTCTCAAGTAGGACTTCTATGATCTCTCAGTTATAAAGTGGGCAGCCCTGTTATCATACCATTTCAATTTACTGTCTCCAGTAGAAGATCTATATGACTTGTCTCAGATATGAAGTTTGTATGGATGTCATCCGGAATATGATTACGTGCTAAACCTAGCTATTTTTCCTGTTGCGGAAGTATTTATGTTAAAGTTTCTATCCAGGATCACATGGATGCTATTACTACTTTGTTTTCAGTCAGTTATAGCTTTAGGACAACATTCATTTTGAGCTTTAATTGCTGTGATATTTTAAGAACAATGCACGATTACAGGTTAAGTTCAAATGTGGATGCTTGCCAAACTTGAATACATTTGGAGAGAAGTTCAATCTTCTATGAATGCATTATGGGCTACGAGTTATCCACAAGGTTTTGCTTATGCATATAGATTTCTTCCAAAACATTTTAAAATTATTATAGTATGGTGTGTCGGGGAACATTAGAGGCTTTTTTTGGCCTCTATGCAAGCACATATCATGTCTAGATCATGAAAATCTCAATTGTGAACTTCATAGCCAATTTAATTTTCTTTGCTTCATTGTGAACTTCATAGCTGATTTAATTTTCTTTGCTTCATTGTGAACTCCTATTTTATTCCTACATTCAAATGTTAGGATGCAATAAGTAATTATTCAATGCCAATGTAACTATATTAATTGTTTGATCTTTGCTGAACATAAATCAAAGTAGAAGATAAAGGAAATAAAATTTCACGCATAACACAGTTTAGCCATTTTTAAATGTTTACTAAATCATACTGTCGTTAAGTCTCACCTTGCTTTTCTAACCACAAGAAATCAAGTTCTATATTTTGACTTATCATCAGACCCTGCTTTGTTTGAGGCTCCAAAATGAACGACACAGGTGTGGATTCAACTGGAGCATTTGAATTTCAAATCTAATTTAAGAAAGCATTGATTTGGGCTCCTAGTAACATCAATCTTCTGCACAAGTCACTCACATATGATAAGTTCTTTTGCGCTAGTAATTTATACCATTTTAATCTGTTAAAAAGCATCATTTGAAGATTAGTTTTTTCATACATTTCTTACCGATCATTCTAATCTTCCAAACTCTATAACTTATTCACAGGTATCCTAAAATGAATTCCTTGTGGCTTCACTATATAGCAGACACTTTACTTACCAAGAAACTTTTTATGAGTTGCTCTTAAGCCCCTCATTTCAACTTCTTGGTTAATAGGCCTTACTTGTGCAATACTAAGACGGAATTTGTTTATGGTGCCAGAGATGTTCTCCAAATGATAAACGATGTCTACAAGCATTTAGGAAACGGTTACTCATGTATGATTCAGCAGAAGCTTCTCTCTTGGACGCCTTCTTCGATGGAATGTGGGTTGAAAATTGATTTAACTAACATACCATAAAAGTAGTGAATATTATGTACAGATTGTAGATTTTGTACAACTTTTTCCCAAGAAGAATTATCAGACCAATGATGGTGATATAGGTTTCAAGAGGCAACTCTAAAGCAATTGTGTCATCCTAGTGTTGTAAACATATATAGTCGATCAAGAGGTTTGATCAATTGTGCCAGTAAAGCTTAAGATGGTTTTATATTTTGTGCAAGGCAAGCACCATTCTTCTGCTCTGTAAGTTTATGAAATGTGTCGCAATTTACAGAAACCTTTCAAGATGACCATAACATTGTTTGAAATAATGCATTACACATTAATATGTTTACTGTTAACCAAACTACCATAGCTCACTTAGCTGAGCACATTAAATGAATTTTCAAAATGTGCTAGTTTATGGTATCTAGTCGCAATCTCGTACTTTTTTTTATCACTGGATTATATTATGGTTCAAATTTCTGAATACTATGACATTATTTATGAGGTTAACCATTTATTAATGTTTTCCATTAAGAATTGTCTTCTATAGCTAAAATTTCATCTTAAACATGATTACAAAGCTTTATGGAAAAAAATTAAAAAATAATGATTGAAAAAAGAGGAAAAAACTCATATTTTCAGTCATTCTACTAGTATCATATTCAAATGTTAATAGGATGTTTTCTTTTTCAACATGTCATCTCTTGAGATCATATATCATATGACCATGTTATCGTATCATATATGTTATCTTCATCTTTTCAATTTAATATATTTTCTAAGTCTGTTTATTTGAATGAGTTAATCTGGGAATATCTTATCACTCTTGCCATTAAAATTTGGGTTCCAAACATTTTTCCTGAATGGGCTTTTCGAGTTGACATTAGGCTTATTTATTCTTTTCATGTTGAATGGTTAAAGGGTATCTAACTCTTTCACACGACTCTATGCATCCCTGTAATGAGCTTCATGCAATAATAGCTTCTATTCTCCACATTACATTCATATTTCTACTTGCATGGAAACAAAATTCAATAAAATCTATGCACTTAAAGAATATTCTCATTCCACTACATACTACCCCAAAAGCAACAATACAATAGGCAGGAACTTTGACGCTTGCGTCCCTTGTTCAATAGAAAATTGTTATATTTATTTAAAAGAATGATTGCATTTATAACTTCAAAGGAAAAAAACAAAAACTTTTGTAATCACCAACAAGTTAATTGACACTTTGTAGCATCAACAATATGCAAAGTTAAGCTCAAAGATTATGAGTTTTCTCACTATCATACCTCTCTACTCACCAAAATGATTTGGCAGAGAAATCTACTGTGCAGGGCTTTCCATTTTCTCCTGGCATGAAAGATCACAATGATTTTTTTTTTTAAAAAAAACCCTGGCAAAAAGAGAACATATTAATTGAGCTTTCTTGCGATTTCATTGGCATGCTCGATTCAAACATTCGTTGAAGGTGATTGGTTTCTGATGGTGTTGTGCACATCTACTTCAAAGTACAAGCAATGAATTTGACAGAACACGTAATTTTCAGGTATTGGCTAAATTACTACATTGTGCAAAATAAATTTTCCATTAACTTGCATGACAAACAACCCATTTGAAATAAAATTTTCACTTGCACAATGCGTAATGAAAAGAGGGACAGAACTATTTCTGGAAAATTATGAATTCTCAGGCATCACAAAGTGAGACTTGATGTTTCCGATGGAATTCCCACCAAGAATAGCCTATCCGTTAATTATTATTATCTTTATATCGTTTCTTCTAACTTATTGTTATTATTATATTTATATTATTGTAAATTTTAAATTTTATGTATATAATAATAAAATAAATATTATTTATTTTAGATAAGTAAAAAGTTTTTATATATATTTTTATTATTATGTTTATATTGTTATAAATTTTTAAGTATAGTAATAAATAAATACTATTTATTTTGTATAAACAAAAAAATGATATATTTGGAAGAAAATTTTAAGATATTAGGTAGCATGGAGATATAGCTTGTCTTTTAGGATGATTAGCCACATGGAGATGAAGTTAGTTGATTTCTTACGGTTATATTTAAATTACCTTTAATAACATATTATAAAATCCAAGAAAATAATTTTTAATATTATTAAATAAATTAATAATATAACATAGATATATTTTAACATATTTAAGATTACTGATTATTATAAATTAATAATATAACATGGTTGTATTTTAACATATTTAAATTTCTGATTGTTATTGTAAAATGTTTTTAAGAAGAAAATTAATTTTGAAAATCCAAATAAAATAATTTAAAACTAACAATTATAAATAAATAAATATAATTCAAAAATCATTTATTTCATTTATAAATATAATATAAAAAATAAGTTTAATATAATTCAAGAAGCTTTTTAGAACTTATTTGTATTATGTTATCATCGAAATTTTACAAATGCAATGGAATTGATTTTGTCTCATGGTGATAGCATTATGGTGTTTTGAGTTTTATTTTTTGTACTATAGTTGATCATCATCTTCATGTGTTTATGTTGTCTACAACTTCTCATGTAGCATTTGATCCAGTATACTTCATGTGGACCCATAGATTACAATTTTATTTATTAAACTTAAATGAAGTAAAACTTGTTCACCTAGATTTTGGTATCTAAATTTACATATAGACAAGTTGTGTTTACAAACTATTACAACTAGTAGTTGTTGTTGCACCAAAAGATCGACATGTTAATGCCTAATACAACCACTAGACTTATAGAAGACACAAGAGGCCGTTAAACCATGTCACAAACCACCACTGCGTTGGCAATGCCAAGGAGACCAAAGGCACAATCAGTCTTGCTCATCATTGTAACAATTCGGCCCCTAGTGCAAGCGTGAGGTTTGAACTTGTGACCAAGCTCTGATACCACTTGTCAATACTAGTGGTTATTGCTGCACCAAAAGATCGACCTATTAATGCCCAATACAACCACTAGACTTATAGAAGACATAAGAGGCTGTTAAACCATGTCATGAACCACCGTTGTGCTAGAAATGACAAGGCGACCAAGGCCGCAATCAATTTTTCTCACCATTGTAACACAAACATCTTTAGCAATGTGCTAAATTATTAGGGTGATTTTTTTATTTGCACCTTGAGAAGGACCAATTTAATGACAATGAACCAAGGTTGAGAGTAACAAGCAAGTAAGGATCAATTCTAAGCCAACAATGTTGAGTTTAGTCTTCTTAGATCCTTAACCGAGTTGATTTTTTCATGTTCTATATTCTAGATGTTTTAATCAATTGCAACTAGCTTTCAAAGATACATCCATAATATAGGAAAATTTGCAATTTTAATAAGTTTCTAATGATAAAAGAGAATCAAAAGTTTGAATTTTGTAAAATTTGATGGTGAAATTTGTGGGCATGGAGTTGATCTATCAACTCTGCACTTGTGTATCTAAATCAAAATTGTTGTTGATGTTTGTAGCTTAGATCAGATAAAAATATAATAGATATTAATATTATGAGAATAGATCAATTATGATATATCAGTATATATATAATAATAATAGATATTATTATTATATATGTTAATATATACACATACATTTATATATTCATAATTAAAGAGAATTGCAATTAATCTCTTCTCATATTGTTAATAGATCAAGATCGAATGACATCAAATACAAATTCATTATATAAATCTAATGAGATCAAATATATTAATCAATCCCTATATTCATCGAATAAAAAAGGAAATTGATATTAATTATCTCTTCACTGATTAGAATCGGTATACCTTCCTTATCGACTTGGCATTAATATTTAATACTGATTTGTTTTAGTTTGTTTTAAACATGGTTTATATACCGATTTGTATCAGTCTGTTTAAACAAAGTTCATACACTGATTTGTATCGGTTTGGGTAATCATTGATTGGTATTTGTTATCAGTGTTTGTTTAAGAGATATTGTGGGGAGGCACGCCGATAGGGAGACATGTCTCCACATGTGGAGACATGTCTATCTATCAGCATGGCTGCCCACATATATATATATATATATATATATACCATTCTCATGAATCGAATGAAGATAAGTATATACCATAGTGCAATACAAGTCTCATTCATTCAATCAATTCAGTTCTTAGAAATATTTTGATTATTAATATATCTATATATATATATATATATATATATATATATATATATATATATATATATATATATATATATATATATATATATATATATATATATATATATATATATATAATTTATTATATATAAATTGGATTTTGAAAGGGAAATTTAAAATCCATAAAATATGATCCATAAATTTAACATGGTATCAGAGCTAGGTTCCTTTTATAAAGTCTAACCGCTTGAAGGAAGATCTGATTAGATTAAAAGAAGATCAAGATCATATATTTTTTAAACCTTGTACCTATAGAATGGTCAATGGAATCATACTTGAAGACGGACTTGAAGGTGCTTCAAATTTTGAATCTTGGAAACTATGAATGATGCTAATACTAAGAAAGAATGAGTTAAAATCAATCGTAGAAAATCCTCCTAAATGTAATGAGAATTGCTTGGCCAAATAATGGTATTAGAAACCCATGGCAATGGACTGCCTATTTCAGGATTGGACACCCTAAATGGTTGCTAAATAGATTATTCAGTCTTATTTAATTATCAACTAGGGATGTAAACTTGGAATGGCATTCACAAAGTATATGCTTCAAACCCTCTCAATCTTTTGACTACTCTATATTATTCAAGTGCTTTGAGCTTCAGGAAAACTATGCTAAAACTAGTAAATAAATTAATCTAGCAAAATAAGTAATCATGGGTAGGAGTTACTCTAATCGCCTATGCTGCAGGAACAGTCTACTAGTTCTGTTACCAGTGGTTGCAAGAACAATAGAGTTCTACTTCACTTCTAAACAAACATGAAAATGAATTCTACTCTAATAGAGCAATTCACTCACCAAGTGGGCCCCCTTGGATGAGTGAATGGAAAACACAATCAAGATAAAAGATTAAACTCAAAATGTGCATTCTATTCATTCATGGAAAATGAGTACACTTGATTGAAAGTAAAACAGTATCACTGTGACAATAGTTCTATTGTGAAATTCGACTAACTATCAAAAGAGTTACAATAGTCATTTATTTGAAGGAAAACTACAACTACCTCCCAAATCTAAGATCACTCCATAAATGAGGATCGTTATAGATTCATAAAGTTTTAGAACAAAAATAGCATTAATCAGGAATAAATCTCACTAGAATATAGCACGTTGAGGGTACTACATCTGCATGTTGCATGCAACAAGAAACAATATTTGACTTGCCCCACTTGCAAAGATCTTGCAACAATGGTTGGCTTTGACTATTCCAACACCACAATGCCAATCCTTGAATGCCCGTGATAATACCTGCAAAATAATTAATGCACACACAAAGTTCCACACATATATATCCTCATCATTAATATTGGGAAGAAAGTGTAAAGTTCTTAATTAATACTCTTGCAAGACGTATGGCTACAGGAAGGAAACTACCCAAAAGCATGGCATAGGCAAGGGAACATTCATTAGCATATATAACTACTGCATTATACCATTCCTGTCCTTTAATTCAAGCAAATATATCATGTCTTTAAACCATCCACATTTCTACTTCATGTCTTCATACATACATACATACATACATACATACATACATACATACATACATACATACATACATACATACATACATACATACATACATACATACATACATACATACATACATACATACATACATACATACATACATACATACATATATATATATATATATATATATATATATATATATATATATATATATATATATATAAACCATAAGTTTATGTCTGCTTGAAAATAAATTGCTTAAAAAGAACTTAGAAAGATGGCCTTTTTAGAGGCCCATCATTCCCCCCAACTGCTCTATTGCTGGTCCCTAGCAACAATGAAGTTCTCGATTCTGGCTCGCAGTCTTAAATCATTGGTTATCTTCTCCCCAGGCTCATCTTCAACATAATTGAAATACCCATGATTCACCCTGAGCCTTTCCCATCGCTAAACTTTTGTGGCCATATCATGATCTGCAACACTGTCATTCATTGCCAATAGTAGTTGCAAGAGTACTGGAGGTTGAAACCTTAATGGAAACTAATAATTAAGCAAAGTCATACCCAACATGATATACCATGGGAATCTTCTAGCAACAAGGGTTAGATTTTGTGGAGAGTGGGGTTCCCTACCCTTAAGATCATGTGACATTCTGATCCATCTCTACCTAGAAGCACTAATTGTTGCTGCAATATCATGAACTAAATGTTGATCCCAATCTACATAAGCTTGCTCTCTTACTAGGTACACTTTATTAGCTCCACTCAGGTTTACTATAACAGAAAGCCAGTCAAGAAATGTTCACTTGGAATGTTGAACCTCAGGCCTCATGAGCAAGGGAGTTGTCATCTCATTATTCCTATAAGGTGAAGCTTGATGCTCCCTACTTATCTCATTTTGCATCCAGGACATAACTGCTCTTAATTGCACATCTCCTACATAAAGGAGCGAATTCCAATCCATATCATCTGGCACAACCAAGTTATGTAAATACAATTCACACAATAATTTCTTTAGGGACATTGGAGCTGACTGGAATGCATTAGAAAAATCATGAGGCATTGAGACAGAAGGATTGAGCCCTTCCACAATTCTTGTCAATTTAAAATTAATGAATTGTTCCTTAAGGAACAAAGCATACACCGGAGACAGTGATCTGCATGCCATGAGTTCTAAAATCAGCTCTGTTATTTGATCAATCCTTCTCTTTAAAACCTCGATCTGATCTAATTTATGTTCTAATTGGTGGCCTTGTTCATTAATAGTACATTTCAGTGTTTCCTTTTCTATTTTCCATTGTGCTCTCTCCCACAACAAATGTTGGTATAAATTTAACCCCACAGTCAGGGGTGTAGACAAGTTAGGAGGTGGCAAGGGTTCCTGATTGAGTATATCAGTCCATCCAGATGCCAGGTGAGGGGTTTTCACTATGTTTTATGATGTAGAGGATTCTCCTCTCCACACAACAAGGGTTGTTACTACATTTCCCTTCTCACTAGATTTAGTTTCTGCCCTAGCCAGTGAATCTAATCCATCTAGATTGAGTTGCTTTGATACTTCTTCAACAATATCTTTACCAAATTCAGGGTGTTCCCCAGAAGGAGAACCAAATTCAAGGTGTTCCCTAGAAGGAGAACCTTTCGAGTCATCAGGAATATCTAGCCTAGTAGAGTTATCAACAAACTCCTTGGCCTCCTCAGAATCTTCATCACTATCAATAAGTATGTAGTCAACACGAGGGTTAACTTTTGCTTCTAGATTCTGGTTGTTGAACTCAGTATCACTAACTACATCTCCTTGAAATATTTCCTCAGAAGAGGATTTCTCCAAGGATTTGGAGGATTCTAGGTTAACAGTTGGAATGGGAGACTCAACATCCCTATTATTTATAGAAAGTTATCCACTTCTTCTTATGGGGGTTGTAGAAGATCATGGAGGATTCTTACATTTCCTCCTGCCAGTGGACATTTCCTCTGTAGCTTCTACAAGAGGTTCTTCTGGGATTTCTTCCTCATACAAGGGCACAGTTTCATCAGCTTCTTCATTGTCATTCTCATTACTAGGTTGTTGGTATGAAATTCCCTCTTCTGTCTCTAGGGTTTTTCCCTTATCTTGTTTAGAGGTAGACCTCATCTTTACAGACGATGGGGTTTCAGGGACGTCAACAGTTTCCTTATTTTTATTTCTCTTTCTTCTGGAAGTGGAAGCATCAACATTACAAGTTCTCTCCCTGGATGGTTTAGGAGTGGAAGGGGAAGCTTCAGGAAAATTTTCTATCCTTTGAATTACTTTACAAACCCCAGTGGCTATATTTTCTCTTCTCCCAATACCCTAGCCTCTAGGGCCAACCATCCTAGGTTCTATTTCATTCATTTACAAAAATTCATCCCAAGTCCCAATCAATTGCTTATTTAATTCCCTTTCTTAATTCCCTTTCTACAACTAAATTTATCAAGCAATGATGTGAAACAGATTGATCTTTTCTCGACTGTACTAAGGAAGCTTGCTTTTTCACAATATTAAACAGGAAGTTGGGTAAATTTACTAGTCTATTATCATGTTGAAGATGACTCAGGATTTTGAAATGCAGCCCATGTAGATACTTGTAGCACCCTTCATAGGTAAAGTAATGAATGATGAATGTAACTGGCTGAATAAAATCTATGGGTAATGACACCCTAGAAGTACCTTGCTTCTTATCAATGTCTAGCCGGGGGTCACCATGCAAGGTGAACTGAGCCCTAGCCAAATGCAAGTCAAGGTCCTTAGTCTACTGCTCACCTTCCTGTGGAACCCGATCACTTCTGCCACAATATCCTTTGTGAATTCAATTCTTAATCCTTTGACCACCGCAAACCCATTCTTCAAAGTGCTTAGAAACTACATAACAACTTCTTCATCAAAAACTTTGATACTTAAGCAGTAGTCCAACCAACCTTTCCTTCTGAACATTTCACAGTTGTACACATCACCCAACAAAACTCTATGATCAATTGTCTCGTGCCTCTAGAGATCTCCCCCCATTGTTATGAACAAAAAATTTTTGCAGAAGTTTTTTGTTTTCATAGAAACACAACAATGGCAAATTAAGATTCAAAGTGTTACAGACTCAGGATGTTGCAGGTGAAAAGGTGGCGTACAAAATGCTATTCACTTCAAGTAATTAAAAGTGTTTAATGCATGAAATCTAATAATATTTTCACTTTTTTTAATGCATCAAATCTCATAATATTTTTGCTCATGTCAAGGCCTGCCACCCTGAACACATTGCAAAAATATCATTAGAAGTTAAACTTCAGCTTTTAATATCTTTTAATTCCTTACAGGCATGATGATGCAATCACAGAATGACAAGTTTATTAACACACGACGACAGTCATCTCAAAAAGATAAGAAATTCATCTTTACATGCTAATTTGAAGTTTGAAAGTTTGAAAAATAGAATATTTCCCTCCCCCCAACTAAGTTAAAGGCATGGGTCCCACCAGGCCAGGTCGTGCAAGAGTAAAAATTTAAAATGAAATGGTTTCCTAATAAATAATGAATAAAATAAAATATGTACGAAAGTATGTGGCACGAACCTGGAAAGTGTTGCAGGAAGAGTGTTCTGAAAAGGTAACCTGCATTGATGGAGTGATGCACTGGTACGGAAAAGTGGGTGAGAGAGAAGGTGAGGTGGAATTTATTATGGAGAAATAATTTCACGCAATGTGAAATATTTATTATGGAGTCCTTGATGGGAATCAAGGATGTGCAAAAATCTGGGTAGGAGACCCAAATGCTTCTACTGCAAGAGTAAGTGTTTCATCGTTGTGCTAGAACTATTGTAGGAACTCCTCATGACTGACTGGTTTATTGTAGAGCTTGAGTCTATGTCTATTGAAAACATAGTTTGAACTGCATAGGATTAATGGTAGATAGCTGATTTGCTCCATTATCAAACATTGAGACTATCTCATAGGGCCCGAGCCACTGTGTTTGAAATTTTCCTAGTGTATGCTAGTATCGTGAGTCATATAACAGTGCTCAATCACCAACTAAAAATTTCTTTTCTTTGATGAATTTGTTGTGCCACTTTTTTTGATGTTGCTGGATCAACTCAATGTTGTGGAGTGCAAATTTCTTGTATTCATCCAACCCATTCAATTGTAATAACTAGTCCTCTTGTGCTTTGGTAAGATCAATGTCTAGTTCTAAGGCTGTTCTGAGAGTCTTATGTTGGAACTCAATAGGCATGGAGGCAGATTTACCATAGACCTGCTCAAAAGGGGTAATTCCAATTGTGGTTTTCCATGTTGTCCGGTAAGCCCAAATGGCTTCAGGAAGGCAGGTAACCCAGTCTTTCTTGTGAACAACAATTGTCTTTGTTAGAATGGCTTCTATCTCTTAGTTGGTTATCTCTGCCTGGCCATTGGCTTGAGGATGATATGGTGAAGATTTACCATGTCTTACCATTTATTCATGCATCAATTTTGAAATGAGATTGGAGGTAAATTGTGCACCTTGATCTGTGACTATCTCTCGAGGTACTCCAAATATGGTGAAGATATATTCATAGAGAAATTCATCTACTTTGTGATCTTTGGCATGCCTCATGGCTTTAGCTTCTACCCACTTTGTGGCATAGTCAGTACATACTAAGATATATGACTTCCAATGAGAAGATGGCTCAATGGGTGCCACAAAATCGATACCCCATTTGTCAAATGGTGTCACCACCACTTGAGGCTACAAGGGTATTCCATTTGACTTTGTTGGGCACCCCATGCGCTGACATCAATCATAATGCCTTATATGTTTGGTTGCATCCTTATATAAAGTAGGCCAATAGTATCATGTTGTCAAAATTTTGTATGCTATCCTCTTTGCTACAAAATAGCTTCCACATGGCTCATCATGACATGCCCTTAGAATTTCATAAGTCTCATCTTCCCGAGCACATCTTCTGGTGACCTAGTCAAGACACATGTAAAATATCAAGCCTGAGATCCATGATAAGTTAAAACTTTTTTCAACCAGAAGTCAACATTATTTCGGTGAGAAATGAGGCGGTGTCCTTCCTATAGCAAGGTAGTTTTCTATGTCTACATACCATGGATTGAAATAATCAATAGAAAATAGGTGCTCATCAAGGAAGCTATCATCAATTGTTGCAAGATCATTGGGTACTTGCAATCTAGATAAGAAATCAGCCACCACATTTGTGTTTCCCGGTTTATCAATGATCTTCACATCAAATACTTGCATAAGGAGTAACCATCGTGCTAATTTTCCAGTGATGGCAGGCTTGTTCATCAAGTATTTGATGGCTGAATGATCAGTATATACAAATACTTCATAACTAGTGATGTAGTGCTTGAATTTGTTGAGAGCATAGACGACTGCTAGCAATTCTTTCTCAATGACAGTATAGTTTAGTTCAGCACCTTGCAAGTTTTTACTAATATAATAAATAACATGATCAACTATACCTTCCTTTTATCCTAAGACTACTCCAATGGCATAGTCAGATGCATCAATGTGGATGTGAAATGGCAGCTTCCAATTAGGTCCTTTGAGAATAGGTGTTTTTGTCAAAACATCTTTTAGTTGCTGAAATGAATCTTCGCAGTCATCTATCCATTCAAACTCTGCTTCCTTCTTCAACATGTTGTATAAAGGTGTTGCAATTTGGCTGAAGTCTTTGATGAATCTCTTGTAGTAACCAGCGTGGCCAAGGAAATTCCTGACATCTTTCTGCTTGATGGGTGTTGGAAGTGTGTTGATGACTGCAATTTTTGCAGGTTCAACCTGGATACCAAAGGATGAAAGGTAGTGTCCTAAGACAACTCTCTCCTCCATCATCATGTAACACTTCTTACTATTAAGGGAGAGGTTGTATTCCTGGTATCTCTCGAGAACCTTCTCCAAGTTAGCTTGCACTTCCTCAAATGTAGATCCATGTGTAGTGAAGTCGTCCATATATATTTCAACATAGTCAATAGAAATGTCAAAAAAGATACCAAGTACTACTCTCTGGAAAGTAGCAAGTGCATTGTACAATCCAAATGGAAAGACTAAATAAGAAAATATTCCCCAAGGACAGGTGAATGTTGTCTTATCCTAATCTTCTGGTGATATTTGGATCTGGTTATATCCACTGAAGTCATTAAGAAATAAAAAATATTTTTTACCAGCAAGATTATCAAGCACTTGGTCAGTGAAAGGTAATGGAAAGTGATCCTTTTTAGTGGCTTTGTTGAGCTTTCTATAGTCTACACAAACTCCCCATTTCCTCCCTTTCTTTGGGACAATCACTAGAGGAGAAACCCACTAGCTGTCAGAAATAGGATATATGAAACTAACACTAAGGAGTTTCTGTAACTTTGTCTTTACTATATCTCTCAAAGTAGGATTAATTCTTCTCTGGGCTTGTGTAATTGGCTTGCACTCAGGGATTATGTAGATTCTACAGGTACAAAGTTTAGGATCTAACCCCTTCATATCAGTATAGTCCCATGCAAAGGCTTGCTGACTTTCTTGCAAATGTTTGAGAAGACTGGACATCTAAGGTGTAGTGAGATTCTTATTGACATTCAACTCCTTACCTAAGGCAATTTCAACTCTTTTTACTTTATCCAGCATCATAATTTCTGCAAATGATGGTGACTTTATCTCATGAGGTAACAAGGTATGGAGAAAATCAAATGTTGTAGGAGACTGAGGTGAGGTCTACTTGGGCAGTATGGTTTGGAGGAAATAGTTAGGGACAACACAAGAATATGCTTCAGAGCCATATTGGTTAGTGATAATTACTGCTAGTATGTCATCTTCTTCTTGTGACACCATAAATGGATCTCTTTCAATAACCATAAGTTGTTGTACTGAATTTTCTTCAAGGGCAGCATCACCTAAATCTGGCCAGATAACTTGGTCAAGCTCTACTTGGGGTTTGGCTGGAGAATACAGAGTTAGTTTCTTGGTATTTATCCCATCTGATATGGTTATTTTTCTTGAGTGACATGCAATGCAAGCATCAGTTGTGGCTAGCCAAGGTCATCCTAGGATTAATGGATATCCTCCTAGAGTGGCTTTGGGGGACATGACTATGAAATCTGAAGGGTAATCGAAGGAATCTAGTGTTACAATAATGTCTTCTACCATGCCATCTGGCTTTATAGTGGAATTATCAGCTAACTGGAGTATTGTAGGTGTATCCCTTAAACCAATAATGCTAAGCCTCAACAAAATTTCCCTAGTCATGACATTGATGGATGCTCCTAGGTCAATCAAGACATTCTGTATTTGTATACCATTGATATGAATAGTGACCATTGGGCTTCCTAGATCAGAATACTTAGGCATTAAACATTTCGTAATATGAGATTAGAAAGTTGTCCATGAACATGGATAGCGTAAGGGTCTTTCCTCTTCCTTTCTGGTTGTTTAATACTGACTTCTTTGATTGCCTTATTATAAATGGGGACTTCTTTAAGGGCATCCAACAATGGAATTTGAACTGTCATTTTCTTAAGTTGATCAATTAAATCAGTTGCTATAGGATTTTCTTTTGAAGGTGTTGATTGGGCCAGTCTTTATGGATAAGGGGGATTTTTCAATACTGGTGCAGTTTGAGGAACAAGTGGAACATTAGTAGTTTAGTTCACGGGTGTTGGCTAAAATGTTGACACACTTCTATGAGTCATTATATTCAAGATTGCTCAAGAATGAGGTCTCAAATGGTGTCTCACAACTCTCTATTCATGGAGTACAAGGGTTTATAATGGAGGCCCTCAGTTTAGACCTAGTTTGTGCCCATGCAAGTACACCATAAAACAAGAGATTTAAAGAGGAAAAGCAACAGTGCTAGTCTCCATGATCATCAAATATAAATGCAAATAAAAATGGAAGCTATTCTATATGATAACAATGCATGAAAGAAAACTAATCTATGAAAGGAAATACACATGCAAAATTATTCTATGAAATGAAATATGAATCTAATCTAACATGCAAGTGCAAGAGTAATCTAAATGGATTGCCATGGATGCATGAGAGAAGAAGACAAGAAAAGAGAAGTTGCAATGTTCAAGCTCAAGTGCTCAAACTCTCCTCCAAAATCGCTCTCCAAACCTGTAGCATAACAATAACATAAAATCTGGATCCAAAATGAGAAGGAGAGGGCTCCTTATAAAGGAAAGTGTGGAGATGAATGCATCCTCAAGAGAAATGTGGGATAAATCCCTAAAAAGGAAAGTAAGAGGAAAAAGCCCACCACTTAGAAATATGTGCATTCAAAGTGTGGAGAAAAAGAGAATCTTTTATTTATTTTTATTTGATTTATTTCCATTTTTCATCACAAAGAGAGATTTAAGTGGGGATTTTATTAAAAGAGGGATTTTCTTTTAATAAGATTATTTTATTTAATTAGAAGGGAAGTTTTCTTTTAATTAAATAAGGCTTAGGATAAAATGATCAAACCTTAGAAAATATTGAAATAATTGAATTAATTACGAATTGATCAAGGAAATTGATTTGAATTGAAAATACTGCAAGGTATTGATTCAAGAAATTGATAAATTGAAGAATGGAGGCCCATAGTCTAGGTGACCATTTTAGGATGCATAAAACATGTATGTCCTCAATATCAACAACTTCAGTTATTATAGGCTCCTTAGGTGCAGGCAATGTAGTTCCTGATCTGAGATGAATATCATTTACTTGAAGCGAATAAGCTTGATGCTTGTTGTTAGGATTTGGAGTTGGTTGAGTAGGAAGTTGTCTTGGCTTCTGAGGGTTATTATTGGCTACAGGAGGTGGAGGCATAATAGCTTACTATTGATTAGGTTGATTGGGTCCCCAGTGAGGTCGTTGTTGCCAGTTACCATGTGGTTGCCATTGGTTATTCTATTGTGGCTGTTGATATTGGTTGAATTGTTGTTGGTATGGGTTAAATGGAGGTTGTTGCTGATAGGCTTGGTTATACTGTGGCTGTTGGTTAGACCAGTTATAATTCTAATTCTATCCTTGAGGGGAAGAATTTTGAGGGGCATGGTTTGACCATTGACTACTATTATTATTATAATCAAAATTATTCAAGGGGTCCAGAGGCATACCTTGTCTTTGAGCCCACGGTTGTCTTTGAGAAACATAGAAAACTTCTCCATTCTCCTCATCTATAGCTTTGAACTCGGTGGGCATTGAGTTAGTATCCACGGATGCAACTATTTTGCAACTAAAATTTCTCTTCTTTTCTCTGTAGTGAGAGAAAAATTCATCCAGCATAGCGTCTGCCTCCTCCTTCTTTCTTCTTACTTGTATGCTATCTAACTAAGTGGCAACATCATTAATGATGTACATCATTAATGATGTCTTACTTGAAGTCAGACAGAAGATTGGAAAACTCTATCTTAGATACCCCCAAACCATTGGACTTATGTGTTAGGTCTCTCAGTCCCCTACCTTTCTTCACAGTAGCCCTTGAATAGTTTAGACATATGTTCTTTAGTCAGCCCAGTTCTTATAAGTAATGTCTCCTCTTGCCATAAGGTCTAGGACTTCAATACTTCCATCATTCACACCTTTTAAGAAAATGTGTTTTGCGATTCCTCATTCAACTGATGTTGTGTGTTGCACTGCAAATTGAACATAAACCCTGAGACACAGTCTTCCAAGGTCTCATCTTCCTTTTGTAACATTTTAAAAATGTCATCCCCTTTCATGTCATGTCCCCTGCAGTATTCCTTATACTTAGAAAGAAACAAATTGCTCATTGCATCCCAATCTGCTACAACATTGGCACCCAACCCCATGAACCATCTTAGAGCAGCCTCCTTGAGAGTGGATGGAAACAACTTCAACTTGTAGGCATCAATTGTGTAATCATAGCTCTTACAGAGGATGTCAAGTTCAAAGAGGAAGGTCTTAGGGTCCTCAGTAATAAGGCCATAAAATTTAGGAAGCACAGAGGCATGTATGTTCTTTAGATTATGATTACCATGCTGAATGGGGTTAGGGAAAGGAAATGTAGGCTAGGCCATTCTTGGAGGAGGACCTGGTCATGATGGCTAATAGATAACAAGGGAAAACACGTTGTCTTGATAGTCAGGTTCAACAAAAAGGTCATTCAAATGTAGTGATCCTTCAGAGGACAATGGTGAGGATATTTGTTCTTAAGCATCAGCAAATGGGTTTTCAAAGGGTTCTTCTTCTTCGTTATTGTTTTGGGGTTCCTAAGGTTCAAGATTAAAAATATCAAATGGTTCAACCTGGTTATTATGAGGAAGGAATGTCCCAAGGTGGTCTCGTCTTCTATGCATAAAATGCTTATTTACAACTAAGGTCTAGATTATTGAAACTGAGAATATAAACATTAGGATAAGTTTGAATTAACACCATCCCCGACAACGATGCCAAAAATGCTTGGCCAAATAATGGTATTAGAAACCCATGGCAATGGACTGCCTATTTCAGGATTGGACACCCTAAATGGTTTCTAAATAGATTATTTAGTCTCATTTAATTATCGACCAGGGACGTAAACTTGGAATGACATTAACAAAGTATATGCTTCAAACTCTCTAAATCTTATGACTACTCTATAAAATTCAAGTTCTTTGAGCTTCAAGAAAACTATGCTAAAACTAGTAAATGAATTACTCTAGCAAAACAAGTAATCACAAGTAGGAGTTACTCTAACCACCTATGTTGTAGGAATAGTCTACTAGTTCTATTACCAGTGGCTGCAGGAACAACATAGTTCTACTTCACTTCTAAACAAACATGAAAATGAATTCTACTCTAACAAAGAAATTCACTCACCAAGTGGGCCCCCTTAGATGAGTGAATGGAAAACACAATCAAGATAAAAGATTAAAACCCAAACTGTGCATTCAATTCATTCATGAAAAATGAGTACACTTGATTGAAAGTAAAACAATATCACTATGACAATAGTTCTATTCTAAAATTCGACTAACTATCAAAAGAGTTACAACAATCATTTATTTGAAGGAAAACTACAACTACCTCCTAAATCTAAGAGCACTCTATAAATGAGGATCGTTATAGATTCATAAAGTTTTAGAATAGAAATAGCATTAATTAGGAATAAATCTCACTAGAATATAGCACGTTGAGGGTACTACATCTGCATGTTGCATGCAACAAGAAACAATATTTGACTTGCCCCACTTGCAAAGATCTTGCAACAATGGTTGGCTTTGACTATTCCAACACCACAATGCCAATCCTTGAATGCCCGTGATAATACTTGCAAAATAATTAATGCACACACAAAGTTCCACACATATATATCCTCATCATTAATATTGGGAAGAAAGTGTAAAGTTCTTAATTAATACTCTTGCAAGATGTATGGCTACAAGAAGGAAAGTACCCAAAAGCATGGCATAGGCAAGGGAACATTCATTAGCATATATAACTACTGCATTATACCATTCCTGTCCTTTAATTCAAGCAAATATATCATGTCTTTTAAACCATCCACATTTCTACTTCATGTCTTCACATATACAAAACATATATATAAAAACCATAAGTTCATGTCTACTTGAAAATAAACTGCTTAAAAAGAACTTAGAAAGATGACCTTTTTAGAAGCCCATCAACATGACGAGAAGAACCAATGGGAAAAGGACAATACCAGAGCAATGGAACTATTAGTTGATGGAGTAAAAGATCATCTACTACCTATTATCATGAAGCTAGACTCTACATATGAAATGTTCAAAGCTCTGGAAAACATGTATGAGATCAACAACACTAGTAGGATTCTTACTCTTAAAAATCAACTCTCTAATATTAAAATGAACAAAGGAGAGACCATCACCTCATACTTTATGAGGATAACTAAATTAAAAAACCAACTCTCAATAATTGGTCACATCTATGATAATAAAGAGTTGACTATGGTAACTTTAAATGGACTTCCGATGTCATGGGAAAACTTGAGACAAGGAATAAGTGCTTGCTCCAAACTTCCCAAATTCGATCGACTAAAAGTTGTCTACATTCAAGAAGAGTGTAATCTAATATCTAGAGGAATCAGTGTGGAATCCACAAATGAAGATATTCGGATTCTCACTACTAAATTGAAAAGGAAAAAGAGCAAGAACTCAAATGGTAAATAGTCATTGAAGAAACATGGAGACCTTTCTACAATACAATGTTATAGATGCGACAAGTATGGTCACACTACATTCAAATGTCCCAACAGACTTAAACTTCAAGCTTCCTTTGCTAAAGTTGGTAACTCAGATTTGTATATAGAGAAACTTGTACTCTAAAGAACTTCAAAATATCTTGTGATTAAGAGGGAGTTCACTGATAAAGATGGAACACTTCTGAGGTAAACTTGATATGATTGTAAAATTGATTATTGTACTAATGTTATTTCATTACTATATGGGCACTATGTAAATCATGAGGAAGTGACGACTTCCAATTGATTATCACTTGTATTTGTCAAAAATATTGGAAGGTGACAATCTTACAATAACTTTATCTTCTATCATGATAGACATTTTATGATGGCTAAAACAAATCATGATAATATGATATCTTGCATGGTGGATTGAGTTCCTTAAATAGGCCATGATCTTCTATCGTGATATACATCTTATGATGGCTAAAACAGATCATGATAGATGATATGAATGTTCCTATGGTAAGTGCACATTATCTATGGATGTTTGTTGAGTACTTGGTGGACATCGTGAGACTTGTTGTTGGTAGGCCATTACTCTGAGCACTTGGTGAATATCATGTGACTTGATATTCTACAGGCCAATGCTCCTGATATCATGAGATGGTATCTTTATAAACTTTTGAGTACTTTGTGGACATCGTGAGACTTGATGTTGGTAGGTCATTACTCTAAGTACTTGGTGAATATCATGGGACTAGATATTCTATGGCCAATGCTCTCAAATATCATGAAATGATATTTTTTTATGAATCTATGAGTTATGGTGAATATCATGAGACTTGATATTCCTAGTCAGACCATATCTTTGACATCACGATGATGTGATACCAAAGTAAACTTTCACAATTAAATTTGTGTTGCTCTCTTGGATGATGGATTTTATCTTCCCTAGCTAAGAGGGAGTGTTGATGTTTGTAGCTTCGATCAGATAAAAATATAATAGACATTAATATTATGAGAATAGATCAATTATGATATATCAATATATAATAATAATAATAGATATTATTATATATATTAATATATACACATACATTTATATTCATAATTAAAGAGAATTGCAATTAATCTCTTTTCATATTATTAATGGATCAAGATCGAATGACATCAAATACAAATTCATTATATAAATCTAATGAAATCGAATATATTAATCGATCCCTATATTCATCAAATAAAAAAGGAAACTGATATTAATTATCTCTTCACCGATTAGAATTGGTATACCTTCCTTATTGAATTAGCATTAATATAATATCAATCTGTATTAGTTTGTTTTTAATATGGTTTATATACTGATTTGTATCTGTATGTTTAAACAAAGTTCATACACCGATTTGTATCAATTTGGGTAATCACTGATTCCAGTATTAGTTACCAGTGTTTGTTTAGGAGATATTGTGGGGAGGCATGTAGATAGAGAGACATGTCTCCACACGTGGAGACATGTCTATCTATCAGCATGGCTTCCCACATATATATAAACCATTCTCATGAATCAAATGAAGATAAGTATATACCACAGTGCAATACAAGTCTCATTCATTCAATCAATTCAGTTCTTATAAATATTTTGATTATTAATATATATATATATATATATATATATATATATATATATATATATATATATATATATATATATATATATATATATATATATTGAGAATTTATTATATATAAATTGGATTTTGAAAGGGAAATTTAAAAGCCGTATAATCCGATCTATACATTTAACAACTGTAAACAAAAAATTTAGAAAACGAGAAGAATTTATTCCAAAACTTATAAAATTAGTTTTTTTTTTAATTTGAAACTAAAATGATCATTTTTATAGAATTTTTGAATTATATTTTTTTATTTTTTTTATAATTATTAATTTTGAATTATTTGATTTTGATTTTTAATTTTTTTAAAATAAGAACGGCAAGTCATTGAAATATTTATTTTGATTTTAAAATTAATTTTCTTATTTTTTGTAATAATAATTAGAAATCTTAAAAATGTTAAAATGTAACTATGTTATATTATTAATTTATTTAATAATATATAAAAATATTTTGTTGTATTTTAGTATATGTTGATAAAAAGAGTGTGAAATCAAATGACTTAATCTCATCTCCCATGCTAACTAATATCTTAAAATTTTCTTCAAAATATATCTAAAAACTTTTTTTATATAAAAAATAATTACATTTATTTTATTACTATATACTAAAACTTTAAAATCTACAACAATATAAACATAATAATAAAGATATATGTAAAAGCTTTTTACTTATCTAAAATAAATAATATTGCTATCAGTATTCAACTCTGTAGTTTTTTGAGTCAAATTATTTATTCTAAGTTTGACTACACAATTAAATCTTGATAGTAATATCACAATATTGATATTATTATTATATACCAAAAATTTGATGGTGAAATTTGCGGGCATGGAGTTGATCTATCAGCTTTTTACTTGTGTATCTAAATCAAAATTGTTGTTGATGTTTGTAGCTTCGATCAGATAAAAATATAATAGACATTAATATTATGAGAATAGATCAATTATGATATATCAATATATATAATAATAATTGATATTATTATTATACATATGTTAATATATACACATACATTTATATTCATAATTAAAGAGAATTGCAATTAATCTCTTCTCATATTATTAATAGATCAAGATTGAATGACATCAAATACAAATTCATTATATAAATCTAATGAGATCGAATATATTAATCGATCCCTATATTCATCGAATAAAAAAGGAAACCGATATTAATTATCTCTTCACTGATTAGAATTGGTACACCTTCCTTATCGACTTTGCATTAATATTTAATATTGATTTGTATCGGTTTGTTTTAAACATGGTTTATATATCGATTTGTATCAGTCTGTTTAAACAAAGTTCATACACCGAGTTGTATTGGTTTAAGTAATCATTGATTGGTATTAGTTATCAGTGTTTGTTTAAGAGATATCATGGGGAGGCATGCCAATAAAGAGACATGTCTCCACATGTGGAGACATGTTCATGTAGGAGCACCCCCTCCACTCTTCAGAACACCTATACTTCTAGGGTCTTTTAATAAGCCAACTTATAAGACCTAGTCACCCTCGGTGTGGTTATAAACCATGGGTTTTTTACCATGGTCCAAAGGCACATTTAGGAGTTTAAATTTTCTTAGGTGTCTTTCAATTTGTTTCAATAATGTTTGGGATCATTAGGATCCAAGGCTTAGGCCTATAGGCTCATTAGGAGCAAGAATGCAACATTTTGCAAAAGTTTCAAAATGCAAGAAATGTTGCTCAACAACTTCTTTGAAAAGTTGCTACCGACTTGTAAAACAACTGCCAATGCTCAAAATGGTTGGATCCATTGGGGAAGGTCTTCATATAGCCCTTTCAGGCAGGTGGAAGACAAGGATGATGAAACTCTATGTAATTTTTGCATTCAATCAATAAAAATCCCTATTTTTCTCTACGTTCTGGACTGTAAATGATACGTGTACGGATTGGTACGAAAGTGAAAAGGAGAAAATTGTTCGATCCAACCTTTGTCATGAATTTGGAATCCAATTATTTTGATTTGAGTTAGTTTGGAGATCAGAGTTGAGAGATAGAAGAATCTATTTACCGAGTTTTCAGGAAACCCTCTTGAACCAGGGTTTTAAACAAATAATACCCTAACTTGCTTTTCCTTCATGGGATTCCCATGTGAAGTGGGGAAATGCAAGTAGGCTCAATGTATTCTAGATCCTCAAGAGCACAGGAGAAAGGGGATTGTTTTAAGAAGTCTTCTTGCAGGCTCTAGGCCAAGCATCTCTATGTGCTTGGTACAGAATATGAAAGAGTGAAGTGACAGTAGCACTTCGGGGGTGGATAAAAGCAATCTGATGACATATTGTTGTCTCTTTGGGATTCCTAACACCATTGCAATCAGAAATTTTCCTTGGACAATTGACTAGTGAACATTTCCTTAAATAACCAAGTCAATTAGCCCTATTAGGACTAGTGGATCAAGAATTGTTAGTTATTGTCCTTATTGTTTGAGATCTTGCAATCTGGAGGTTTGGTACAAGTCTATAAAGGGTTTTTGAATATACTATTTGTTTTATAGGTTCTTTGTAAGAATCTAGAACTAAGCCCTTAGAACCTCGCTCAAAAGTCTACAAGCCCGGGAAGGCTTAAAACTGAGAACTTGTTGTCTAAAACCTGTAAGCTGTGGAAATCACTCTCATAGTAGACATTTAGTGAGCATGGAACCTTTCCATCCTCTTCTGAATATGAAGGTTCCCATTTCAAGTTTGAACCAGCAAGGGCACTTCACAATAGGGATTACTGAGTGTTAGGAAACTACTCGGTAAAGCCACTGAGCCCACTCGATAAACATAAGTATTGAGCATCAACCGAGCTCACTCGGTCAAAGAAGGAACCGAGTAACAAGTGAGCCCAGGGGAGTAAAAGCTAATTAAAGACACTGAATCCTCCAGTGAGGATAGTGGATTTGTGTTTGTTATAGGATCTTCTAAAGGTGTAGAGCACTCTCCTAAGCCCACTTTGGGTTTAGAGAAACATCGAAGGTCTCACCACTTACCGAGTTTCCTAAATAGGGGAGAGCTCTATGTCAAGTGGTATCAGAGCATCTAAGATCCTTAGGGTAAAGATATACTAGCACCATGGAAGGATAAGATGAAGGAGGATAGTCATCAAGGATGACAATTGCAAAGATAGTAAGATACCTGAGAGAGAAAAGGACATAACATAATGAACAAAGAGACACCGAGATGCAACATATGAGGCACGAAATGGAAAGGCTTAGGGAAGAGCTTCAGAAGAGAAGTAGTGGAAACTCTGATGATGTCAAAGAAGGGAGTGATGAAGAATCCCTTGAGCAAGAGGAAGAAGAATGTCCTACAAACCAGAGGCTACTTATGAAGACTCTAAAGTCTATGAAGAGGAGAACCATGGATGCCAAACTTGACTTGCCTACATACAATGGGAACATGGACCTGGATGTTGCAATGGATTGGTTGGATGCCCTAAATAGTTTCTTTGATTTTGAAGACATCCCTAAGAATCAAAGGGTGAAGATTGCTAAGTCAAATCTCAAAGGCTCTACACTCACATGGTGGAACTTCACTCAAGATGATAGGGTGAAGAATGGAAATAATCTAGTCACCACTTGGAAGAAGATGGTGTCCCTGCTTAGGGAAACTTATGTCCCTAAAGATTATGAAGTCCAACTTCATAAAAGAAGAATGAGTCTGAGATAGAAGGAGATGGATATCTCTAGTTATACTAAAGAATTTCAAAGATTGGTGATGAAATCCAAGCTTGCTGAACCAAAATGTGTGAAGCTTTCTCGGTATATGCAAGGCCTAAGGGTCTCAATTCAGGATAAACTTAGTTTGACAAGCGCTACATAGTGAACCAATGCTATCAATTGGCATTGAAAGTTGAAGAAAAGTTCAGAAGGAGGAATGAACAGAGTGGTAGAGGAAAAGCTAAGAATGAAAGAGGTAGAGGAAACTTTGGAGGAAGATGATAGAATAATAGACCACACAGAGAATCTAACAAGGAGAACATCCAACGGAAAAGTAGTTCAAGAGGTGGATACATAGGAAGAAGAGGAAATGGCAGAGGTAGAAATGGAGGAAGAAACAATGGACAAATTAGATGTTATAACTGCAATAAGATAGGGCACTACACCAATAGGTGTCCAGACAAAGACAAGAAGAATAACCAAGGTGAAAGAAGAGCCAACCTAGTGCAAGAAGATGATGCTGACAGTATAAGAAACTATACAAGAGAAGAAGGCATATCCCTCATGATGAAGAGGACCTTAATCCAAGCACCAATACCAGTGGAGCTTCCTCAAAAGAAGAATCTCTTCAGGACCAACTGCAAAAGCCATGGAAAGGTATGCAATTTAGTAATTGATTCTAGTTCTATTGAAAATCTTGTATCTAGAGAGATGGTAGATAAATTAAAAATGGAAAAGATACCCCACCCAAACCCATCCCATGTATCTTGGTTGACAAAAGGGCAACAGACCCTCATAAATGAACAAGTTTGGGTAGATTTATCCATAAAAGACTATAAGGATAGAGTCCTTTGTGATGTTGTAGATATGGATGTCTATCACCTTTTGTTAGGATGTCCATGACAGTATGATCTACAGGCTAAACATGATGGAGTCACAAACAAATACCAAATTATTCAAAATGGTCACAAGTACAACCTGCTCCCTCTTCCCGATCCTCAACAAGAAAAACCAAAAGAATAGTTAGTCATGCTTGCAAGAGAACAAGAGATGATCAACACTATTCAAGATTCTGAGGTAGGATATGCCCTAGTCCTTAAACCAAAGGAGAAAACAATGCACAAAGAAGTACCGAAGGAAGTAGACAGTCTACTACATAAGTACAAAGGAATATTTGCAGGAGACACACCAGATGAACTCCCACCATTGAGGGATATCTCTCACCAAATAGATTTCATCCCAGGTGCTTCCCTACCCAACAAGACTACTTACAAACTCATTCCTTATCAGAATGTTGAAGTCACTACACAAATCAGTGAATTGTTGACAAAAGGACTCATATATACAAAAGAGTCTTAGCCCTTGTGCAGTCCTGAGCATTTTGGCCCCTAAAAAGATGGAAATGTAGACTATGTACTGACTCCAGGGCAATAAACAAAATAACAATCAGATACAGATTCCCCATACCCAGGATTGAGGATCTACTAGACCAACTTGGAGGAGCATGTTATTTCTCAAAAATTGACCTTAAATCTAGTTACCATCAGATAAGAATAAGGTCGGGAGATGAGTGGAAAATCGCATTTAAAACCACTGAGGGATTATATGAATGGCTTGTGATGACATTTGGCCTTAGCAATGCTCCTAGTACCTTCATGAGATTAATGAACGAAGTGCTTGAAGATTTTATAGGTAAGTTTGTGGTGGTCTATTTATATGATATCCTAATATTTAGTGGGACTATAGAAGAGCACATGAGACACTTGGAACAAGTTCTCCAAAGACTGCATGAGAATAAATTGTCTATCAACTTAGAAAAATGTACATTTAGGCACTAAGAGTTAATATTCTTGGGTTTTGTTATCTCAAAGGGAACTTTAAAAATGGATCCTGAAAAGGTAGAAGCTATCATTAATTAGCCCATACTAAAGACTCTAGGAGAAGTCAGGATCTTTCATTGATTTTCTACCTTTTATAGGAAGTTTATAAAAAATTTGAGTCACATTTGTGCACCTTTACTTGATACCATCAAGGGTGGTAGAAAAAAAAAGTTCCAGTGGACAACACAAGCAAATGAAGCTTTTTAGTATTTGAAGGAGAGAGTAGCACAACATCCCATTTTGGCACTACCTACCTTTGACAAATTGTTCACAATGGAGACTGATGCTAGCAATCTGGCCATAGGCGCAGTCCTCAGTCAGGATGGAAGACCAGTGGCTTTCTTCTCTGAAAAATTGAATGAAGCAAAGAAGAAATACATTACATATAACTTGGAACTTTATGCTATGGTTCAAGCCCTCAAGAAATGGAGGCACTACTTGCTTCCTAAGGAATTTATTGTCTTTATAGATAATCATGCTTTAAGTTTTTTGAACAGTCAAGATAACCTAAGTTGCAAGCACATGAAATGGGTTGAACAACTCCAAGCATTCACATTTTCTATAAAGCATAAGAAAGGAACCTCAAACAAAGTTGTAGATGCTCTCAGTAGAAGAGTGATTTTGGTTGAAGAAGTGCAAGTACAAAGCATAGGAATTGATGCCCTCAAGCACCAATACAAGGATGATTCTGACTTTGGTGATATTTATGAGGTTTTCTCTACTCTATTAGATGCATAAAATACTACTTATTCAAAATGTTTATTGCAGAATAGCCTTTTGTTCAAAGGAGGTCAACTCTGTATTCTTAAATGCTCCATGAGAGAAAATCCGATCAGAGAGAAGCATTGTGGTATAATAGGAGTTCATTTTGGCATAGATAAGACACTTGAACTTGTTAGGAGAAACTATCATTGGCCTTAGTTACCCACTGATGTCAGAAAGTTTGTTGAGTCATGCACTATTTGTCAAAGGGCTAAAGGAGTCAGGACCAATCAAGGTCTCTATCAACCACTCCCTATTCCAACAAAGCCATGGGATAGTGTGAGTATGGATTTTGTCTTAGGACTTTCGAGAACTAAACAAGGATTTGATAGTATCTTTGTTATAGTTGATAATTTAGCAAAATGACACACTTTTTTCCTTGTAAAGTTTCTAATGATGCTTCACATATTGCTAACTTGTTCTTTAAAGAAGTGGTTAGAATTCATGGATTTCCAACATCCATTATCTCAGATAGAGATGTGAAATTCCAAGGGCACTTTTGGAGAACCCTTTGGAAAAAGTTGGGGAGAAACCTGTCATTTAGTTCTGCATACCATCCGCAGATAGATGGGAGACTAAATTTTTAAATAGATCATTAGGCAACCTTCTAAGGTGTCTAAAAAAATAATATGGGAAGACTTGGGATGATATCCTTCCTCAAGAAGAATTTGCTTTCAATGATTCAGTGAATAGGTCAATAGGGAAGACACCATTCCAAGTGAATTATGGACTTCATCCAAGAGGAGTTATGGAATTGAGAGAGTTACCGACTAACTTTAAAGTCAGTGCACAGGGAGAAGAATTGTTTGTATGGATCAAACAAATCCATGATCAAGTCTGAGATACATTGAGTTAGAATACTACAAAGTACAAAGCACAAGAAGATAAGAAGAAAAGACATGTTACTTTCAAAGAAGGAGATCAAGTATGGGCATACTTGAATAAGGCAAGGCTACCTAGGGGACACACCAAATTGCATATGAGAAAGATAGGTCCCTGTCAAATACTTCATAAATTTGGGGATAATGCTTATGAATTTTTTTACCCCAAGTACTATTTCTATTTCTCCTATCTTTAACATTTGTGATCTCACTCCTTTTAAGGGCGATGCAGGATCTAAAAAAACTTTGCATGATATTGAAGATACACATGAAGAATGGATAAAGGACTTACCACCAAGCCAACCATTACAGTTGGAAAATATTCAAGACTCTAAAGTTGTCAAGCAAACCAAAAAGAAGACCTACAAAGACTACTTGGTTAAATGGAAGGGGTTATCGGACATTGAAGCTACATGGATGAGTGAAGAGTGTATCAACAAGCATGGAACATCGATTCAAAAAATTCTCTCAAGTTGGACTTGAATTTTTAAAACAAGGGAGTATGGTGCAGGAGCACCCCCTCGACTCTTCACAACACCTATATTTCTAGGGTATTTTAATAAGCCAACTTGTAAGACCTAGTCACCCTCGGTGTGGTTATAAACCATGGGTTTTTTACTATGGTCCAAAGGCACATTTAGGAGTTTAGATTTACCTAGGTGTCTTTTAAGTTGTTTCAATAATGTTTGGGATCATTAGGATCCAAGACTTAGGCCTATAGGCTCATTAGGAGCAAGAATGCAACATTTTGCAAAAGTTTCAAAATGCAAGAAATGTTGCTCAACAACTTCTTTGAAAAGTTGCTACCGACTTGTAAAACAACTACCCAATGTTCAAAACCTTTAAAAAATGGTTGGATCCATTGGGGAAGGTCTTCATATAGCCCTTTCAGGTCGGTGGAAGACAAGGATGATGAAACTCTATGTAATTTTTGCATTCAATCAATAAAAATCCCTATTTTTCTCTACGTTTTGGACTATAAACGATACGTGTATAGATTGGTACGGAAGTCCGAAGGAGAAAATTGTTCAATGCAACCTTTTTCATGAATTAGGACTCCAATGCTTTTGATTTGAGTTAGTTTGGAGATCGGAGTCGAGAGATAGAAGAATCTATTTACCAGGTTTCCAAGAAACCCTCCTGAACCAGGGTTTTAAACAAATAATGCCCTAACTTGGTTTTCCTTCGTGGGATTCCCATGCAAAGTGGGGGAATGCAAGTAGGGTCAATTTATTCTAGATCCTCAAGAGTGTATGAGAAAGGGGATTGTTTTAAGAAGTCTGCTTGCAGGCTCTAGGCCAAGCATCTCTATGTGGTTGGTACAAAATATGAAAGAGTGAAGTGATAGTAGCACTTCGGGGGTCGATAAAAGAAATCTGATGATAGATTGTTGTCTCTTTGGGATTCCTAACACCATTGAAATTGGCATTTTTCCTTGGACAATTGACTAGTGAACATTTCCTTAAATAACCAAGTCAATTAGCCCTATTAGGACTAGTGGATTAGGAATTGTTAGTTATTGTCCTTATTGTTTGAGATCTTGTGATCTAGAGGTTTGGTACAAGTCTATAAAGGGTATCCAAATATACTATGTGTTTTATAGCTTCCTTGTAAGAATATGGAACTAAGCCCTCAGAACCTCGCTCAAAAGGCTACAAGCCCAACAAGGCTTAAAGTGAGAACTTGTCTGAAACTTGTAAGGTGTGGAAATCACTCCCATAGTAGATGTTTACTAAGCATGGAACCTTTCCATCCCCTTCCGAATATGAAGGTTCCCATTTCAAGTTTGAACCAATAAGGGCACTTCACAATAGGGATTACCGAGTGTTAGGAAACTACTTGGTAAAGCCACCGAGCCCACTCAGTTAACATAAGTACCGAGCATCAACCGAGCTCACTCGGTCAAAGAAGGAACCGAGTAACAACCGAGCCCAGGGGAGTAAAAGCTAATTAAAGACACTAAATCCTCCAGTGAGGATAGTGGATTTGTGTTTGTTATAGGATCTTTTAAAGGTGTAGAGCACTCTCCTAAGCCCACTTTGGGTTCAGAGAAACACCAAAGGTCTCATCACTTACTGAGTTGCCTAAATAGGGGAGAGCTCCATGTCATATGTTGTTGATATTATGGTGACTGATCATGTAGTGGGTGTTGATATTGTGACGACCTCTCATGTAGTTATCGGAGATGAGGTGCGCTAGCCCCTGTACACTCAAAATGTCCACTTCTCTAAGTCATTACTTCCAAGAGAATCCATGAATAGGAAACCTTGAGAAAGTGACCTAGAGCTTCCTAGGCATGGAGTGCAAGGGTGTTTAGAGGGCTCTCAGCTAGAGCTATTAAGCATGCAACCTTGCTAGTAAACCATGCAATGGGAGATTCAAAGAGACAAGGGAAAGAATGCCAATATCTTCAAGAATCTTGATGAAAATGCAATGCAACTAAGCTATGGAAATGAAAGTATTACAAGCCATTACTAATTAAGCTATGTGAACTAAGCTAGAACTTGAAAGGAAACTAAGTTAAGAATGCAATGAAAGAAACTAAGCTATAATGCAAGTATGAAGACTAGAATGCAACAAGATCTTCAAAGCTCCAAAGTCACCAAGAAAACCTGTAGCACAACATTAGCATCAAGTGTGGGATCCTTTGAATGAGAAAAGAGCTCTCCTTTTAAAGATAAATGGACCATGGAGATTAAGAGGCAAAAGATTTGATCAAGGGTGGAGTTTGAAAGTGGGATCAATCCTCATGCACAAATCTCCTCTAATGAGAAAGAAGTGTTGACTTTTGTGCCCCATGTGAGACAAAAAGACCTTTTTTTTTTTATAAAATAGGAATACTATTTTATTTGTGCAACTTAGGATAAGAGATAAGTGGGGGCTTTTTATTTAATAAAAGGGGAGGGAATTTTTTTTAATTAAATAAAGACTTAGGATAAATGGTTAATCCATAGAATATAATTGAATAAATGATAGAATTAGGATTTGATCAAGGAAATTGATTTAATTTGAAAATATTGCAAAGCATTGATTCAGAAATTGATAAATTGAAGAATGGGGCCCAAAGTCTAGGCGACCATTTTAGGGTGCATACATTTGCCCCTCTTTGACTAATGTGAGATCGATTTGGGATCACATGTAGTCAAAGAATGAAGTTGAAATGTGAGATCGATTTGGGATCACAAAACAACCCAGACGTGTGTTCAACAGATGGGAACACATCAGGACAAAGATAAGCTGATTGAAAAAAAAGACAAGGCCAACACCCCTGTAAATAGGTAATTGTCAAGTCTCAAGCAAGGTTTAATTGATAGGATTGATAAAGCTAAATCAAGGATTGAAGTTTGATAGGTACTGCCCCCTCATGATCAAAATCAAAATGAGATAGAGGAGAAATATTAAATTGATAAATTAAATCAAATCGAACTAAAGATAAGGTTCTTGATGTAAGATGAAAGATATAAGGATCACAAAACCAAGGTAGATCATCAAGAAAAGTTATGCCCCAAGATTGGATTAGAAGAAAAGAAGTGGGGTGAAAGAGAATGGGAGATAGAAGTGTGGAAGAGCTGAAAAGAAATGAAGAGAAGAAAAAGAATTCACCTCAAGAAAGAATGCCCCAAAATCAATCAACTATTTAAGATAGGAAATTTCGATTGAGATCACAAAAGAAGATAAGGAAATGAAGATCAACACATGATCACAGTTGATTAAAAGTCCAAAAGAAAGATGAAGGAAAAACTCTCTCCATATGCAAGATGCAAAACTAAACTAACATGAACCTAAGAATGCAAGCTACTATGAAAAGTGGTTTACTTGCAAGGTCACAAAGCCATTAGACTCTAATAATCATCATCAAGATTTATTGGTAGCATCACAAGATCATAAAATATGCACTAGTATAACTATGTGTATCTGAATATGATCTGTATCAGATAGGGATGTGGGAATCTCACCTAAGCATCAAAGACATGTAGGTCAAGATGACTAGTGTAGTGAGGTTCCCTAAGTTTGGTATAGCAAGATTATGCTCGCATCGAGACACAAGAAAGTCAAGATGACTACAAGCATGCACTTGTGGAAAATAGTCAAGGATAATACATTGCAGATCCTAGTGTCAAGTGGAACAAGCATAAATTCTCATGACAGTTAAGATCAAAAAGATATACCCATATGCATAAAATAAACAAAACATGTCCTCGTGACCCCAGTCTTCTAGCTAGGCATAATCGAAAACTATTAGGGAGAGAACACTCAGCAAAGAAATCATCATAGACAGCACACAAAGAAATAAAGTCAAGCAAGTCTCAGCGAGTCAAGTGTTTAAGTGTGTGTGTAGGTCATAGAGTCAAACTTTGAGTATCGCATCTACCAATGAGAAATATTGTATCATTCTAGACTGCGGGTAGGATATCTGATAAGTGTTAAGAAACACTTGATGCTAGGGAAGCGTTGAAAAACATAGTTGGGGAGGTGTATTGAAAAACACTGTTTGCAAGGTGTCCTAAAGACTAACACATCCAAGAGACCGAAGCTAACATAGTTATGCCCCCTAGACAAAGACAAAGACTAATTCCAAACCAAGGCAAAAAGGACAAGGCATGATGGAGAAAGGCTAAGGGTCGAAGACGCGTGCTTAGAAATAGGGGTACAAAGGCCTCAAGTAGCACCTGCTTCTAGGTTTTCACCACTTGGCAAATTTTTTAATTTTTTTAATTTTTTTGTATTTTTGCTACCAAGGCGCCTGTTTCTAGGTTTTCACCAAGGAACTTTTTCTATTTTTTTTGAATTTTTGAATTTTTTGATTTTTTTGGTATTTTTGGAATATATAATTTTTTTGGAGATACATCAAAGTGCCTATTGCTAGGTTTTCACTAAGATGATCATTTTTTCAGGACATTTTCAAATTTTTAGAATTTTTGATAATATATCATTTTTAAAGATTTTTTCAAGATCAATAAGTATGTACAAAGGATGCCCCCAGACAAAATGAACATCAAACTCCCAAGCAAGATCACATTGTGTAGTCCCAATGTCTAACAAGGTGGAGAACAAGAGGGATTAGCAAGCTGGTGGAAGAGATGGAAGACAAGAGAATGAAGGAGAATGAAGGGAAGAAATCCTCAAGGGCAAACTCCTCAAGAGTACCCAAGCTAGGGAAAAATTGTCATGTAAAGCACATTTGGACAAGCAATGAAAGGCTAGCATAGGATAAGTCACAAAAGCGTAATGCAAAAGAAGGAAAGGATGCAGTCCAAAGGAGTAGACATGTCAAGAGGCTTCATAACATCGTGTTTTACTCTTTTTTATTAGTTCAAGACCAAAGGGGAAAATGATGGAGGAAAATAAATATGAAGGCTAAACATGAATGGAATGAAAGCAAGATCATCGTAAGATAGCTCACAAGATAGCCAAATGTTCGTGTATAGGTCAACATTGTCAATATCAAAGAGAGAAGATGGAATGGATGAAATATGTAGAAGAACTATGCATGACGTCTGATTGCCAAGTTTTCATCACGGTACTTATCCAAGGTGCCATAAGAGAGTGGTTTTCACCATAGGATGAATTTATTTCTCTTTACTTTTGCTACCAAGGCGCCCGTTTCCAGGTATCCACCAAGGCACATTTTTAATTTTTAATTTTTTTTCTTTTTTCTTTTTTCTATTTTTTAAAAAATTTCTATTCTTTTCTTTTTTTGGAAGAAGGCAAGCTTTTTAGATAATGCTCTTTGAAAGCATAAACCATGATATGCCAAGGATTCAAAATGATATGCTCAAAGATGCTGATAGGGAAAGGAAGATGGAAGAGAAAAATGGAGGATAAGGTTTTATGTAAAGTGAGTGCGGTTGGAAGATAGGAGGAATAGGCAAATGAGGAAAAAGGATAGAAGGTAGAAGGATAATGAATGGAAGGATTGTGAAAGGGTAGATGGAAAGGAAGGAAAGATCAACATCAACACACACCTCGAAGGGTGGCGAGAGGATGGAGGAAACATGAATGAAGGAATACGTGAAGGAATATGGTGAATGGATAGCAAAGGTTGTGGTTTAGGCGCATGGAACAAAAGAATGTTTTTGGAAGAAGATGAAGTGGAAGCCTTTGCAAGCTTGAATGTCAACTTCACTTTTTTCTCATCATCAGACTCTTTCAAGAGAGACTTTGGAATCCATATAGTTGTAGGCTTTTCATTTCTTTTTGATGATTTAGAGAGAATATCTTCAATGATGGATTTTGGAACCCATACTTGTCTTGTAGTTTTCTTCTTAGATATCTCTTTTGACTTTATGCCTCCATGTCGATTAGAGGAGACATGGTGATCTTATTTTTTTTATGAATTCTTTTATTGCTTCTTTTTCTTGTATTGAACATTCAATTTACTTCTAAAAGACTTGGGACTTGTGGAAGAAGGAGGGTATGACTGGTTTAGATGGGTGGGTGGATGAAAAGGATTCAATGGTATGCATCTATGTTGATCTTGAGAAAATATAGGATATGGAGGGACGTAAGGACCCAAGATGGATGACGAATTAGGAGAGTTAGGAGGGGAAAGTGAAAGGACATAAGGGCCCAAGATGGAAGGAAGATGTGAAGCCCTTAGTATTGGTGGAGGAGGTCCAAGGATGGATGTGGAAGATACAAAAGGATAATCAATAAGTTTATCAACATCTATATGACAACCAAGGACATCAACATCTTTAGAGTGAGCATTAGGATTTTCAATAGGATCATAAACATCTTGAATAGGAGAAACTTCTTTGATAGGATTATTCGGAGCTTGAAAATACTAAGGAAGATTAGAAAGTGGAAGCGAACATGGAGTGGTAGAACAAGAAGATGGAAGACTTTGATCTTGACAAGGAGCTTTGGATAGCATAAGCGTATAATTTTTCTCTTTATTTTCAATAGGCTTAACATTGGAAGTAACAACACTATTTTTAATAACCTTAATGGAAGTATCATCTTTGGAAAGCGCAAGTGTCGTAAGGTCATTTTGATTGTCAATAAGCTCAACGGTGTAAGTAGTAGCTTGATCTTGCTTAGGAGAAGACTTAAGACATGGTGGAATGAATGAGAAAGGGCGTGGAGGATCAAAAGAACCAACAGATAAGAGACATCATGAAAAGGATTGGATGACATGGAGGGTTCTTGATCTTGATCTTTATTTATGTTCTTTTCTTTATCATTTTTAGAGTCCTCTTGACATGAAGCCACTTCTAAGGACAAGGAAGCACGTTGGAATTGTATGGAAGACTTTGGAAGAGATGGTGAAGGACTAGCTGAAGTGGGCATTATAGTGTATAAATGCTTAGGCTCTTTAGGTGTAGCATTATTGAAAGTATTTGCAGCCAAGCGAAGGTTAGCTTGAGTTTCTTTAAGAGGTAGCCCTTGAGGATAACTATAGGGAACTGCATGAAAAGTATTAGGAACTTTGTTGGATGAAGGATTTGTAAAAGATTTGAAAGACTTGGAAGCTTTAGGAAATGTATGGGTATTGGAGGAAGTAGGGGATGGAAGGGAACCATCACAAGATAAAGGTCCATCATTAACATAATCTTTCTTGAGAGTGTAATCTTTATTTTCAGCATAAGAGTTCTTAGAGGAGAGATTCTTATAGTATTTACGTTTATAATCAGCATGCTGAGCTTTCTCTTCCTCAAGTGAAGTAGATGTATCATCTAGGTATTGTTCATAGAAATCATCAAAATCTCTTTCAAAATTAGAATTATATGGATCACCATCATGATCTATCCAATGCGATGACCCATTTCCAGTAAGCATGAGCACACGACTAGGATGACTCTTAGGAATAGAGGTGTCATAGGTATCATTACATTGTCCATCATCATAGTCATCAAAGATGGGCATATCACTCTTTGTGGAAGAGGTGTCACAAGGGATATCATATTGCTCATCATGGTATGTCTTGAGAAGAGAAGTAAGACTCTTGGGAGAAGTAGAAGAGGAATGAGATTGCGAGGAAGAGGAAAGTGAAGACCTAGTGGAGGAAGAAGACTTGGATAAAGAGGAATGTGAATAATATCTAGAAGAGTTATGGTAAGACTTAGAAGATGAAGAATGTTCAGAAGAAGAAGGTCATGACAGGATCATGTCCAAGACCCTAGTGAAGGCATCTGATTCATTCAATCTTTCTTTTATTTTTGTCTTAAATTTATCACCCGTGCCATATCTAGGACTATTGGAGGAATAAAATTCTTCGAATTGAGCAATGAGTTCGAGATCATCTATTTTCAAGAGAGGTTCCATAACAAGATAGTTGAAATTCATGGTTCTGGAAGAGGAGGAATCAAGCATGGAAGTGACAGAAGAGATGAATAGAAGAAGGTAGACTAGACAATAAGAGGAAAAAAATCAAGAAGACATGAAGAGTTTAGGAAGAGGAGGAGGAAGTGTGAAGGAAGAAGAGAAAGGATGGAAATGGGAGACCAGGAAGACATGGGAGATGTGGAAGAAAGAAGACCAAGAGTCATTGTGTGCAACTTGATACCATTGAAGTTCATTTGGATGTTGAGAAACATGTCATAGCACTTAAGATATGACCCAGACCTACCAAGGAAGACTGGAAATAACACAAATCAGCTCACCATTTTGACAGACTGTAGGACAATAAATTGATTTTGTGTGATAGTTCGCAGGATAATAGGATGATACTATGTGACCAGATGATATTTCGCACATGAAAATGCAACAGTAACCAGGCAGTTGATGCAATATAGTGTATAAATTTCATGCGATACAAGTTCAACAATGAAGTATCGCACAATAATTCTCAAGACAATAGTGTGATGATTGTTCAGTATTGCACGATGTTTGACTAGTGAATGTGTAAAATCTAGTTTTGAAGGTAATGTGATCGAAGTTGTGATTGATAAGTTCAATTTTTTTCAGTTTAGCACGCAGTAACAACAGAGAACAGATAGGTTTGCAAATAGTAAGTGATCAAACATGTCATAAAACACTTGAACAAGGGAAAAAGTAGCCTTCCAAAACATGCACTTGGGATATCAAAGTGAAAAATCCTATGAACACTACCATGATGTTTGATGTTCAAGAATGTTTACACAGGTAGATCATAGCAAAGACAATTCAAACACTTGCTAGCCTAGAAAGACAAAGGCTCAATACTCAACAACTTGGCCCACACTTGATGTCCCATTGCCTCACACAAAGTGGTTGCCCACAATAGATATTGGCTTTGTCGTGGAAGTGCCAATGACACAACCAAAGGAACATAGATGGTGAGTAAAATCTTGGGGTTAGTCCACTAGGATCCGGGTTAGTCCACTAGGATTGATCCTTGCACCAAGATGTTGAGTGGCAAAATCGGGTAGCTTCTATTTAAGGTTTGTAATAAAGGCTTCCATTCGCAATACCTCTCTTGCTCCCCAAAGGGACTCCTTACCTTGTAGCAAGTAATGGAACTTGCGGCCACAAGAGTACCTGAAGCATTCTTGCTTAGCATTTTCTTCATAGTCACAATCCCACAAGTACTCACACCAAGCGAAGACAAGTATTACGTCTACCAAGGTTTTGTGTCCTTGATAGCCTTGAGTTTATACTGGGTTGGAATAGTCAGGTATTAGCTTGTCCCCACTTGGGTCGTTCCTCTTGATTGCTCAAGAGCAGGCCCGCTAAAGGATCCTAAACTAAACAAGAAGTGGATTAACTTTTGAGGGTCAAGATTTCTGGTTCACCTCAA
Source organism: Chamaecyparis obtusa (assembly GCA_027943335.1). NCBI lineage: Eukaryota > Viridiplantae > Streptophyta > Pinopsida > Cupressales > Cupressaceae > Chamaecyparis > Chamaecyparis obtusa. Next base: position 423,094 of record BSBK01006498.1, read on the forward strand.
GGGTGAAGAGCATACTCTCCTATCTCAAAAATCTCTCCCAAACACACCAAGCAATGTTCAATTAGCCCTCTTGCTTTTGAAATCTAAAGATGGGTCAAGATTTCTGGTTCACCACAAGGGTGAAGAGCATACTCTCCTACCACCAAAAGAATCTAATAACAAGATATTAAGTGCCTAAGAAAGAATAAACTAGTATATGCCACACTTAAAAATGAAAGCAAAGAACAAGAACTTGATTATTTTTATGCTTTGGGCAGCCCTGCAAGAAATATTAGTAGCCCTTGTGCATTTGAAGCTTTGACATGCATTCTTTTTAGAAAATAATGCAAGCAATGAGGGCACACCTACAAAGAAAACTTGTTAGGCCCACAAAGGTTAGTACAACAAAAACCAAGTAAAATCTACAAATGAATCTCTGTCATAACACAACAAGTCAAAACCAGCAAGCAAACAAATCCAAATCTTGCAAAGAAATCACCAAAATCAGTCACTGCTAGGCCTGGGTGATAGTTCTGTCAGTAAAAATTTTGCGCGATCCTTTGCAGTATAGTGGTGCAATACTTTTGTTCTGTACGATAGTTCACACTGTATCTAGGTGACATAGTTCTATATGACTGCGCGACAGAGTCCTGTATGGTCACGCGATACTTTTACTGGAAAAGTATCACACGAGTATGTAAAGAACTGTTGTACGATACTAGAAGACTGTCGTATGATACTCTGCCAGAAAAATAGAAAAACAGCCGGAACAACAAGATAACAGTGATGAAAAATTAGAAGAAATGCAAGGAAAGAAAGGCAAAACCAAAATTGTTATGCCCCACGGTGGGCGCCAAAAATGTACACTCAAAATGTGCACTTCTCTAAGTCATTACTTCCAAGAGAATCCATGAATTGGAAACCTTGAGAAAGTGACCTAGAGCTCCCTAGACATGGAGTGCAAGGGTGTTTAGAGGGCTCTCAACTAGAGCTATTAAGCATGCAACCTTGCTAGTAAACCATGCAATAGGAGATTCAAAGATACAAGGGCAAGAATGCCAATATCTTCAAGAATCTTGATGAAAATGCAATGCAACTATGCTAGAATGAAAAAATGCAACTAAGCTATGGAAATGAAAGTATTACAAGCCATTACTAATTAAGCTATGTGAACTAATCTAGAACTTGAAAGGAAACTAAGTTAAGAATGCAATGAAAGAAACTAAGCTATAATGCAAGTATGAAGACTAGAATGCAACAAGATCTTCAAAGCTCCAAAGTCACCAAGAAAACCTGCAACACAACATTAGCATCAAGTGTGGGATCCTTTGAATGAGAATAGAGCTCTCCTTTTAAAGATAAATGGACCATGGAGATTAAGAGGCAAAAGATTTGATCAAGGGTGGAGTTTGAAAGTGGAATCAATCCTTGTGCACAAATCTCTTCCAATGAGAAAGAAGTGTTGACTTTTGTGCCCCATGTGAGACAAAAAGACCTTTTCTTCTTTTTATAAAATAGGAATACTGCTTTATTTGTGCAACTTAGGATAAGAGATAAGTACGGGCTTTTTATTTAATAAAAGGGGAGGGAATTCCTTTTAATTAAATAAAGACTTAGGATAAAATGGTTAATCCATAGAATATAATTGAATAAATGATATAATTAGGATTTGATCAAGGAAATTGATTTAATTTGAAAATATTGCAAAACATTGATTCAGAAATTGATAAATTGAAGAATGGGGCCCAAAGTCTAGGTGACCATTTTAGGGTGCATACAGCCCCAAACCTCTGGTTGGTGTGCAATGCCAAAAAATTTTGTGCTTTTTCAGGAAGAATATTTTAATTTTTTGAGAAAAAGGAATACCGACATTGTAAAACCCTAAAATGGTCAATTTTAGAGGTTGCCCTAAAATGCTATTATAAGCGGTTGAGATGCATAACACATCTTAATGTTGGTGTATGTTTTTGCTAGATAATAAGAAAGTTGGACGACTGTGTAGGTGGACATAGCCCAGGTTTTGGGTGAACCACGTTAAATTTGTGTGTTATTTTTTTTGTGATTGTTTTCTTCTATTTCTGCATATAACTGTTAATTTTATATTGTTTTGGATCTGTCAATCCCTAACAATTGGTATCAGAGCAAGGTTTTGTGTTGTAGATTGGCAGGACTTTCAGATTTGAGTGGGAGCAATGGAGGATTCCAAATTCAAGGTCAAAAAATTCAATGGCCAAAATTTTTAGTTATGGAAAATGCAGATGGAGGATTATCTGTATCAAAAAGATCTGTGGCGGCCATTAGAAGGAATGACAAAGAAATTGGCCACACATTCAGAGGAAGATTGGGATATTTTGGATAGAAAGGCATTGGGATTTATTCGTTTGTGCCTTGCACCATCTGTAACATTCAACATATCAAAGGCAAAAATGACCGTAGATTTGATGCAGACATTGGCTCAATTATATGAGAAACCCTCAGCTTCGAATAAGGTATTTCTTATGAAGCGTTTATTTAATATGAAAATGGGTGAGGGAGGATCTGTAACGAATCATTTAAATGAGTTTAATACAGTTACCAGTCAACTATCATCGGTAAATATTTCCTTTGATGATGAGGTTAGGGCTCTCTTAATTTTATGCTCTTTGCCAGAAAGTTGGAATAGCTTGGTTATGGTTGTAAGTAACACTGTCTCTAGTTCAAATACTTTGATATTTGATGATGTTGTTGGTGTTCTCCTAAGAGAGAAAATGAAATGCCACTGGTACTTGATTCTCAACAACAACAGGTTATCCCACAAACTCTTGTAAGTGTTAGATGTTCTACAAGGTCAAGTAGACCTCCTGAAAGGTTTTCTCCTTCTTTGTATTCAATTTTATTGACTGATTCCGGTGAACTAGAAGAATATGAAGAAGCAATACAGGTGGATGCCAAACAACAGTGGAAGTTGGGCATGAAAGAGGAGATGGACTCCTTGTTAAAAAATAAGACTTGGGACTTAGTCCCTTTACCTGAAGGAAAAAGAGCCTTGCCTAATAAATGGGTTTATAGGCTGAAGGAGGAAGATGGAGGAAATAAAAGGTATAAGGCCAGACTTGTGGTAAAAGGTTTTGCATAGAAAAATGGTATAGATTTCGATGAAATATTCTGCCCTTTTGTAAAAATGACTTCAATTAGAACTGTACTAAGTCTTGTGGCTGCAGATAACTTGCATCTTGAACAACTAGATGTCAAAACGGCTTTTCTCCATGGAGATTTGGAGGAGGAAATTTACATTCAACAACCAAAGGGATATGAGGTCGAGGGTAAGGAGAATTTGGTGTGTAGGTTAAGGAAGAGTTTGCATGGCCTAAAGTAGGCACCCCATCAATGGTATTTAAAATTTGATAGTTTGATGGCTGAACAAGGTTACCATAGATGTCATTCTGATCACTATGTATATTTTAAGAGAATGGATAATGGGAGTTACATTATCTTGTTACTCTATGTTGATGACATGCTTGTTGTTGGGTCTAATATGCAACATATAAATGAACTTAAACATAAATTAGCAATGTCATTTTCTATGAAGGATTTGAGTGCTGCTAAGAAAATCCTTGGTATGAGGATTACACGGGACAGGAAAAACATAACCTTGAATTTGCCCCAAAGTGAGTATATAAAGAAGGTGTTGAAAAGATTTAATATGCAAGATGCAAAAACATTCAGTACACCTTTGGCTAGTCATTTCAAATTGACTAAGGAAATGTGCCCAAAGGCACAAGAAGAGGTAGATAAAATGTCTAACATCCCATATTCATCAGCTATTGGCAATCTGATGTATGCAATGGTATGCACATGGCTAGATATTTATCATGTTGTGGGAGTTGTCAGCAGGTATATGAGCAATCCGGGTATGGAACATTGGAATGCTGTCAAATGGATTCTTTGATATTTGAAAGGTACTACTACAAAGGAATTATGTTTCACAAGACCCAGTTCTACTCTGAGTGGATTTGTTGACTCTGATTTGGCAAGAGATATTGATAGAAGGAGGAGTACTACAGGGTATGTTTTCATTGTAGGGGGTACTGCAGGCAGTTGGATTTCTAGATTACAGAAGGTTAATGCACTTTCAACCATTGATGCTGAGTATGTAGCTACTACAGAAGCTAGCAAGGAGATGATTTGGTTATAATGTTTTCTGGAAGAATTGGGTCAGAAGCAGGAAGATCACCCATTGTACAGTAATAGCCAGAGTGCCATTCATCTTGCAAAGAATTTTTCTTTTCATTCAAGGACAAAGCACATACAACTCGGGTACCATTTTATAAGGTCTATTTTGGAGGATGGCCAATTACGGCTTGAGAAGATTCACACAAGTGACAATCCTGTAGACATGTTCACGAAGACAGTCCCCAAGGCGAAGTTGGTTTCTTGCTCAGCTTCTATTGGGCTTCTTGATTGATGATCGTGGAGTTAATACATAGCCAAGTCTTTTATCTAGTGGGAGTTGCACATACTACATTATCGTATGGATTCAGCCTCCAAGTGGGAGATTGTTCTGGTGTGGAGCCTGATCGGTCTCCAAGTGGGAGATTGTTGATATTGTGGTGACTGATCATGTAGTGGGTGTTGATATTGTGACGACCTCTCATGTAGTTTCCCTAAAATGGTCGATTTTAGAGGTTTCCCTAAAACACTGTTATAAGCGGCTGAGATGCATAACACATTGTAATGTTTGTGTATGTTTTTGCTACATAATAAGAAAGTTGGACGGCTGTGTAGGTGAACGTAGCCTAGGTTTTGGGTGAACCACGTTAAATCTGTGTGTTATCTATTTTGTGATTGTTTTCTTCTTCTGTTTCTGCATATAACTGTTAATTTTATATTGTTCTGGATTTGTCAATCCATAACACATGTCTATCTATCAGCATGGCTTCCCACATATATATATACCATTCTCATGAATCGAATGAAAATAAGTATATACCATAGTGCAATACAAGTCTCATTCATTCAATCAATTCAAGTCTTAGAAATATTTTGATTATTAATATATCTATATATATTTATATTTTGTTTATATATATCATATATATTGAGAATTTATTATATATATAAATTAGATTTTGAAAGGGAAATTTAAAAACCATATAATACTATCTATAAATTTAACATGGTATCAGAGCCATGTTCCTTCTAAAAAGTCTAACCGCTTAAAGGAAGATCCAATTAGATTAAAAGAAGATCACTTGGATCAAATTTTTTTTGAAACCTTATATCTATAGAATGGTGAATGGAATCAGACTTGAAGACAGACTTGAAGGTGCTTCATATTTTGAATCTTGGAAACTATGAATGATGTTAATACTAAGAAAGAATGAGTTAAAATCAATCGTAGAAAATCCTCCTAAATCTAATGAGAATGACGAGAAGAACCAATGGGAAAAGGACAATACTAGAGCAATGGAACTATTAGTTGATGGATTAAAAGATCATCTACTACCTATTATCACGAAGCTAGACTTAACATATGAAATATTCAAAGCTCTAGAAAACATGTATGAGATCAACAACACTAGCAAGATTCTTACTCTTAAAAATCAACTCTCTAATATTAAAATGAATAAAGGAGAGACCATCACCTTATACTTTATGAGAATAACTAAATTAAGAAACCAACTCTCAATAATTGGTCACATCTATGATAATAAAGAGTTGACTATGGTAACTTTAAATGGACTTTCGATGTCATGGGAAAACTTCAAACAAGGAATAAGTGCTTGCTCCAAACTTCCCAAATTCGATTGACTAAATGTTGTTTGCATTAAAGAAGAGTGTAATATAATATCTAGAGGAATCAGTGTGGAATCCACCAATGAAGATATTCAAATTCTCGCTGCTAAATTGAAAAGGAAAAAGAGCAAGAACTCAAATGGTAAACAATCGTTCAAGAAACATAGAGACCTTTCTACAATACAATGTTATAGATGCGACAAGTATGGTCACACTACATTCAAATGTCCCAATAGACTTAAACTTCAAGCTTCATTTGTTGAAGTCAGTAACTCATATTTGTATTCAGAGAAACTTGTATTCTAAAGAACTTCAAAATATCTTGTGATTAAGAGGGAGTTCACTGATAAAGATGGAACACTTCTGAAGTAAACTTCATATGACTGTAAATTTGATTATTGTACTAATGTTATTTCATTACTATATGGGCCCTGTGTAAATCATGAGGAAGTGACAACTTCCAAATGATTATCACTTGTATTTGTCAAAGTTATTGGAAGGTGATGGTCTTACAATAACTTGATCTTAGATCATGATAGATGATATCTTGCATGGTGGATTGAGTTCCTTAAATAGGCCATGATCTTCTATTGTGATATACATCTTATAATGGTTGAAATAGATCATGATAGATGATATGAATGTTCCTATGGTAAGTGCACATTACCTATGGACATTTGTTGAGTACTTGGTGGACATCATGAGACTTGATGTTGGTAGGCCATTATTCTAAGAATTTGGTGAATATCATGTGACTTGGTATTTTATAGGCCAATGCTCCTGATATCATGAGATGGTATCTTTATAAACTTTTGAGTACTTTGTGGACATCGTGAGACTTGATGTTGGTAGGCCGTTATTCTGAGTACTTGGTGAATATCATGGGACTAGATATTTTGTGGCCAATGCTCTCAAATATCATGAGATGGTATTTTTTATGAATCTATGAGTTATGGTGAATATCATGAGAATTGATATTCCTGGTCAGACCATATCTTTGATATCACGATGATGTGATACCAAAATAAACTTTCACAATTAACTTTGTGTTTCTCTCTTGGATGATGGATTTTATCTTCCCTAGCTAAGAGAGAGTATTGATGTTTGTAGCTTCGATCAGATAAAAATATAATAGACATTAATATTATGAGAATAAATCAATTATGATGTATCAATATATATAATAATAATAATAGATATTATTATTATATATATTAATATATACACATACATTTATATTCATAATTAAAGAAAATTGCAATTAATCTCTTCTCATATTATTAATAGATCAAGATCGAATGACATCAAATACAAATTTATTATATAAATCTAATGAGATCGAATATATTAATCGATCCCTATATTCATCAAATAAAAAAAGAAACCGATATTAATTATCTCTTCACCGATTAGAATTGGTATACCTTCCTTATTGACTTAGCATTAATATAATACTGATTTGTATCGGTTTGTTTTAAACATGCTTTATATACCGATTTGTATTGGTCTGTTTAAACAAAGTTCATACACCGGTTTGTATCGGTTTGGGTAATCATTGATTGGTATTAGTTATCAATGTTTGTTTTATATATATATATATATATATATATATATATATATATATATATATATATATATATGAGAATTTATTATATATAAATTAGATCTTGAGAGGGAAATTTAAAAGTCATATAATCTGATCTATAAATTTAACAATTGTAAACAAAAGATTTAGAAAATGAGAAGAATTTTTAAATAAATTTATTCCAAAACTTAAAAAATTAGTTTTTTTTTTAATTTGAAACTAGAATATCATTATTATAGAATTTTTGAATTATATTTATTTATTGTTTATAATTATTAATTTTGAATTATTTGATTTTGATTTTGATTTTTTTTTAAATAAGAATGGCAACCCATTGAAATATTTATAAAAATATTTTGTTGTAGTTTATTATATGCTGATAAAAAGAGTGTGAAATCAAATGACTTAATCTCATCTCCCTTGCTACCTAATATCTTAAAATTTTCTTCAAATAATATCTAAATTTTTTTTTATAAAAAATAATTACATTTATTTTATTACTATATACTAAAACTTTAAAATCTACAACAATATAAACATAATAATAAAGATATATGTAAAAGCTTTTTACTTATCTAACATAAATAATATTGCTATCAGAATTCAATTATGTAGTTTTTTGAGAAAAATTATTTATTTTAAGTTTGACTACACAATTAAATCTTGATAGTAATATCACAATATTGATTTTATTATTATATACCAAAAATTTAAATTTATGACAATCTAAAGATAATAATAATAAAAAAGTATAAGAAGCATAACATTAACATAATAATTAAAAAAAATAGACACACCAGATTTATGTTTTAAGATTGGGCATTAAAGAAAGAGGATCTGGTGAGAGAGGTGTTTAATGCCTACCCTTTCACATATTATATATATACAGTCGCTCAGACTGAGCCGTCCAACATGTGTTTCGGACTATATTTATATCAACAAGACTTGAAAATATGGTTTGTCCAGAAAGTTGTTGAGAGAGCCAGGCATAAGAAGTTTAGGAAAGGAATAAAAGAAAGCGAAGGCAGAGAATTAGTGGAGTGTAAAGGTTTCATCCGTCCATCAAATCACTCTCCCACTCGCCCACTACATGGGCAAGAGCCTGTGCCTCCATTTGACACATCATTCAACTAATGAGTACCATTATTAGCATGTTTATTATTCAATTTAGGGCTATAGATTGCAGTCGCATTTTGGTGTGTGATGGGTACGCCAAAATAATTTGAGAGGAGAGTATTAAATTTGAAATTTGAGTTTTGAAATAAAATGAAGGTGCAATACTAATAATGTAGGAGAGAACCATTTATTCTCTGTTTTTTTTTTTAAGAAGCAACATTTTAAGTTATCCTTGATAACATTACCATATAGCATGGAAAGTATGGAATGTAATCAATGTTGAATGATTTCACTTATTAGAAATCTTACGTGTTTGTAGAGTTGCTAAGTACAATAATTTATAACAAATGGAGTTGTTTTGTGCATGTAATAGTAAACAAGTGTCATGTTTTAGAACAGACAATGCCCAATAGATCACTAGATTGGAGTCATCTTTGTAGAGAACAACTACTTGTTTAAATGCATTGAACAAGATGATATATGTGGAAAAATGAAGTTGTAAGTACGAAAAATCACATGGGTGGCAATTTTTAGAAGATATTGATTCTTAAATGAACAATATATGGAGATCAAAAGATATTGAAACATATGTAGTGTTTTAAATATCTTGGAATTTGTATTTTTCTAGTGATCTTTTTATAATTAGGAAAAGTTAATTTACAAACCATATCTAGAACACTTGCAATTATTTTGTATTGTTTGAAGAATTTGCATTTGATAATGTTGTCAAGTGTGCCTCCTCTTCTTTCTATCAAGCAACATATGGGATTTGTTGTGTTGCATATCTTTCAAAAGTGAAGGTAGAGTGAATGTGAAGGCCTACAAGCTCATGAACTCTTGAAATAGTTGTGAATGTGAACCCTCAGTGGTCAATGTTGCCAATGTTAGTTGCTTTCTAAAGTTTAAGACCTTGTGATTTGTGTTTTGTTAAGGCCCAGCTATTTTAGTGGTATTTGATGACAGTTATAGTGACTCATTCAAGTTATGTGGACATTTTTTGGGTTGTTGTGGTCCCAAGTTGGACCTATGTAGTTTTTGAACTAAACAACAAAAAATAAGAGAATTTGAGGTGGTTTCTCATCATCATTATCACAATTGCTTTGACTTGTCCAAGTGCAACATTGACAAGGCTTGTTTCTACCCATAAATTTTTACATAGCATAACTTCTTGGCCAATACATAAGAGGATATGAGATTGAAGTTATTCTTTTTCTGGATTTGAGCGTGGTAATACCTTATGTTGTTCTATAGTGGATAGGAAAAGTGACTCTGCTAAAGATAACAACATGCATTTATTATGGATTGAGACCATCTCAATTGTTTCAAAAAGGTGTATGGATGATGTGAAAATAGTTTGTTCTTCAAAGATAAGTGTGGAACTCGATTGTGACATCAGAAGTTTCCAATCTACAACTATCTAGGTTTTCATTTTATAAATGTGAGAGAAGTGCACAAAATTAAATTTGGGTAGGTTCATCATCAATTTGACAAATTATTTTGTTGAGTGCTCTACTTGTTGTGAAGTTGCACCATAGTGTTCTCTCATAGGAATTTGATGTGTGCATTGGAATGTCTTTGATTGGTGGTAACTAGCCAAAGTCACCAAAGAGCATGATTGAGTGTCTGTCAAATGAGATGTGGTCGTGGGTGGGGAACGCTTCTCACAATCTCATACGAATTATTTCCAAAAATTGCGGACCAATGAATCACATCTCATCTATTTGAATGTATCAAATGATATACATACCTTCTTGGAAGGTTGCAAGTGTGTGTCCTTGTAAGGTACCATTTCATTGATTGATATTCAGAAGACGAAATGAATTATTGATCCCTATATGTTGAATGTCATGATGCATGTTGGTGCAAGAAGCATTTGTGGTGATTGCCCATTTGGTGAGACCCCATGACTGTGGAGTGGATGCTTGTAATTAGATTAGAGTTCCCTTTGCTTGCAATTCCCTAAATAATTAATTTTAGTGCCAGTTGTAGAGTGATAGACTGGAGATGTGAATAAACTATATCATATGTTTTTTTCTTGCTAGATAGCTAGGTTATTGTGGGTGAGCCAATCTAGAACATGGAGGGATTGAAACTTTGGCAATTGAGTTTATGAAAGTAGTAGTTATTATTCTTTGTGTTGTATTGAACTCTAATTATCTCCAGTTATGGTTCAATTCAAAGACACAATGTCCAAGCATGTCAAGTTCATTTAGGTGGATAGGAAGGCCTAGGTATAAAATAAACAAAACCTGCCATTCATTAGAGAAATTATCTTGCATTGTATCTATAGTGCTTGTTGGGATGGCAAGATCACTTTATTTGTTTGGTTTAGAAGGTGTGCATCACACATGCCATAGATGGTATTTTCTTGAGAAGTTATCCCATTGTATTATAATCCCATCATAAAATGAAGCAAAATCCATTTGACCATTGTGAAATGGCTTTTATAGATTCAAAACAATTGTCCTCCTTTGTAGGGATTATTGTGAATCAAGGGGAGACTCATACTATAGCTGGCATTAGCCACTCTTTCTATTGGTGATGCTTGTGAGAAGATTTTAGGGTCCATTTTTTAATTACTTCAATTAGTGATGCTATCTCAAGATGTACATGTTGTGCCATATAATCTACAACATAGTTTGAGTATGTGGTTGTGGGTGATATTGGTATATGTTGCAAGTTTATGTTTGTAAAAATAAAAGAGGTAGAGAGAGGGGGGATATAAAGATTCAGAGAGAGAGAGAGAGAGAGGTGCAAAGATAAATAGTCATATAGGTCTGTAAAGAGGAAAAGGGGGAGAAAAAGGTAGAAAGGTGGATGAACATAGAGAGGGGAAAACATCTTGATATATAGTGGGGGTGGGATATAGAGGTAGAGATAAAAGTAGAGCAAGAGAGAAGATGGAGTAATGTAGAAAGAGAGGTAGCTATAGAAAGATAAATATTCAAAGAGAGAGAGAGAGAGAGAGAGAGAGAGAGAGAGAGAGAGAGAGAGACTCGTCAAATATGTGCTTTTGATTAGAGGCTTCTTGATTTTAACTATGTATATCTTTTTCAACTCAATATCATCACATGTGTCAAGTCAATATCATCATTCTTATGTTTTTTTTGATAAATTAAGATAATTTAACTTAAATTATAATTAACAATACTTTCTAACTTGAAAAGGGAATATCTTATGAACAAATATATAACAATTATGAATTTATAATTACTAAATATTATTATTTGATGTTTAAAAAGAAAAACAATAACTTAAATAATATAAATATATAATAATTATGTAACAATAAATGTATAATGAGTAAATATTATTCCTTATTTTAATTTAAGAAAAAGCTAATCAACTCAAATTAAACCCCAAAAAACAAATACATAAAATATATATAAATTACTAAAGTAATCAGTCCAAATATTATTAAAAATCTATGCCTATCTATATACTATTTAGGTTAAAGTACACTATGCTTATTTGCATGTTTACAAAGTACAACTATTTCATAAAAACAACCAAGAAAATTATCTTAAAAGTCGGCCATGCTGGGAAGGAACAACGAATAAAAGTGGACCTTCCTCCCGTGCTTTTCTGATGTGAAAAATATGAAAAGAATATAAATGCATTTAATATTCTTAGTGACAAAGATTTGAACTTTAAAAAACAATTGCTCAATGATCAGATGGTTGTAGATGTTTCTATGGCCATGCAATCCTTTTTTGTAAATATAAATTGTAGATCTTGCAAATCAGCCGGTGCATCTCATATGAAAATGTCTTCTACGTAATTATGTTAATATGGATAAATATATATTTTTTGGTCGATAAGAGATAGTATGAGAATTGCTCGTTGGAAAATTTTTAGTCATTTGGAAAATTTTCTTAGCATCGGGTTTTCCCGAGCTGACAATGGAAATTATTAGCGATCTAGAAAAGATGTTTGTTGTTGTGTTTTTTGTGTTGAAATGGAGAAGAGGTTGTTCGCTTCTGGTATTATGGATGACTAGTTGATTGCAATTTTGCATTGAATGGATGACTAGTTCAAAAACCCTTCGTCATGCTCAATTTGTGTCGCTTCATTTCAATTACAGAAATATGCATTTAAGTTTATGTTTGTGTTTGTTTGTTGGCTTTATATTATGGTTTTGGTTCAAATGTAATATTTTTTAGTTTTTTGAAAGTGAAAATGGTGAGTTTGTTCTACCTTCGTAAACCTTAAATTTCTTCCATTGTTAGATTAAATTTTCTTGAAAAATCCTTTGTTGTGCTCATCAATTTATTTTTTTGCTTTGCCTAGGGTTTATGGTGTGGGTTTTCAATTTGCATCACTTAATTTTGATTACATAAATATACATTTAATTTTGTGTTTGTTTTCACTTAATTTTGATTACAAAAATGTGCATTTAGGTCTGTATTTGTGTTTGTTTGTTGGGTGTATATAGGGGTTTCGATTTGAATGTAATATTTCCATTTATTTTTTAAGTGTAAATGGTGGGTTTGTTCTGCCTTTGTAGATTGTAAACTTCTTCCAATGTTAGATTAAATTTTCTTAAAAAACCCTTTGTTTTATTTGCCAATTTTTTTTGCTTTGCCTACGATTTATGGTGTGGGTTTTTAATTTGCATCACTTAATTTTGATTAAAGCATTTAACTCTGTGATTATTTTTTCTTACTAGGTTTATCCAAAAAAAGAGCTCTCAGTAGGGTTTATGTTGTGGGTTTTCTATTTGCATCACTTCATTTTAGTTACAAAAATATGCATTTAAGTCTGCATTTGTGTTTTAATTGGGTTCAAAATTAAATTGAATCTTGTCATTTTTTTGCACCAGCTATAAGATGAGCAAAATGCATCTAGAACATAAGAATTGATCAAGTATATGCGTTTGTGACATTAGGACAATGCTTCAATCATTAACATCACAAAATCTATTTTATATTTTACTTTTTTTTGCTCTCAATAGGGTTTATGTTGTGGGTTTTCTTTTTGCATCGCTTTATTTTGGTTACAAAAATACATGTTTAAGTCTCTACATTTGTGTTTATTTACTGGGTTCAAAATTGAATTAAATCTTATCAAATTTCTTATGTCACTTTTAAGATGAGAAAAGTGCATAAAACACAATAATTGATCAAGTGCATGCTTGTGTGCCATTAGGACAATGCTTCGATCATTAACATCACAGAATCTCTTTTATATTTTTCTTATACCTATCTTTTTGTGTGCTAGAATCATATATAACAATGTTGACATGTGGAATTATTTGAAATTGGGTATAAATAACATTGTTAGTGTCTAAACCTATATATTTTTTTTTGTTTACTGAGTTACTTTTATGTCTGCAATACTATGTTGTAGTTTTTTCAAGGCTTCAATATTTATCATGTTCATGATTCAATTTGTTGGATGGCTTTTTATATATGATGGTGTTGAATGTACTAGAGGTTATTATGTCATACATTATTTGCTAGTAGTTTTTTGTGTCATGCTCTTGGGATGTGGAATAATGTGATAACTATTATAGACGTATTTAACAGATTTTGAAAGTGGTATTTTGGAGAGCGGGTTAATAGTAAAGAGAAGCATATCTAGGTATTAAGGGATTTGATTGTATAATATTTGTAAGAGAAATACAAAAAAAGGGTTGTCATCCTAATCTAAGATGAAGAGAACATAGGTGTAGGCAAATCATGATTAAACAAAGCTAACCATGACTACTAATGCTTCATAATAAACTGGTGGTAACTAATGCATGATATAATAATGCCTAGTGCATTTTGTATATATATATTTATGTATATTTGTGTGCGTGTGCTCCTAATATGTGTGTGTGTGGTTGTGTGTATTTTTATGTGTATATGTATACAGATGCATATATGTGTGTATATATATACATATATATGTAGATATTTATATATAAATATATATGTATATTGTATATGTGTGTGTGTATAATTAAATTGTACTTTTAGGAAATAGAAGCTAATAAATTTGAACGGGGAACCATGGATGTTAATGTATGATATAATAACATGGTGGTAGCTAATATATGATATAATAATTCTCATGTATTATCTTCACATTTAAAAAGGTTTTTGATACATATTTAAATAGTAGAAAATCTCCTAACTCTAGTCCATGTAGACAATTTGCAAACTTTTCCCAACCTTGTCAAAATTGAAGTTTATCTATTAAAGATCATGTTAGAATCAAGGCAACACACACAAATAAGAGTGGGATGGGGTGAATCAATTATGTCTTTAAAACTAAAACTTCATACAACTTTAACTTTTAAACTTCAGACCTGAAAGTAAATTATGAAAGTATTGATCCACAAAACACATGAACACATAACACCAATATTTTTGATGTGGAAAATGTGTTAAGGGAAAAAACATGGCGAGGATCAAACCCACAAGATGATGTACTATGTTGAAAGCACTATACCCTAGTAGGAGTATTACAAAGGACAATGCACACTGCCTAGAGCTCACTGCTAAAATACAAATAAGGGAAACAACCTTGAGAAATACAAAAATAACGACTACAACCCTGAGTGGACAACAATCAATTGGTCATAAACTGACTGATAACATATTCCTTATGTCAATGTAGTTCCAATGAAGTACATAACACATTAGATCTTTGTTGGAATCATTTTTTGTTGCGCCAAAAGCTTGAACTTTCAATGCCCGATACAAATGTCAAATTTAACCCAACCCATAGGAGGTGGTTAAGCCATGTCACGAATCTCCAATGAGGTGCTGACCACCAAGTCAACAATCACTGACTCAATTTCAAATTTTGCTCATACCTCTTCACATATATCTCATCGAAACACTCTAAAAATAAATTTTACATGATTATATTTATACAATTCATCAACCTTGAAGAAATATAAACAAGGTCAGATTCAACCTTAACACCTCATTACAAATTTAATTTAATTATAGTTCTCTAACACGCAACTGATCCAATGTATGTTAGCTAAGACATCATAAGGATCCAAAAGAACATCCTCGAGCATGCTCTAGCTCCATAAATCTCTCCTTGAACTTCAGAATATGTTACACCAACAATTCAGATAAAACCATGTAGAACACCAACACACCACAAGAAAATCATCCAATTTGATCACACCAATGAATTTGATCCAAAAACATAAATAGAACATGATCTTAGATCATCAACAAGCATCCTGAAATACTAGGAAAATAACCAAATAAACTCTATCACCTGATTCATCAATATCTCTGCACTATTCATCAAGAAAACAAATATTCATCTTTGTCACTAAAGAGAATTATCTTGCCAACAACCAAATCATGATCCATTCGATCTGAGGACACAATTGCATGTCTCATACACACCATCAGGTTAGAAACCATAAATGTTGCATAACCGATCCAAAAACTAAAACACTACCTTTTCCTTAACACTCAAAATACTAATCTTTGATCAATCAATTTTAACTAGCTCACATCATCATGCTAACCTCTACAAATTAACATGTGTCAACTACACATACCATTGAAACATCATGTAGTTGTGCACCAATAGATTTGCAATACAGTAGTCATACCAATCCTTTCTTCTCACTAAACTCACCAAGAACATTGACAAACATAAAGAAATATGTTGACATCAATGACAACACATCTCTCAAATATGTGATAGCAATCTTAGAAGCACATATTTGCACAAAATTCCAACAATCTCCCCCTTTGACATTGATGGAAATATATGATGTGAAAAACTAACAATGCACAAAGATCAAAATCATTAGCAACAATATCAAATATTATATTTTAGAGTCTCTCACACAAATCTCTTCCCCTAAGGGAAATTCCTTAGATATTCATTACATACTCTTCTCTCCATCATATAACTTTCTCCCTAAGATTTATATTGTTTTTCACATGCACCTCTCCCTCTTTAACATCAATGAAAAAGGCACATATTTGCAAAAAGAATCAACAAACTGATAAGGAACAAGACTAACTACTCCCCTTGAATAGTAGCCACCAAATATATCAATTTAGATGGAAAATAGTCTATGTAGTAGCATTGTACTGATGCATCTCAATGCATCTCTAGCTTTGATCAAGAGGGGAAATTACCCCAAGCTTACCTATGAGATACTTAGAACTATCCTTTGGCAAGGGCTTCATGAAGATATTTGCAATTTGTGCCTTAGTGCATACATATTCCATCTTGAATTATTTTTCACTGACCTTATCCTTCAAGAAATGATAATGGAAATATGCTTTGTCTTTGAATGTAACATTAGATTCCTTAAAATATTTATTGCACTTGAGTTATCACAGTAAATGGCAATAGGCTCATTGATAGATACTTTTATGTCTTTCAAAATTTGCTTCATCCATGCCATTTGATTTAAATTAATAGTAGTACCAACATATTTAGCTTTAGCAATAGACTAAGAAACACAATTTTACTTCTTTCATGACCATGCAATTAACCTCTTTCCCAAGAAAAATGCACTACTTGTACTCTTCCTATCATCCACATTACCTGCTTAATCAGCATTGATGTAGGCACTCAATGTGAAATCATCATCTCTATGATACCATAAACCATAGTTAATTTCCCCTTTCAAGTATCTAAAGATTCTTTTCACTACAACATGTGAAATCTTTAGGATCTGATTAAAATCTTACAACAATACAAATGACATTGTTAATATCGGGCCTATTTTATGTCAATTATAGTCATGCACCGATCATTGATTTGTATATGGTTTCTTTGCACTAGGTGAATCATCATCTTTAGTCATCATAAAACCTATTACCATAGGATTACCAACTGGTTTGGATTCATCCATTCCAAACTTATTCAAAAACTCTTTCACATACTTAGATTGAGACATGAAAATTCTTTTTTTCTGATTGAGTAACTTGAAAATCAAAAAATAATTTCCTCTCACCAATCATAGACATTTCAAATTCACTTTGCATTTAATTAGCAATTTCCTTACTCAACTTGTCATCACCACCAAAAATGATATCATCAACAAAGACTTCAACAATCAAGATATTTTCATGTTCAATTTTGAAATATAAATTATTGCCAACAATACCTTTGTTGAATCCAAGATTAAGAAGATACTTATCCAATCTTTCATACCAGGGTTTAGGGGCTTGTTTCAATACATACAAAGCTTTCTTCAATTATCATCCCATATCTATCTAATAAGTCAATGGAAATCCATTAGACTGTTCAACATAAACTTTCTCTTCCAACTCATCATTTGAAAATGTAGACTTCACATCCATTTAATACACATTGAAATATTTTTAAGTAGCATATGCAAGAAATAATCTAACAAATTCAATTTTAGCCACAGGAGAAAAAGTATCCTCAAATTCTATACCTTCCATTTTTTAATAGAATTTACAAACAAATCTAGTTTTGTTCCTCACAACTTCACCATCTTCATTTATCTTATTTCTTAATACCCATTTAGTACCGATCACATTATTTTCCTTAGGTCTGGGAACAAGAATCCATGTCTTGTTTTTCTCAATCTAATCTAACTCTTATTCCATATCTCTTATCTAAGATTCATCATTACATGCTTCATCAATGTTTTTAGGTTTAAGCTCAAAAATTAAAAAAATCTCTTCTCTATTTTGTGCTAACCTTCTTGTTTGAATACCTTTTGAATAGTCTCACAATAGGTAGAGATAATCATGCCATTGTCTCTCTCTCAAGGGTAATATATCTATGCTACAGATTACCTATCCCCATCATGAAATGCATTTAGATTGTCAACCCAAGGACGTAGACTTGAAATGGGACAACACAATTTGTGCACTGAGTTCCTTTAGGAGTCAAAACACTTATGCTGCAGGAAGATAAAATGCATGAAAAGAATCTATGCTATTGCTGCAGGAAAGTAAACACACTTGACTATTGAATGGAATTACTGAAAAAAACTTATGAAATGAATCTAAGTCTGTTAACACTCAAAACATTCACTGTACTTGTCTCTGCAAATGTTGCAGGAACAACCACAAATATAATGTTGTAGGAGTAAATAGTAGCTCTATTTGAAAATAGGAAAAGTACAGAAAGCAAATCTATTCCACCTTAATCTAATCCACCTGCCAAGTTGGCCCCCTTGGTTGGCTTCTACTAACTACTCAACACAAGAAAATAATCCAAAATCACTCTTCCATTAAAATCTTCTTAACTCGTTACATAACTGAATAACTCATGAAGAGCAAAAATAGAGTAACTTCTATTATAATGAATACATCATTCTATATTTCTCCATTACCTACTAAATCAGTCCAAATCCCTTTATATCAAGGATCGATAATTATTGAAAACATAACAGAAAAGTCTCATTAAATCTCGCCATATACGGAGGAGATTAAACAACCATAACATGATACAATTACTGTTGTCAACAGAATAACAGTTCTGAGGAAATGTAGCAAGACTAATTCCCTATATTTTCTGGAATAGCAGCTCCTTCAAAGCTCGTCACCACCATTGGAATCATGCTGAATTCTCTCACCATGGTTGGTCTTATAACTCCCTTCTTCAATGCAGATGCGCCACTCTTCATACCACTTTGTGTTTACCTAAAAGGTTAGTACATTCGGTACACATATGCAAGTCAACATTTCAACTCCTACTTAGATGTTAGAACACAACTTGAAATAATGATATGAAATACTGCATTATATTTATAATAGTTAGAAAAACATATCATTCAGGATACCCTTAGATTTTGTGGCTTTGGCTATACTTGGCATAGGTTCACATAAGTATAAGTAATAAAATGTCTTGGAAATGTTTGTTAGAGTATTAAAAAAACATAAAGATTATAACAAAATTGAGTCAATAATTAGACTCATCATCTGCCCCCTACTAATACAATGCTTGTCCTCAAGCATTGTATCTCCTTGCAATTGTCTTGAAATCTCCAACAGTAGTCTTTCCCTTCTTTCTACTTCTGAAAGTGTAGTAGAACCCCCTTGTGCGTTCCAAGTGATTTCCTTGATGTTCCTCAACTAGTGGATCCAACCTAGAAGTACTGAACTCATATAATGGCCAAAAGAGTGTAGGTGGCTGGAATGATAAGGGCATCCATAACTCCCTTCTAGTCTGTCGTCCTAACTTCATGTAATTAGCCACTCTGCTGACAGCTACTTCATAATTAATGGGGCTATGTGGCTCTGCTTTTTTGAAAGCTTCTGGCATCTTGTTCCACCTATTTCTTACCCCTGAAAGAGCTCTTTGGGCTGTAAAATTGGGTAGTGTCTGATAGTCTCTGTAAACTTTATCCCTTAATGTAAACACTTTCTCCCTAATTTCTGGCTTTTGTCTCCCATATGTCAAATTGAGCCAATCCCTCAGAAGAACATCCGATTTATGTGACTCAACCCTTAATGGCAAGGGCTTGAATTTCTCTAGTTCCCTGTAGGTGTTCAACTGTCTGTCATAATTTGTCTCGTTATGCATCCATGACATTAAGGCCCTTAGGTGAATGTCCCCTATATAGAGAAAGGGATTCCACTCTGTTTCATGAGGGATAACAAAATTGTGCAAATAAAACTCACATAACAGATTTTGTTTCCATGTTGGCAAAGTTTGATACAAACCATAGAATTCTTGGGCCATTTTGAGTTCACAATCAATGTCCTTCATGGTCATCATAAGTTGGAACAAAAGAAATTGCTCCTTTAAGAAAATAGCATATATTCTAGGTGGTGGTCTACAAGCTATCACCTGGTCAGCTAGTTTCAAAGCCTTGTTCATTTTCTCTTTCTGCTTCTTTAACTGTTCTTTGAGAGATTCAATTTCCTCATCCTTCTCCAACATTTCCCTTTGAATTTGATTCCTTTCTTGCTTCCACCATGTTTTCTAAAAGGTAAAATGATTATACAGATGAAAGAGGACAAACTGAATTGTTGATGGAGGGAACTCTTGCATTTGGGCTTTCTTTTTCTTTTCCTTTAACAGTCTGCTAGAAGAAATTAGTGAACCATGATGATTGAAAAGGTATAATGGACACATTAGAATACACATGATGCTAAGAAGTAGATTGAACATTCTTAGGAATGTTTTATTGTATTACTTCAAGGTTTGACTCAGGCACTCCATCATTCTGAGGCATACTACTGCTAGGTTCTTTCTCATTAGGAGTTTCCTCCATGTGTTGGGATTATTATTGTGAAGGAGAGTCATTAGGAATAACTTCAATAGAGGGCTCTTTAGTCGGTGTTGGTGATGGAACATCTGGTTTTTGAGGAGAAGGTGGGGTCACTTGTCCTCTCATTCTAGGGCTTCTACGCACAACTACCTCTTCAACCACTACAATTTTAGGCTGGTGAGACCTTTTTGCTTTATGTGCTACAGGAATAGATGCTGCAGGAGTAGTTACTGCAGGACTCGACCGTTTCCTTTTATTAATTTGGATTGCAGGGTTTGAAATTTCTCCTTCTAAGTTAGGGATTTCTTTCCTAACTTTATGTTTTCCTTTTCTTGAGGAAGAAGTGGGTACACTACTCTCTGGAGTAGGTTCAGGGGGTTGGTTTTCTAGCGGTAATTATGGTTCTTTTTCTTTCACAACTGCTTCTTCTATAGGGTCAGAAGATTCTATTGTATCATTTAGAGGTTGGCTCATAGGATTTGCTTGAGGTTGCAAAGTTTTAGTTTGGACAAATTCTGCCCATGACATTGGGGAAACATCCCTAAGAGATTTTTCTACTAACAACTTGATTAGGGCATGGTGGCTAATAGAGTTTGCATTGCCTCTTTGAGTTTCCTCGGCACCAATACTTGGCATATTATAAAGAAAATTGGGAATATTAACCTCAAGATTATGCCTGATATAACTAAGTAGCTTAAAATGGTGAGCATGTAAGTTTGAAAATCTCCCCTCACAAGTTAAATACCTGATGATGTGCGTAGCTAGTCCTAGAAATGGCTAAGGAAGGGACAATCTGTTGCACTCCTACTTAGTAATTTCAAGCAGAGGATCACCCAGCCTGGAAAATTGAGCACGAGATGACCTAGCGTCATGCTTGTTTGGATAATGTTTGCCCACAACTGGTAATCCTGTAACTTCTGCAATTCTCTCTTCAGTGGCCACAACTGTCAATCCCCATAATGTTGCTTGCCCTTCTTCAAATGTACCCATGAATTCCACAGAAACCTCCTCATTAAACTCTGTCAGCTGCACAAAATAACCAAGCTAGCCGCATGCATTGAACCTATGAACTGCCTCAACATCCATTAGAAATATACCATGAATGACTGGTTCATGTCTCTATAAATGTCCATCCATCTTAATAGTGCCCAATTTCTAACTTCTCAGCTCTCCAACCCACTGCTAAACTTTCAGTTCTTCTACAAATTCCCTCTTTTGAAATGCAATTGTGAGTCTTGAAGAATGCCGATATTTTCGCTTGCATTACCTTTGTTTCACTTGACATGAACTATAATAATGGCATTAATTTTAGAAGACATCAATACCTTTAGTGTGAGTTACCTCACAGATTAAGTATGATCCTTTTGAAGTCATGTCAAGTTCAGGAAATCAAAATTTGAAAGTATGGGGAAATGTGCGAAGGATTTAAAATTAATGGAACACAACCTAAGTATGACAATGATATGACAGGGGTATGACAAGGATAGTCTAAGAATGACACTTGGAAGTTAGTACACTTCCTTTGCCCCCTACAAAAGTTGAACAAGTGTCCTCACTTGTTATATTTGTCATGAGGTTGGGAAACTGGCTTAGTGCTTATATTATATATTTAATGTAGCACTAGATATAATTAATTAAACCTGTGCGCTAAAAATAAGTAAAGAGTTAGAAAGTTGTAACTGGCGATGAATTATCATACACGAATGTGAGTTGATGAGAGTGTTGATTCTGGCGGCCGCTTAAGATTGCTAACATGGCATTTTATTGAAAGCATTTGAAAAGAGAAAATGTGGGTGACATGGAAGGTGGGTGGGTGGTAGATATAGAAATGAGATGAGTTGATGAGAAGAATATAGAAAAATGAATGAATGAATATACCTCATTAAATGAAGTTTTATTATGAATGTTTAGAGAAAGCATGTCATGGTGAGGCTGCAGGAGGAAGGCTTTCACCTTTTGCTGCAAGAACTATTTGCTAGGAGTCTTTTAAACTGGGCATGTTGAACTGTTGTAAGAATTCTTCTTTGGTTTGGGGCTTGTGATACAAATGCAAGCAGTGTCCATTGACTAGCAACTTAAATTGTACTGGATCAAGTGTGGTTAGCTAAATTGCTCCATTATCAAAGACATGTTGAATTTCATAGGGTCTGAGCCATTTGGTTTGCAGCTTTCCTGGGTTCTCCTTGTATCTGGAATCATATAATAAAGCCCAATCTCCTACTTGGAATTGCTTATTCTTGATATGTGAATCATGCCATCTTTTCCTTTGGTTCTGTATTAGTTATGTTCTCTCTAACGCTGACTTGCGCATTTCATCCAAGGAGTTAAGATGGAGGAGATGTTTTGATTGTGATGCAGGAAGATTGATATTTAGCTCAAGTGTTGTGCGCAATGTTTTGTGTTCAAATTCTATGGGCAACATTGCTGCTTTCCCATACATCAATTCAAATGGTGTGAACCCTATTGTTGTCTTCCATGTGGTACAGTAAGCCCAGATTGCTTCTAGTAATCGGCTGCTCCAATCCTTGCAATGCAACTATACTGTCTTTGTTAGTATGGACTCTATTTCTCTGTTTGTCCCCTCTGCCTGTCCATTGGCTTGCAGATGATAAGGACTAGACTTCTGATGCCTTATGCTATATTCCTTCATTAGCTCTGTGATCAAGTTTGATGTGAACTGTGCTCCTTGGTCCGGGACAAGCTCTCTGGGGACTCCATATCTGGTAAATATTTCTTCATAGAGAAATTTAGCTACTTTTTCATCTCTTGCATTCCGCATAGCTTTCACTTCCACCCACTTTGTTAGGTAATCTGTACAAACCAAGATGTAATATTTTCCATTTGATGGTGGATCAAAAGGGTTTATTACTACTTGTGGATTGAGTGGTATCTCATTTGATTTCATTGGTTGGCCCATCCTCTGACATTTATCACATTTTTTTGTATAACTGGCTGCATCTTTGTGTAATTGAGGCCAATAATATCCTATGGTTAAGATTTTCAGGGCTATTCACTTTGCTACAAAGTGACCTCCACAAGGCTCATCATGACAAGCATGGAGTATATCATATACCTCATCTTCTCTTACACATCTTCTCAGAATATGATTTGGACCAGTGTAAAATAGATTGTTATCTATCCATGAAAACTGAAAACTTTTCTTTGCAAGCTTTTTCTTGTCTTTCTAAGAAAAATGTGGGGGCATCTTATTTGCTGCTAGATAATTGGCTATGTCTGCATACCAAGGGTTCTTGAATTCCATATTGAATAGGTGCTCATCTGGAAATATATCTTCAACCTGAGCAGTGTCTTCATCAGTATTTTGTAGTCTAGACAAGTAGTCATCAACTACATTGCCCTTCCCTAGCTTATCAACAATTGTTATATCAAATTCCTGCAATAGTAAGAGCCATCTTGCCAACTTGCATGTTATAGCAAGTTTGTTCATCAAATATTTTATTGCAGAATGATTAGTGTGAACAAAAATAGGATATCCTATGACATAATGTTAGAATTTGTTCAATGCATAAACTACAGCTAGGAGTTCCTTTTCAATTACTGTGTAGTTCAATTCAGGGTCATGGAGGCTTTTACTGATATAGTAAATTGCATTCTCAAGGTTAGTAGACTTTTGTCCCAGCACAACACCTATGGCATAATCAGATGCATTTGTATGGATGTGGAATGGAATAGACCAATCTGGCCCTTTTAGGACTAGTGCAGTGGTTAGGAGTTTCTTTAGCTATAGGAAGGACTCATCACATGCTTGTGTCCACTTAAATTCAACTTCTTTGGTAAGCAATGTATACAGAGGGCTAGCAATTTGACTAAAATTTTGAATAAAGCATCTATAGTATCTAGCATGTCCTAGAAAAGATCTTACATCTTTTTGTTTAGTAGGGGTAGGTAGTGTCAGTATTACCTCTACTTTAGTTGGGTCCACTTGAATTCCTGTTGCTGAAATGAAATGCCCAAGTACCACTCCTTCCTGCATCATCATAAAGCATTTTTCACTATTAAGGGATAGATTATTTTCTTTACACTTGATTAGTACATTTTCAAGATTCTTCAAAGCCTCATCAAATGTTACTCCAAATGTTGTAAAGTCATCCATATATATCTCCATACAGTCATGTGATATGTCAGCAAAAATACTAATTATAGCTCTTTGAAACGTTGCTAGAGCATTACACAATCCAAAAGGCAGAACTGAATATGCATATGTCCCCCATGGACATGTGAATGTAGTTTTCTCCTGGTCCTTTGGAGCAATAGTTATCTAATTATAGCCACTATATCCATCAAGAAAGGAAAAGTACTTCTTACCGGCCAAAGTATCAAGTACTTGGTCAATGAATGGTAGTGGGAAGTGATCTTTCTTGGTAGCTTTATTTAACTCTCTATAATCCACACAAATCCTCCATTTGCCTCCCTTTTTGGGTACTATAACCAAAGGTGATACCCACTTATTGTCAGATATAGGATATATAAAACTGGCATCTAGTAACTTTTGCAATTCTATTTTAACTATCTCCCTTAATGTTGGATTAATCCTTCTTTGAGGTTGGCAAAGAGGAAGGCTACCTTCATTGATATATATCCTATGAGTACATAATGTTGGGCTTAATCCCTTCATGTCCCCATAATCCCATGCAAAGGATTTTTCATGTGTTTGCAGCAGTTTAGTGAGTTGTTCCATTTGTTGTGGAGGCAACTTGTTATTCACATGGAGATTATGACCTTTAGAAAGCTCAATAGTAGTTGTAAGGTCAAGCATGGATACTTCAGGTACAAGACTTGTGTTCACTTCACTAGGTAGCAACTGGTGGATAATACTGGGTTCTGAAGGTAATGCACAATCCTCAGGATTGTCTTCATATGTACTTAACTCTAAGATAGAACTCTCAAACACATCTTTGATCACAACACAGTCATTGTTAAGAATGCTCCGAATGACTTCATCCTCCTCTTGCAGCTTTAGAAAGGATTGCCTATGTAACATCATGAGCTGAACCATAGAATCCAGTTCTTCTTCCCCATCTCCTAAGTCTAGCCATATAGGTGTACTCAAATCTGGCTGCAGTTGAGCTGTAGGATACAATGCTAATTTCTTAGTGGCACGCCCATCTGAAATTGTCATGTTCCCTAATCTACAACTTATGTTTGCATCAGCTGTTGCTAGCCATGGATGACCTAGAATAATAGGGTAACCAACAAGGTTAAATTTTGGTGAAAGGATCATGAAATCAACAAGGTACTCCCAAGAATCTAAGGCAATTATTATATCTTCTATCATTCCATCAGGAGTAATAGTAGAGCTATCTGCTAACTGCAATATTGTTGGAGTAGCTATCAACCCTTCAATACTCAGCTTATTCATAGTATCCTTAGTCATTACATTAATGGAAACACCTAAGTATATTAATGCATTTTTGACAGACTGACCATTAATGATTATATTCACAACTAGACTCCCTAGATCTGAATATTTTGGTATCACTAGTTTTCCTAGCATGATATCAGCTAATTGTCCTACAACATGAACTGTTGTAGGATCCTTTTTCTTTCTCCCAGGCTTTTTAAGACAAGCTTCTTTTATTCCCTTTCCATAAATTGGAACATCTTTTATTGCTTGAAACAAGGGAATTTGGACATGCATGTTCTTAAGCTAGTCAATGATATTAAATGGCTGATCTTCTTTGGGTATGGGTTTCTCCATGTTGAGCTTCTAAGGAAAAGGTGGTTTAACTGATGTTTGAACATTAGTCGAGTTGGAAATATTTTCTGATGCAACAGTATTTGGCAAATCATTCTCTGGCATTGGTACTAGTGCTGCAGGAAGGTCTGGCACTTCAGTGATAAGGGGTGGTTCAGGTGCTGGCAAGGTAGTACCTGATATTAGGTGTATATCAGCTATATCAAGTGCATAGGCAAGGTACTACTGAGCATCAGTAGCATACATTTGCTTCTATGGCTGTTGACTATTTGGATTTGGTTGAGGTTGAACAGGTAATTACATCTGCTTTTGGGGTCCTGCATTTGGAGGTGGTGGCATTATTGTAGGCATATTTGTTGGAGGTGGATATCCAGGATTTGGGTTAGGCCATTGCTAAGGTCCTCTCCACTGGTTAGTAGGCTGCCAATTTCCTTGTGTTTTTTGCCATTGGTTTGGAAATTGTGACCATTGGGGTTGATGTGGAGGATACCATTGATTTAGTTGATTATTTGGCCAATCGTTATTCCAAGTGGGTTGATTATACTGTGGAGGACTTTGGAAATTCTGGTTTTGCCACTGACTATTATATGGACTTGAAGTTTGTAATGGGTCTTGAGGCATACCTTGTCTCGTGGCCCATGGTTGGCGTTGAGCAATGAAGAATACTTGCTTGTCCTCTCCTATCTTCAAGTACTCAGTTGGAAGATGCTAGTTCTCTAGGTTTGCGACCAATTTACACTGACAATCCTTCTTTTGTTTGCGACAATGAGGATAGTATTCTGCCAGCTGCACCTCTACGTCTACATGTTTCTTCTTGGTGGTCATAGTGTCTAGGTGTGTAGCAACATCATTTATGATGTCTTGCTTGAAGTCTGACAACAGGTTTGAAATCTCCATCTTTGAAATACCAGAGCCACTCCCTTTAGTTAGCGCTGAGCGAAATCCTCTTCCTTTCTTGACCACTGCTCTAGAATAGTTCATACAAATCTTCTTAAGGTCATCCCAGGAGGACTGAGATATATCACCTCCGGCCATGAGGTCTAGAGCTTCAAGACAATTTTCATTCACTCCTCTTAGAAAAATCAGCTTCTGTGAATCCTCATGTAATGCATGTTGCGGTTTCTTTTGTAGACTAAATAAGAAGCATGATATGTAGTCTTCTAATGTCTCTTCTTCCGTTTGTGACATACAAAAGATGTTGTCTCCTTTTGAATCACTTCCCTTGCAGTAGTCTTTATACTTCCTTAGAAACAAATCTCTCATTCCATCCCAATCAACTATTGCATTCGCTCCTAAGCCCATGAACCATTTGAGGGCTGACTCCTTTAGTGTTGTTGGGAACAACTTAAGCTTATGACTATCAGTGTTGTAGTCAAAACTTTGACACAATATGTCAAAATCAAACAAAAAGGTGTCAGGATCTTTCGTAACAAGTCCATAAAACTTTGGAAGTGCTATGGAAGGTATGTTCTTGAGGTTTGGATTTGTAATAAGGCTTGGAATTGGAAATGGAAATTTAGGAGCTACCATTACTGGAGGTGTTGGATATCGAAACTGTGGCGGGAAAGTATTGTTGACTGGAGGGTTTTGAGCAATAGGCGGTCCTAGAGTAGGATTATTATTATGAAAAATGGCCAATATTTCTACAAAAGGACAGAGGTCAAATGTTTCTTGGGTTTCTTCTTCTTCTATTGAATATGATGCAACAAACTTAGGACTGGTGTCAAGAAATGGTAATTCAAGCTCTTCAAATTCTTCTTTTAGTTTAATAGGCTCCTTTGGAAGAAATCTACCATGAGCATCTCGCCTTCTTCGATGCATGCAAGTAAGTTGATGACTTGTGAGGCAAGCTCACAACTTCTTGGTATTAACTAAAAACAGGAAACTAATCTAAAAAATAAATGACTCTTTTAAGGTTCCTAGTTTGACACCATCCCTGGCAACGGTGCCAAAAATGAATAATCTCACAATAGTTAGAGATAATCATGCCATTGTCTCTCTCTCAAGGGTAATATATCTATGCTACAAATTACCTATCCCCATCATGAAATACATTTAGATTGTCAACCCAGGGATGTAGACTTGAAATGGGACAACACAGTTTGTGTACTAAGTTCCTTTAGGAGTCAAAACACTTATGCTGCAGGAAGATAAAATGCATGAAAGGAATCTATGCTATTGCTGCAGGAAAGTAAACACACTTGACTATTGAATGGAATTACTGCAAAAAACTTATGAAATGAATCTAAGTATGTTAACACTCAAAACATTCACTATACTCGTCTCTGCAAATGCTACAGGAACAACCACAGATATAATGTTGCAGGAGTAAATAGTAGCTCTATTTGAAAATAGGAAAAGTACAGAAAGAAACTCTATTCCACCTTAATCTAATCCACCTCCCAAGTGGGCCCCCTTGTTTGGCTTCTGCTAACTACTCAACACAAGAAAATAATCCAAAATCACTCTTCCATTAAAATCTTCTTAACTGGTTACATAACTGAATAACTCATGAAGAGAAAAAATAGAGTAACTTCTATTATACTGAATACATCATTCTATATTTCTCCATTACCTACTAAATCAGTCCAAATCCCTTTATATCAAGGATCGACACTAATTGAAAACATAACAAAAAAGTCTCATTAAATTTCACCACATACGGAGGAGATAAAACAACCATAACATGATACAATTACTACTATCAACAGAACAACAGTTCTGAGGAAATGTAGCAAGATTAATTCCCTATATTTTCTAGAAGAATAGCTCCTTCAAAGCTCAGCACCACCATCGGAATCGTGTTGAATTCTCTCACCATGGTTGGTCTTCTAACCCCCTTCTTCAATGCAGATGCACCAGTCTTCATACCACTCTGTGTTTACCTAAAAGGTTAGTACATTCGGTACACATATGCAAGTCAACATTTCAACTCCTACTTAGATGTTAGAACATAGCTTGAAATAATGATATGAAATACTGCATTATATTTATAATAGTTAGCAAAACATATCATTCAGGCTACCCTTAGATTTTGTGGCTTTGGCTATACTTGGCATAGGTTCACATAAGTATAAGTAATAAAATGTCTTGGAAATGTTTGTCAGAGTATCAACAAAACATAAAGATCATAACAAAATTGAGTCAATAATTAGACTCATCACTTTTGTCTCTACCACCTATTATTTGATTCTTAGAATGGTTGAATCTGGCATACCTTGGAGCCTTAGGATTTGCATGAATACCTCATTCTTGATCATCTTCATTGTTCATCATTTCATCATCATCACCATGTTGGAATCTAGGAACAATCTACAATTGGTTTTGTAATGGAGTTTGTATTCTTAGATTTGCACTATCATCCTCATCATCTAAATCATATTCACAAGATCTAACATGCTTTTGATTACATTCATCAACACTAACATTATCACTTTCAAAAATATTTCCCAATCTCTTATTATGACATTTGTATGCTTTACTTTTAGTAGAATAACCAAGAAAGATTCATGCATCACTCCTTGGATCAAACTTTCCCAAGTCTTCATCTCTTTTAATAGAGCATTTTCTTTCAAAAATTATGAAATATTTCATAGTAGGAGTATTACTATACCATAGTTCATAAGGGGTCTTACCAGTTCCATGCTTGATATACACTCAGTTCAATGTGTAAACTGCAATGCATATTGCTTCTCTCCAATAGATCTGTTGAACTTTTCATTCAATCATCATAGTCCTAGTAGTGTCTAGGATAGTTCTATTCCTTATGTCTACAGTACCATTCTATTTTGGGGTCCTTGGAGCAGATGTTTTCCTTATTATCCCATGTTCCTCACAAAAAACATTAAATTTACCCGATGTAAATTCACCACCATGATCAGATCTCAAATATTTTAGCTTCGAACCTATCTTTGTATCAACCATAGACTTAAATATTTTGAGCTTGTAAAATGCTTC
Organism: Chamaecyparis obtusa; assembly: GCA_027943335.1. Taxonomy (NCBI): domain Eukaryota; kingdom Viridiplantae; phylum Streptophyta; class Pinopsida; order Cupressales; family Cupressaceae; genus Chamaecyparis; species Chamaecyparis obtusa. The sequence continues at coordinate 453,400 of BSBK01006498.1, forward strand.
GGATTTTTCTTTTAGAAAAGTAACCCACATTATCCTTGAGGAGTCATCAACAAATAGTATGAAATATTTTTCTCCATAATAACTCTTAGTTCTATATGTACCACATAAATTAGTATGCATAAGATCTAACAAACCTTTTGAAAAATATGTTTTGTTCTTGAATGTAGATCTAGTTTGCTTACCCATCTGAAATTCATTACACATAACATTAGGCTTCATCAAATTAGGTAGATCTCTAATAGCTCTTGTAGAAATTATCTTCACCATGTTATCAAAATTCACATGACACAATCTTCTATACCATAACCAATATTGGAGTTGATGAGTAAACAACCCACAACTCCCAAGAACACCTGCACGCAAACATCTATCATAGAAAGAGAGAGAAGCAAGAAGATAGAGAGGCCTGAATGCGTGGATCCATGAAAGAGGAGACATTCATGATGTGCAAAAACAAAAGTTGCCATTCAATAAAATGAATGTTTCTCAATTACAAAGTTGTGAAAACAAGAGGCGATCAATCCTTATAAAAGGAGATCTAAAACCCTAAAAAGGTAAAACCTACGTTGCACAATAATAATTAATAAAGTAATTAATTATTATATGCATAAACTTTAGCTTGAGCATAAAGAGATAATAAGTGACTTAGTAATTAAATCAATATGATTCAATTAATAAGTAAACACTTTATTACTCTAACACCCCCTTAAGATAAACTTTGGGAGAAGTTAAAAACCTAGAAAGAACTACTGAAAGCAAATGGGTCTCGGCAACAAAAGGCCTGATTAGGTACCCAAGTACAAAAGAAAGTCTCTATAAATTGGAGAAATAGATAAAATCACATGGGAAAAACTCTACTCCAAAAAGAGACAAAGACTAGTCTGAAGGACTCAGGAAGCCTCCAAAACTAGGAAATGTTCTAGAAAATAGGAATAAGGATGAACATGTACAACATCACTGAAGAAAGAAGCTAAAAACTCTGTCAAGAAGTAACTGATGATCTGAAGATCCTCCACTAAAATATGACTAGGTACAGAAGATTGTAATATGCATGAGTGTCGTCAAATGATACTACTTGAATCATGAGGCAAACAAAGGTAAACAACTAAAGTCAAAGATACATAATACTATAATCTGCAAGTGCCCTCAAATGACACTATTCAAATTAGGAGGCAAACAAAGGTAAACACCTGAACTAAAAAATATAGATGGCATAAAAATACCAAAAGTTTGAAGAGCTGATCAATCAAAGCTGGAAGAGTGTGTCCAAAAAGAGGAAAGAGAAGAGTGTCCATATGGTGAATTATCCATCTCACCAAAATGCATAGGTACCCAGCCACTGCATTCGCCTAGTACATAAAATCAATTATTGAATACATAGCTCACACTATCAAACCAAGGAAGTAGTAGAACCAAAAATAGAAACCCCCTCATAATGCAGACAAGGGAGTAATGATAGGTACACTAAAAAGATCATCCAATATGAACTGCATGATACAAAGAACATCAAAGGTGCAGAGAGAGTACAAACACAAATAAAGATACCCGAGGCTAATGTCATTAGAGGAACAATTACATGACAAAAGTAGATGGAAAACAAAGACAAACAAAAAATCCCCTTGGTACTTTATAATGGAGTGCGAGTACATAGAGCACGAACATGTGCAAGATCCCATACATGCAATAGAATGACACTTTATCTCAGTACATGTGCATTAAACAATGCTACAAAAGTGAAGTATACCCTACTCAAAGAATATCAAAGGTTGCTAAAACAAAAGAACAGCCTAAGAAGATCCATTCCTTAAAAGGAAAAGATCCCAGGACCTGAAATATCCAAGATATCCACCAGAATGCAAAAATGCAAGAAATTGAATAAAATATGCCTGAAGAAGAATCTGGAAAATGACTCATAGCACTGGAAAGCTCTTAGAACAAGCTTTCCAATGATATATTGTTTGCCCAAAACGGAGTCCGGATGCACAAGATAGAGATCCTAAAGTGCAGAAATGAACATCTAGCTTTGACAGTAAAAACACCATCAAAAAAGAAAAATAAAAAATTCAAACCTCCAGATCTGGATAGAGGTCGGATCTAGATTTTTGACAATATCTCATTTGCCTAATTTTGACATTTATGCTCAAGTTATGAGCAAAAAATCAACTGATGCGTTGGAGGGCCCAAAAATGGTGTTTGAAAGTGTTGATATAGTACTAATGTCAGCAAAATGTGAGGCTAAATTTGACGGCCACATGGTCGTCGCAACAAAAAAGGGCCAGGAGCTGAAAAAAATTGGCCCTTGGTCATCTGGGTGACCAGGGGGCTTTGTCCTTGGCCTTGGCGGCTGGGGGTTGGTCCCCATGTGACCAAAAGCTACATATTTTGGGGGCAGAAGGCCGCTGGCATTTCTTGCTGTGGTTGGCAGTTTCCTGGCTAACCGTCGGTCACCGTGGCAGTTATCGTGGCCTGCACAACAGTGACACCGGCGAGGATCGAGGGCCACCAGCGGTGACACTAGCGGTAATCGTGGTGTCACCGTCGGGCACTGAGGGTGGTGATCGTAGCTCGACCACCGGTGGCCGCTCGGTGGCTTCCTGGTGGTGCATTGGCGGCGTGCCCAAATTAAATTTTTTTTAATTTTTTGATTTCATACTATCACCTCAATCTACGTGCCCAGGCAGTATAGCCTAGCATGCAAAAACAATTTGTGTCTCTTGCAACATTTTCCAAATCAAACAAATTTTATATTAAAATAGGGGTTCTTAGCCATTGCGAGCTCAATGGTGAGTTCTGTTTGAGAAAAAAATGCTCTAAAATACCAATGATCACCTCGAGATCTGTGTTGGGGCCGATTACAATTTTTTTTCCACATATTCCAACTGTGTCCAAAATGGACAAACTCTATATGGATCTAGGGGTTCTTGGATGTTTTGAACATTACCGAGAGGTTCGTTTGAAGTCAAGATGACCAAAAAGAGAGGTCCCCCTATATTCAACAGAAAACCCTCTAAAATGCAGATCTGACAAACAAGACCGAATCTCTTAGGAAGAGAACAGGGGAAAATAGATCTGAAGCTCTGATACCATATTTGATTTGATGAGTAAATGACCCAAATCTCCCAAGAACACTTGCATGCAAACACCTTTCATGGAAAAAGAGAGAAGCAAGAAGTTAGAGAGGCCTGAATGTATGGATCCATGAAAGAGGAGTTATTCTTGATGTGCAAAAACAAAAGTTGCACTTCAATAATATGAATGTTTCTCAATTACAAAGTTATGAAAACAAAAGGAGATTAATTCTTATAAAAGGAGATGTGAAACCCTAAAAAGGTAAAGCCTAGGTTGCACAATAATAATTAATAAAGCAATTAATTATTATATGCCTAAAGTTTAGCTTAAGAAGAAAGAGATAATAAGTGGCTTAGTAACTAAATCAATATGATTCAATTAATAAGTAAACACTTTATTACTCTAACAACCAACTCTCATCAACTTGAACAATCAAACATCTTCTTTCAAAAGTATTCAAATGAAAAAGATTACCTTTAGTCTTTGTACCTAATGCAATTTCAGTACTTGAACTTCTAATGATTTTGCACATTTCGTCCTTGAATTGTAGATCCTATCCCTTGTCAAATAGTTGTCCAACACTCAAAAGATTATGCCTTAAACCTTCAACATATAGGACATCATCAGTATTGTTGTCACCATCAAGAGTAATTGAACCTCTTCCTCGAATCAGACAAGGAGTGTTATCTCCAAATCTAAGCACACCACCATCATACCTTTACAAACTTACAAATTTGATTTTTTCACTGGTCATATGATGTGAACAAACATTGTCAATAATCCATTCATCTTTCTCATTGACATGTGTAAACAAGGCTCTCTTTTCATTCATGAATGGATCTCCTTCCTTGATAGAAATAAATCCCCATTCATCATCTATCTTAGGGTCTTTCTCTGATTCCTCATCTGTAAATCCTTCATCAGCAACATAGTAGTACTTCTTATGATATTTGAGATAAAACTTCTTTGGCTTATGCTTTGGAGCTTTGTTAGGAAATCTTGATGCAAAATGACCAATCTTGTTACATGAAAAGAATTTCAAAGGTAATTTTCCTTTCTACTTACCAGTGCCCTTAGGGACTCTCCTAGTAATTAGGGCTTCAAGCTCTTCAAGCTTCCTTTCCTCTTCCTTGATCTCTTCTAATTCCTTGGCATATGTGGATCAATACTTAGATGAACTTTCTCCATTGTCATAATTTTTTTTATCCTTAAAAAATCTAGCTTTAAATGCAGATTCAACCTTAGGTAGATTATCACCAAATTTACTCATTTGAAAAGTAGACAATTTACCAATTGTTATGCCCTACATACCCATCCCTACAATTTTGTTTAGCAAAATGTTGGGTCCCCTTTTCTTTTCTTGCCTTTGTGTTTTGCGTGCCATTTTTTTTCTTGTCTTTTATCCCCCGTGAGTTGTCTCCCAAGGTTTTGGTTTGTCGATCGTCGAAGAATTCTGGATCCTGAGGCTTCGATAGTGTCACTTATGTTTCCACGAAAGAAGAAAACACTTATAAGTGTCTCTTGGTCTGGGGTTTCAGATTTACTTTCCTGGAGATTCCAATCAATAATTAATGCACTTACCTAGGCATTATAAAAGGCCTTTTACCCCTCCTATTTTTACAATCACCCAAAGCATAATTACTCTCTCAACGTTAAAATTGGTGAAGTGTGAATTTCTCCCTTGAGCCCAAGTTTCCTAAGCTATCTCATGTGTTGTGGTTCATGATTCTGCATTCTGGAAGGTGATTTGAACCTCTTAAAAAGTGGGTGGGTGAATATCTTGGTCTTCTTCAATGTTCTCTCATTCCAGGTAGGTTCTCTTCATCTTTGTTTCATCTTTTTTTTGTTTTGTTTTTCTCTGTTTTGTTTTGTTGGTTTTTTCATTTGCATTGCACCAACACTTCCCCCTGTAAATAGGGTTGGGATGAAATGCTAGTAGGTTTTTTTGTGGGCTTGTCTGTTTGGTCTATCCCTTTCAGCTTGTCTACCCTTGTAAATATCATATAAATTTGTGTGAGTTGCTGTGAAATAATGTAAATAGGTAGCTTAGTGCTAGTGGTCGTTTCCCTGTAGTTAGTTGTAAGGTTAGTGTGAAATCTTGTTAATAGCGTCAGGCCTTTACCCTTAGTTAAGTAAATAAGCTTTAGCTCTGGTAAAGCCCATATGATGTGCAGGGTGTCAAACTTTGAAGTCGGCCATAGCTTCAGTAGTATAACGCTTGATATGGAAATATTGTATAGAATCCCTTTATGTGACCTGTTAGGTCATGTTTAAACAATAAACTAGCTCTTTGGTCTCAAGACCACTTGTTGTGTGTGGTGTGTCATTATTAGGGCAAGCCACTGAGTCGTAGGAAATCACCAGTCACCAATTTGAGTCCTAATGGCAGGGTGACTGGCTTGTTACAGTTGCAACCTCATTTTCCATCACATGCACCTTGACAACTATACTGACTTCTCATGAATTTGTATTTATATTCATCTTATCTAGCTAATTAATACCATTTTTGTCATGCCAGTTGTTAATTGAAATTCCATAACTTTGCATGCATAGGCGTACACACACACCCAACTTAGAAATGACTTGTCACTATAGAAAATGTCACATCAATTAGCCATTGTACCTCCTATCATTTCAAGGTTGGATGTCTAGACTTCTAGAGCCTAGAGTTTTGTTAACATTTTTATGTCATTCTGGCAGTTGTCCGGTCTTGTAGGAAATAGGTTGAAAAGATGGAAATAATAGGATCTCCCCCTAGAAGCCCAGAGCTCCCAAGTACATCCATCGGCTCAACCAAGAAGTCTAAAGTAGAGAGGGCCTTGGAAAATCTCTCATTAGTGATGAAATACAATAAAGAAGGGACAATTTACGGGTCCCAGATAGAAACTACACTTCAAGAGGTTTCAAACACGGATTTAGACACTTGGGCCAAATTGAGAGGCCTACAAAAAACATTATATCACCTAAAAAGAACAAGTGACTCATTGTCTGTTAATTTATCCACCTTCAAGATTGTGCAGGCTGTATGCTTCTCGCCATCTATGTAGGCTCCAGAATTAATATTGCTCATGGCCAAAATCTACAACAAGACCATTTGAGCTTACATGCTATCCAATGGGGTTCCCATTTCCTCCTTGGATCATGATACTATTTTTGAGGTTTGGAGGGTCCATCACTTTAAGGATGCAGTCGTCATGGCTAGGGATTCTTCTCTATAATAGTCATAGGGACACAAGATGCAACTCGACACCATTTGAATACAACATGGTTGCAATCCCCTCATCGGGACTATAAGAAAATGAAGATGGATATTCCTCACGTTGATTTTAAAGAGTTGATCTAGACTGGAATCATTTACTTGTGCATAATTTTTGGGTAACCTCACACCCAAGAATTCTATCCATGGATGTACTAATTCTTGTATTGCATGACCACGAACAAGTAGTGCTTTGACTGGGATGCTATCATCTCCAACCACCTAGATACATAAATGAGAAGGGTGGAAGGAGATAATAAGTTTTAAATGAATTCTTTCATCTTGTGGACATTGGCCTAAAAGTTCAGAGGAGTCCACAGATTGATCATAGTTGGTGTCCTTGGGACACAAGTGATACAGTCTCCCCCATGGGATCATTTTCCTCAGATATTGTGGGATGAGTGTTTCCAAAAAAAATTCCAAGTTAACAAAGCCTTTGTATATAATGGGATTAAGGCGCTCGCCGAGGATGTAGGTTTCAAATTGTCCCGAGAAGCAATGGCTATGATTTCCCCATGGGGGTGTTATTTTATTCAATTTTCATAGTTCACCTACATTCAAGTTACCGGGTTCTTTGAAGAACCATTTTTGTTGCCAAAGCATTGTAGAGACAGGGTTTCTTTGCTAGAATTTAGCTGATATGTCCTACAAGTGCACGCCCTATTGGTGACCAAGAAAATCACTTCCATCTCATTCCCTATCACCTGCGAAAGATACACTTTCTCCCTCATCATCACCAGGAAAGCAAAAAATGAGTTAAACAACCTGAATTTAGGCAAACTTTCACTTTAGCACCACAATAATAATCCACGTGGCCACCTCGAGAAAATAATGCCCCGCAGATCTCAACCCCATGAACTACATATAGAGGATTTTTGGGAAGACTGACAGGATGATTTTGAGGTTGAAGACTTTGGGCCCCATTTATTCAATTTATCAATCCTGAATCAATTTTATCAATAATCAATATTTTCAACAATATCAATCTCTTGATCAAGTCTTAATTTCGATCATATATTGGATTTTTATCCTATGGGCTAATCATTTATCCTAAGTCTTTATTTGATTAAAAGGAATATTTCCTCCCCTTTTGATTAAATAAAAAGCCCTATTTTCTTCTTGTCCTAAGTTGCACAAATAAAGCGTTATTCCTATTTTATAAAAAGAAAAAAAAAAGTACTTTTTGTCTCACATGAGGCTCAAAAGTCAACACTTCACTCTCATTGGAGGATACTTGTACACATGGATTGCTCCTCTTTCAACCTCCACTGCCGATTAAGACTTTTGCCTCTTAATCTCAATGGTCCGTTCCTTTGCATTTCTTATAAAAGGAGAGCTCTCTCCTTCATTTTCATACCATGTTTCGAATACTAATCTTATGCTGCAGGAATTCTTGGAGACTTTTGGAGCTTTTGGAAACCTTATTGTTCTTAGTCTTTCATTCTTGCATTTTAGCTTCATTTCATAGCTTATTTTCCTTTGATGCAATAGATTAATCTCACATAGCTTAATAGGAGGGATTTGTAACACTTGTTCTTTCCATTTCATAGCTTAGTTGCATTGCATTTTCATTTCTATAGACTAGTTTGCATTGCATTTTCATAGTGATTCTTGAGGAGATTGGCACTCTTGCCCTTGTCCTCATTTGAATCTCTCATTGTGTGGTTGACTAGCAAGGTCACAAGCTTGTAGCTCTAGCTGAGAGCAAATACTTCATAGTCCCTTGCAACTCCATGCATAGAGAGCTATGAGCCGCTTTGTGAGGCCTCATCCTTGAGCAACCTTGCATGTAATGGTTCATAGAAGTGCACCATTTTAGTGTGTACAGTAGCAAGAAGTATGTGAGGATGTCAATGGGTATGATGGACCATCTATGTCTCTGGACATTCCCTCCAAAGTATTCAGACATGGGTCCATTGGAAGACCCTGAGTTTAAACAAGCTAGAATTGATAATTCAAGCCTCCCTCTGATACATTAGGATACTCTAGATATTTTGAGTATTGTAGTCTTAACCAAGATAATAATTGAGAAAAGTCACACTCATTTTGACAAAGTATGCCTGAGGATTGTTGATGCAGGGGCATTCTAGGGTACTCAGTGGAACTGCATGGAGGTGTGTTGTTTTGGTTATGTGTTACTTGGTTGCAGCTTTAACCAACAATCTCGATTATTGAAGGGAGCTCGGTCGCTAGTGAAGGAACTCAGTGAAACTTTTACTCGATGATGCTTATGGTGCTCGGTCAATGTGCTTGCTCGGTGATGCCTAGTTGGCTTAGTTGTTTCTCTGACACTCGGTAGTCCTGGTTTACCGACTGGATTTCTTGGTGATTTGGTTGGTCGACTTGGTACATCTATTGTTGGTAGCTATTGTTGCATTTTCCTATGTAGATCTAGAGGCTGACATGGAGAATTAAATGTTTGTAAGGCTATTTGAGAGCCAACTGATGTTGCATTTAATATTTATTTGTAGTAGAAGTTGACTTGGCTTAGGAGTTAATTGTTTCTTCCAATCGACTTGTGGCTGAAGATTAGTATTTAAGGAGTGTTTGGGTAGTTGTTTAGGACATGATCAGATTGGGAAGTAAGACTTGGATCCTACGAGATATTGAAGATCAGATTGATTTTTGATAGTTTGTAATAGCAGAGCTAATGGTTTGTTTGCTTGGAGACAAGGATATTTCTTGGTGGCTTGAGAGCTCAAGTTCAGATCTGCCTTAGGGTTTTCATCAGTTGCTAATTTTTTTTCAAAGTTGGACTAGCTAGAGTTGGATTAGATCTTTTTTGATCTTGTAGAACTATTTCTGATTGTAATTGGCCCTAACCCGGAAGGCCTTACAGCCGGGCATGTTAATGAAAATTTGAGTTTGAAGCAAATCTTGTTGTGTATTCCACATTGTGGTGTTTGGCTGCTTGTGGGTACTATCCTTAATTGGATCCTCCTTGCCTGTCCTATGTTAGGTGGTATCAAAGCTTGAAGATCTTGACTGTATACTAAACCAGTTGAGGTTGTTTGTACCAAGAGCTTGTTGGTGACTTGTTGCTTTGAGTTTTTCAAAAATCTTGAAGGATTCCTCCAAGAAGATTAGATCCTAGAGTGATTGCAGATCTTTGTGATGCTGTGGAATCAAAGATTACAGAGAAGGTGAAATTTGATTTTAGATCTGAGATGGAGCTGATGAAGAATGATATGATCACTGAGATCATGATGGCTATGACTGGTGTACCTCATATTATTGGTACTGAGGATGGTTATGAGGAAGTTGCTAAAGACTTTCAAGCTGTTGGATCTAGTGGTGATGACCAGAGAGATAGATATGGTGAAGACAGAACTGGTAAGTTGCATAGATCTGGAGCTCGGTTAAGTACTAGTTACCAAATGGAAGTTTCTACTTTCTCTGGTACTTTGAAACCTGAGAACTTGATTGATTGGATTGGTGAATTAGAAGATTTCTTTGAGCTTGAAGAAATTGAAGATCCTCTTCAAGTGAGGTTGGCATAGACTAAGTTGAAAGGACATGATGCTCTTTAGTGGAAGGAATTACAAAGAGATAGAGAAGATGAAGGTGAAATAAAGATCAATCGGTGGAGGTTGATGGTGACTAAATTGAAAGCTAAGTTCATACCTGTTGACTATGAGATGACTTGTTTAAGAAGTTGCAGAATTTGAAGCAAAAAGATTTGACTATTGAAGATTATACTGAGGAATTCTATAAGTTGACTATTTGGTCTGGACATTGAGAACTTGGTAAGGAAAATGTAGCTTAGTATGTGAATGGTTTGAGATTCAATATTCAGGATGAGATTGGTATGTTGAAGATTGATTTTATGGAAGATGCTTATCAATATGCTCTAAAGGCAGAAGATAAGTTGAAAAGGAGACAACATAGCAATCCCTGAGGAAAGGAAAATATTGATCACTTGGTGAAGGATAAACCAACTGCAAAAGATGAACAGAAACCTGTGGAATCGAAGAAGAAGACAGGTAGAGTTATCTTTAAGGGTACTTGTTATAATTGTGGTGAAGAAGGACATCATTCTTTTGAGTGTAAATAGAAAAAGCTTAGTGATCGACGAACTGTTGTGGTGAATGAGAACATTTAGAATGAACCTGAATATGAGAACTTGCTAGTTCGGAGAACATTGCTCAGTGCAAAGGAGGAACCTTGTCAAAGGAGTAACTTGTTCAGGACTCGGTGCAGGTCTGGAGGTAAATTTTGTGATGTAATTTTTGACAGTGGTAGTATTGATAACTTTGTTGTTGAGGACATGGTTCAGAAACTTGGTTTGAATAGAATGAAACATCCTCATCCTTATAGGATTGTCTGGTTACAAAATGATCATGCTCTGGAAGTGAAGGAGCAGTGCTTTGTTGATTTTTAGATTGGCCAGTATAAGGATCTTGTGTTGTGTGATATTGTGGAGATGAATAGTTGTCATATATTGCTCGGTAGACCTTGGCAATATGATTGCCAAGCTATGTATGATTGTGTTAAGTATGTGTTTATTGTTGAGAAGGATGACATGAAGTTTTTCTTGATGCCTTTTTTGGATACAACACTCAATAGGAGAAGCCTGAGTATTGGTAGCCGAGTTGAGTTGGTGGATCTTGAAGGTATGGATGATCAGTATGGAGAACAAACCTGTGTGTTATCAAGGAAAGACTTGAAGAGATAGAGGAAGTTGAAGTCGAAGGGTATGCAAGATGAAAGGTTGGAGGACTTGTATGTGAAGAACCAGTTCGGGGTTTATGTGCTGAATCTCGAAAGATGTTCTTCCAGCATATGAGAACATATTTTTGAACCTGGGGTGTCTGATGCAGGGGCATTCTAGGGTACTTGGTGGAACTGCATGGAGGTGTGTTGTTTTGGTTCTGTGTTACTCGGTTGTAGCTTTAATCGACGGTTTCGGTTATTGAAGGATGCTTGGTCGTTGAAGGAACTCAGTGAAACTTGTCCTTGGTGATGCTTATGGTGCTCGATCGACATTCTTTCTCGGTGATTCCTAGTTGGCTCAGTTGTTTCTCTGGCACTCGGTAGTCCTGGTTTACCAACTGGAGTTCTTGGTGATCTGGTTGGTGGACTTGGTGCATTTATTGTTGGTAGCTATTGTTGCATTCTCCTATGTAGATCTAGAGGCCGACATAGAGAATTAAATGTGTGTAAGGCTATTTGAGATCCGACTGATGTTGCATTTAATATTTGTTTGTAGTAGAAGCTGATTTAGCTTAGGAGTTAATTATTTCTTCCATCCAACTTGTGGCTGAAGATTAGTATTTAAGGAGTGTTTGGGTAGTTGTTTAGGACATGATCAAATTGAGAAGTAAGACTTGGATCCTGCGAGATCTTGAAGATTAGATTGATTTCTGATAGTTTGTAATAGTAGAGCTAATGGTTTGTTTTCTTGGAGACAAGGAGAATTCTTGGTGGCTTACGAGCTCAAGTTCAGATCTACCTTAGGGTTTCCATTAGTTGCTAATTTGTTTTAGAGATGGACTAGCTAGAGTTAGATTGGATCTTTGTTGATCTTGTAGAACTATTTATGATTGTAATTGACCCTAACCCGGAAGGCCTTACAGCCAAGCTTGTTAATGAAAATTTGAGTTCGAAGCAAATCTTGTTGTGTATTCTGCATTGTGGTGTTTGGCTACTTGTGGGGAATGTCCTTAATTGGATCTTCCTTTCCTACCCTGCATCAATTGTTTGCCTAGACATGCATCCCAGAGTAGCTGATGTCTTCAAACCCTTAACAAGGATGCAATCTCAGGACCATGGATAAAAAAGGTAGCCGATTCCTCCCAACCTTTCGGCTCGGTGCTAGAAGTTTTGATGAGACAACTAAATGAATAGGTAGGGAAATCTCAAAAATGGTAGGAGGCCTCAAAGTTTGACGTGACTTTTGGACTTGGAGCTATGCCGTTAGGTTCCCAAAATTTGGGATTTACTACATCATTGATAACTACCCCATTTGGCATGTCAATTATGGAAGAAGGAGATGAGGCAGGAAATTACCGCTACCAGGGCACCCCTTGAGAGGATAAAAAAATAGAAAGCTAGAGGGCCCTCTTCGGACCAAAGCTAGGAGCTTGAAGAAGAGGTCGAGGTCCATGAAATAACCTCTACCCCTGAGATCAATAATGTTTTGAAGGATCTACCGAAAATATCTCAGGCAAATGTGGATGATTTATTTCATATAGACGAATAGGGAAGTTTGCACCATGCTACAGAGAAAGTGAAAAATGACTAAAGAAATCCTAGAACCAAACACAGACATCCTCCAGGAGGCTGAGAAGGTGAAAGAGGCCCAGAAAGGCACCCAAGAACAAGATAAAGAGGTGTGGCACCAAGAAGAAGAAGATGAAAATTTTATCAAAGATGCCCTTCTCTAGGCTGAGGAGGTCGTTGAAAGGAAAAGAAAGGAAAAAGCCACAAAAATCTTAGAAGAGGCAAGAAATAAAATAGAGGAAGAACAAAAAAGGGAAAGAGTACTGAGATAGGGGGAAACCTATGGTCTCTAAGGAAACCAGACCTTTGAGAACAATCGTACCCTCAGTGTTTGCCCCTCTGTCTCCAATGGATGATATATTGCCCAATGAAATAGGTGAAGTGGAGGTCCCCTTGGAATTTCGGGATGAAGAAGTTCACATTGAACAAAGTCCTTTGACCACCCTGATGGAGCCTTAATTTTTACAAATTAAGGCTTCCATTTGATTAATTTCTCTCATTTTCTCATTTAAATTTGTCATTAATAATAAGCTACATTATTAATATACTATGATTTATGTAGATGATTTATATCTTATGTATCCTTAAGTTTTAGTAAATGATTTTTGAATTTTATATAAAGCAATATCTTCATGCATTAATAATAAAGGTGTCACCACCCTTCTTCCAAAATTCAAAAGCATTTAAATAATACAAATTATTTATTCTAACGTATACATTGATTTTGTTATGTAGGTGTGTTCTTAAGATAATGTATAACACAAGAAGAATCTTGGTTAACAAATCTGAAGCAGACAGTCCTACTCGAATACAATCAAACAATTATTTGATTTGGTTAGCACTATCATTTATGAAAGTCTGTGTCAGCATAAATCAAAGACACTTTGGTGCTATATATATAGATAAGCTTTTCCAAAGAAAGGAAAACTTAATACTTTTGACTTAGCCACGAAAGCAGATAGTTGTACTCCTATCGGGTTCAAAGGACTTTGCTCAAATTCTGAAAGGCATCAGGCTCAAGAGAAGAGCATATAAGGATCTAGTTGTAACTTATAACCAATATCTTCCACCTATAACTTGTCACACTATCAATTATTTATCAGTGCACATGTGTTTATGTTGATTGTTTTATGCAAACTTCGTGAGTTCAATAAAGACGGTGCATATAACTTTTGAGAAGTTGAGAAAGCCTGAACATTTGCGGCATTTCATAAACATGGAAAATGATACTATTAAGTTTTGGGAATTGGAGAAAATTCAAATTAGAAGCACCACGAAAGCCCAGAAGATATGTATAGAGATGTGAGGATCTAGCGGGCTTGCAGGAGGTTGATTTCGATGAATAGCACTTGTGGCACAAGGAAGGAAGTCTCAGTCTAATATGTGAAGTCATGAATAAATAAAAGATAAATTATGGAAGGTCCCGTATGAAGACATGAAACATTATCATCAATAAAAAATTTTAAATATAGCACCAAACATCTGAAATGATTGCAAATGACAACATCTTTTCACCAAACATGGAGGATGTGAAAAGCGCTATCACACTGGACCGTTCATGCATCTACATGCTTAGGAATTCAAAGAAAAGACTCTTCATTTGATTCAGATAACAGAGAACAGAAGTGTAAATCACACATTAATTAATTCAAGATATATTTATAATATTGTGTATTTCTCTTGTAGGTTTGGAGATACGCATAGGAGAAAGCTCATGTGAATCTGAGGAGAGGAAATTACAAGCATAATCTAATCTTTTGAGAGCACCAAATATATGTTAAAGAGGATGCCATGTGGTGGAGGTGGGAGTTCAAAGATGTATATGTAGACGCCATTTGTCTTATTGGCATATATGTTTGTGTCTCGTATACAAGAGGGTGGTTATGATAGTTTTAAAATTTGGTTTCCTCAGATCGAACTATGTTACAAATTTCAATGAACAAGTATTGGTTACTTGTTGTGAAGCCATGTGTCTTTTTAAAAGAAATTGTGTGCATTTTCATTTACATATAAATATAAGATGAAAAATCAAATGAAATAGATGAACACAACCTGTTATAAAAACTGGCAAATATTATACTGTTAAAAATATCATTTTCTTCATTTGGAAAGATTGAATTTTGAACTAAGCTGGTGGACGATGGAGTGCTGGGTGAATATTTTTACATGCTATTGTGGATTAAATTGCAACGAATAGATCATCATTAATGAGTGTCTTCGTTGTATTCTTTTTCAGGCATGCATAACCAGTAAGAGATTTTATTTTATTTTTTTAAGGCATTAGAAGTAAAACATTGTACAGCTCTGTCCTTTATGATTACTTCTTATTTTCTGTAAATTATTTATTGTGAGGGTAAGTGGACTGAATCAATTATAGTTTTTTCAAACTTGATAATCACAGCTATTGTGAAATACCAAATTGTTTCCTTATTTGTGTCTATTTTGTCTCTATATGAGTTAAAAATATTTTAGACTAGTTTAAATGTACATAAGTATAATCGATTCATCGCATCTTGATGATTAAAATTGTTTATAGTTTAAAATTATAAGATTCCATAAAGTTGTACGTAAAATTTTATTTTGACTCTATCACCTCTTTTGAATTTTGGCACTGGTCATTATTTTGCTCATTATTCCTAATCCATATGCTGGCAATAATTCTTTATCTTTCCTTTGAAAGTTGATATATCTACTCATTTTAAAATTCATAATATTTTTAAATACTTATTCATATAATCATTTATCCTTGTTTACAATACAGAATTCACAAGTTTGAAGCATTGTTTTATATAGTTATCTTTGAAGTCGCATGAATTGGCGTCATTTTAGCGATTTCAATATCATTGTGCAAAATCAAAAGTCTCATGTTATCTTGCCATTTAGGATTCTTTCATTGCATTAATATTTTAACCATTCTTCTATAAGCATCTTGGGCTTGAGTGTTTTTGTTCAGGATCAGGTGCACCCACCTTGGCCTTGCAGAGCCAGAAGTGCAGGGAACTCAGATTACACTGTTCAGTTCCGTCAAGTTGGCCATAGTCAATTGAATATCCCATCATCGAGTTGGCAAGACTCATAGGATTCCAATTTGCAGTTTTGGGAACCAACACACCCCACCTATAGAAGAAATCCCCAAAGATAATATCAGGGGAGATGGAAATACAAAAAATAATTCTAGCAACAATGTCAAAGAATCACCCACTAAAGAGTCAGAGCAGGTACTTACTGAGAATCCCATTTACTCTGAATCAGTATCGGGTGACACCTGGGGCCCACATTAGAGGTTAATCGAATCATGGAGGAGAAAAAGAACCATAGAAACATTTGTTCCTCTTTCATTGGCAGACATGTTGGCAGAATAATAAGCACCCAAGAGGACAAAGAAGATGGCCCGAACCCTCTATACAACTTGGAGGGCTAGATGGAGGCATGGCAGCATCGGTTGTGACCCTACCAAGAGACATGGAGGAATCAAAGGTTTCTGCCAGTGATCATATAGTGAGAGAGGCTCCCCTAGGCCAACAAAACTGGAAAGGAGAGCTGGACATCCTCGATGACACCAATTGGATCATCCATGAGAGATACAAGAAATAGTATCAAAAGAAGAAACAAATTCAAGCATCTGAGCCAAATCTCTGAAAGCTCTTAATGGAGTTGGCATCTCCACTCTCTTCTGCAACACCAAAAGCCTCTACTTTTGGAGCACCACTCCCCTAGGGTAACATGGAGGTGCTTCAGGTGATGAATAAAAAGGAACTGGTGATAGACGAATGGATAGGAGGACAACTGATGGAGGTTTTTAACTGAGTCCCTCCTAAAATTCTATGAGGGCCACTATATCAGGGGTAAGATTCACCAAGTTGTTTCTACATGGCATACCTAGGGAGAGCAGTATGAAGAATGGAAGGAGTGCCTCAGGGAAATTTTGAACTTAGGAGAATATAGATTGGTAGAGACGAACATCCTAGGCAATAAATCATATCAATATTTGAAGACCCAGTACTCCAGGCTTGCATTTAAAGTTAAGATAGGCAAGCAACTAGTTAAGGTCTTGGAAGATCATGGATCTAAAATCTGTGATCCAATGAATCAATTTATTGCATTTATTTTATAGACAACAAAAATAAATCCAATCCTCCTAAGCATCAACATCCCCATTGATGTTGTATTAAATAAATTTGATGAATGGGTTGATGCACAATTTGGATCCTTGAGAGAATTTGATGGCTCAGTTCTGGGAGAGCTTTCTCAAATGGTGCTCAAGGCTAATGATGCCTCAAGGGTCTCTTTCAAATTGAAAAGTAAAGTTGAAGATGCTAGGGACCACTTCGAGGAAGCCAATAGTCGCATGGATTGTCTGAAGGAGGTCGATGAGGAAAGCATAATAAAAGCATTGGAGGCTTTCCACAGATTCAAGGAATCTTGAGTTTTTTGGGTTTTTGAACTTTTTTTTTCTTTTGAACCCACATTTTTTTCTTCACTATTATTTGACCACAAATTCCCGAAGTCTGAAGTTCCAAACTTCACTTTTGTGTACTTTACGATGGTCTGGGTCGATGATTTCTTTGGGGCTAACTGACCATCATCCCTCATTCATTTTCAGAGGTTAAAGGATTGTATATATCATCTCTGTTCCCAAGGTGTCATTCCTACATTTATGATTGAATGGATGGAAGGAGAACATGGAGAGATGGAGTCGTCACTGCATTTATGGAGCACACAACTCAAGGTACCTAGACGATGAAGGTTACCTCTACACGCTTGATGATGCTACTAGAGAGACTTTTTTAGATTTCTTTATTCTTTCTTACCTCCCCTCTCTCTTTGCTTCCCTCTTTGTATATTGTAACATGACGTGACACGTTTGAAAATGCATGTAGTACTGGCTGCAGATATTGTAATTTATAGGAATAAGAGGATTGTAGATCTAATGTAGGTCATAGAATATATATATAAAGAAGAATTATAATGCCAAACCAAGGGTTCACAAAGTTGATGATTTTGTTGCTCATATAATAGTTGATCAAAGCTTAGTTATTTTACTTCCAGTACAGTAGACATTCTCAGTAGATTAATGCTCCATAGGAGCCATGAATGTATCCAATGATGTTGCCCCTCCTTTTAAGCTGATGAAGAAATAAAGATTGTTTCTCCTCTCATAATGTGCAACTTTCCTCATTTTAGAATTAGTGAATCGCTTTCATGTTGTATGATTTCTTATATCCATCCTCAAGGTTCTTTAGTAGTTATTTGAAATGTTCTTGCTTTAATTACTAACGTATGCTTTCAATTGATGATCAAACATGTGCTTAGTATAGTTACTAGTCCTTCATTTGTGCATTGTTGATGTAAGAATGTTTATAATATGACTATAAGTAGATTTATTTACTAACCTTGGTTTTGTTACCCAAAATTACAGCATATAGAAGAATAAACATAAATAGGAAAAGATTACATCTTTAGGGGTCCAATTAATACTACCTTTCAGTTAATTATTAATTAACATTTCATTATTGCAATCATTATCAAATTTCATTATTGTACTCTAAGTATTGATCACATTTCAAATTGCAAAATTCATAACTGATCATTACATTGTGCATTCAAATTGAATGTAGTATACAAGTGTCTTTTCATATTTCATATTTCATGTCCATAAAAGAGTACATTTGCAGAATAGAAAACATGATAGACGTATGGAGTAGGGGTCCCATGCATTGCCTCTTTGTTTGTTTATAGCTGGTTGTCTGTCAGGTCCTAAGTCTTCAGGTCCAATTCTTCATCTGCATTAGGTTTTTAGAGGTTTCACCTGCATCATGGAGAAAAAATGGTGTTAGATCTAGTTGGATCTAAGCAATGCATGAAACACAAACAACATATAGTGACAATAAATTCTTTCAATGCTACATGTCTATCTGGTAAATTCAATGCAATAAGGAAATTTGTATCTACAATAAGTGAAAGATAGTATTAAAGGGACTTGTTTTCTAAACATGAAACCTTTTACTATTTATGGTCATTTTGATATATGTTGTCCTTTTATAAACCAGATATCTGAATGAAAGGGACTTAGTGTTTCCAACTGAGAAACCTTTTTAAGAAAATAGCAAGTTCTTGTTAGATTAGTGAACATATTAACCTAAATTTTGATTCACAAGTGTCATTCCTTTTGGCATTTTTCATAAGCTGATTATTGATTATGTACACTACTCTGACAAGTTTACAATATTGTTGTTTGAAGAGTTTAACAAGATATATTGTAGTGTTTCGAGCTGACTAGTTTTAACATCACAGTCAGAGAGAAAATATGCAGAGCGAGTTGCCTTTCAAGATGTTACAGCAAAGTGCCAACGCATTATAAAATAGTCATGATCAATTGCTAGGATACAGTTACATAAACACTGGTATTGCATATCTTTTTTGAATTCAAGGTACAAATTCAATAAAATCATTGTTCTAATTACTGGAAAAAATAGGTTTTAAAGGGACCCGAAACCCTTTACAATTCAAGTTACAAAAGATCGGAAGTAGAGATCATAACACCAAAAAAGAGGCATACAACATCGAGCTACCCAAAATAGGGACTACATAGATAGCGACAAAAGGGACAGAAAACCAGACCAAAAGACAACAGAGAGCACAAAAAACCAGCAAAGCAACCAGGTTAAACATTATTGTTGCTGGTAAAAAAGAGAAATGCTACAGAATTTTTAGCTTTTAAGTTATAAAAATGTTTTTAGTTTGTATTTAGTGGATGTCATGAGCCCGTGCTCAAAATTCATTGAATAACATTCTGATGTCTTTGGATGTCACGAGCCCTTGCTCAAAATTATTAGACATTAAACAAACATTTTTAATCTTTTGCATTTCTTATATTAAAAGTTCAGCTTCAACATTAAACAAAGGAAAGAATGTGTTCAAGCATGGTGATATGTACCAGTGAGTTTAAAGATGTTTACTGTTTTCAATATTGAATTCAAAATTCAAAATGATTGTTCTAAAGTATAAAAAAAAGAAAAATAATAGTGACTGTGCTATGGAAGGAGCTCTAAGGCAGTGAGATTTTTGAAGCTTACATTCATTTGTGGAGCTATATGTACCAAAATGAAATGACTGGTGTTTTAAAGATTTGAAAATGCATGATCACTATTTTTTGCAACAGTGAAGTTTTATGGTACGTTTTATTAAGCTGAACTAGTTGACTGGTGTACTGGTGTACAAGATACAACAAAAACAAATGAAGAGTATTGCAACAATAAGAATCATTGGTATTGAAAAGTGAATGGACATGAGCATGCTTTTTCTTCAAATAAGCATCTACAACTGAGCCATGGAGTTCGTTCTATCGAGCTGTGAGTTTGTTTAAAGCTCTACAAATTTTCAAAGATGTTTGCCGTATAGTATGGCTTGTTAAGAATATTACAAATTCATCAAGGAACAAGCTATAGGAGTACATATTCAAACAGTGAAGCATTAGTCTCGACCTTTTATCAAATGAGATAATTTGAAAGAATGTAATGACTGGTATGAAATGGTAACTGAGAAAAATAGGAATATTGCCATAGTGAATATGAAAGTTCAAATAGTAAAATAGTTTATTCTTTTTGGTATCATGAAGTTTGTTTATTTACAGCTGAGCCATGAAGATTTTATCAGTGGAGTTTCAACAATAGAGAATGATTAGCAAAATAACTGATGTTATTGTTGTAAATGACAATGCAGAAGTTTTATACAAGGGCTAAATATAAAAGTGGGTTCTTATTATGTGCCATCAAAATATCATTCACATGGTTTGAGGGAGGTTATTATTTTCCTTAAACATTAAACTATATTTCAAGAAAGTGGGAAAATAGTGTTATAAAAGATTTTAAGTTGCTGACAGCAGTACAAAACAAATAGAGAGCATGATTAAACTTATCTGCATGTTTTTTGCAGAAATAGCTTGTGTCTTTTGTCCAAGCTTTCTATTAAGTTCGAGTGGTCACAATAAAGTCTGTAGCTATGGTTTAAGGATGTCTACATTTACAAGTTGAGATACATTTTCACATCCTCCAGCCTTAGCCTAGGCTTGGCCAAGATCACTAGAGTTTTTCTCCATTTGAAGCCATGGTGTGATGCATATAGCTTGATATAAAGTTTCAGTCAGTTTGGCAGAGACTGAAGCTATGACTAAAAGATGTCTTAGCTTGAGCCGAAGTAGTATTTTCTTATCTTTCAATCCCAACTTAGGCTAGGCTAAGCTGACTGAAGAGAACCCACAAGTTATGATGCACTGTCAAGAATGTAAAAAAACCATATCAAAAAAGTAAAAAAAACAAAAACAAATAAACTTCATGCTCGGATTTTACCAGTTGAAGGAGGTCAAAGCTTACCAGCCAGCTGAAGAGAAGTCACAGTGAGCTCATGCCCTGAGTCATGACCGAGGTCACAAGTTTTACCAAGATGCATGCTAGTCAAGCCATGAGGGGCTTGAAGCTGAGAGTCACAGCTTAAGTGTAGCTCTAAGAAGTATCAAATAAGAACAAACTGTCAGCTATCTATTCACAGCTGCAAGCCGAGAAGGGAGCCATAAGTCAAGCATCAGTTATAGGATATACACAAAGATAGACTCAAAGCATCAGTCATAGCCTAATGAGAAAAACATGGACACATACCTATAGGCCCCAAGCTTCATTTACAGCCTCGAACTCAAAGCTAAGCATCAACTTCAATGCCGAGGGAGAGGAAACAGTCAAGTTATCAACTCAAAGGCCAAAGGTATAGATCGAGCATGGTATTCACAGACTGTGGGACTGATTCCACAGCTCTAGATCATAAGTCGAGCTTCAAAGCTCAAAGAGGAAACTACAGTTGCAAGCCAAGGTCAAGTAAAAGTGATCACCAGATTATACAGAGAGAACACGAGCTTCCATATGGTAGATTCTCAGCCCAGGATCGATGCCAGAGGAGATTTCCAATAAAATAGTAAGCTTCATGACATATATGATAGTCAAGCCGAGCTATATTCACAATTTTTGCCAAAATTTCTTCACAGTTAGGGTTTCATTACTTCTTGTTTCTTCTCAAGGAAGCTGAATAATAACACTGAGTTCGAGAATGAAAATGGTTTTGAGAATTTGGAGTCCACGCTGCAGAATAGAATTGAATACCATTAATACAGATGTCCACATCTTGGCAGGCCTCAAAATTACAATAATGCCACCTCACTCCCTTAATTTCACATAGTATGCAAGTGGGAAGAGTGGTCACGTTGACCCTCTTCCACTTAGTATTTCTTAGACTTAGGGGTTTATTTCTTAAGTTCTTAGGGTAGTGTAGGTTTTTGTTAATTTTGAATTTTTATTCAAAATTTAAATAATTTAAATGTTGGTAAAGCATTGTAAAAGGATTGTTATCCTTATTAAAACCAATATTTAGGGCATTAGTCATGGTGATAGGCTAAGATTTTGGCATGATTTTTGGCCAAATTAGGGCAAATAGGAGAAGCTTAGATTTTTGAATTTGAGGCTTAGACTAGATGTAAAAATAATTTTTAATTATCAGTTGAGGGGTTGCAGATTTTGGAGAGAAGGAAAAAAGTAATCTCATTGTTCCTTGATGCCATATTGATCTTGCTTGTAACCTTTTTGTCTTATTTTGAGAAAAATAAAGCATATGATTCATTGGCCCATATATTTTGAGTTTTGATTATCAAGATCCTATTTTCATCCTTCTTTGCAAGTTTTTATTCTTTTGTTATCTAAGAAAAGTGAATATATCTATATTCCTTCTCAAGGTAAGAAATAATTCAAACCTCGTAAGGAATATGTATGTTTGTTGACTGGTTAAGCTATTTGTGGTTCAACCCTAGTAGTGAGATCTTTTAGCCTATATGTTGAACAATGATTTAAAGTGTCAAGCTTGTTAGTGTATGAGTTGGGATCACTTTTTTATCTTCCAATCAGAATTTGATTAATTTTTGGTGTATCACCCTTATTTCCATTCATTTTTTAAAGTTTCCTTCTCCCCTTTTCCCACTAAGTTATCAATCAGGAGGTGATATCGCATATCAAATAGGAACCAACCTAGAATCTAGAGACTCCTTCTCAATCAAAGTCCACCCATAACTCGATAAGGTTTCCATTGTTAGGATAGAATACTTTATAGCCCTAATGCCTGATTTGGGGTGGAAATTCTAAATCTTAACAATTTTTGGCACGCCCAGTGGGACCTTGTGATACATGAATCGAATCCAAACAAGGAGTGTTAAGCAATTTGAGTATTTTCATTTGTCTTTCACTAGGAAAGGTAGACCTGTTCAAAGAGAGCCTAGAGGTCCTAGAGAACTTTCTGCTCAGCCTGTTCAAACAGATAGGAGACCCGAAAGACCAAGGAAGTTAAGATCTGAAAGAAATTCAGCTCCTCCCTCTTACCGCTTTGAATTTCTTAATTTAGTGGAGGAGATTTTTGAAGATCTTGGAGTATCTCAAAGCAAAGATGTTCCCAAATAGCCACCCCTGGCAAATCAATCTCTGTCAGCTAGTTCTCATATAACACATCAAGCAATGGGAAGAAATCTGCCATTTGTTCCTTTTGATTAGGGTAGTCCTCTAAGGATTGCAAATCACAATGACATTCCATTGGCTTCTTTGAAAAGTTTTCCATCATTTACTAGAGAAGGAAAAGTAACAACCATTGAACACATCAAAGATGTTGCTACTCTTTGCAATGTCCATCACATCATATCAGAAGATGCAGCTCTCAAGCTATTGGTTGCATCACTAAAGGGTAAAGCCCTTGATTGGTTCAGGACCCTTCCGGTGGACTCTATTCCTACTTGGGATGTTTTGGGAGAGAGGCTTTCTAAATTCTTTGAGGACAAGTCTGACAACCTGTCTTTGGTGGAGAAATTAACTACTATTAAGAGGGCTCCACAAGAGGAAATGGGTGATTTCAATCTCCGTTTCCAAAAGACTTGGAACAAGATTCCTGTTACGATAAGACCTTAAGCTGAATATGCATTTTTGTATTATTTGAAGAGTTTGAATAGTGATATCTCTGTTATGATTCAATCTATGGGGGGTACTTCATTGCCCCTAGCTTTTGATACCGCTATTAGGGCAGAGAATAGTCTTATTCAGGAAGGAAAGATAGATCCAAGGCCATGTGTCCCTTTGTTTCCAAGTATTCAATTCAATATGTCATTGATAGTTCCACCTCTATCTGCTATCCCATCATTTAAAACTCCAGAGGTAGTCCCTGCTACCCCTCTGAATGAATTGCAGAGTATTAAAGACAGTCATCAAAAGATAGAGAGTTTGATGCAGTCCTTTGGTAATGAGTTAGTAACCCTAAAGAAGAATCAAGCACAAGAAAATCCTGTAGCTCAAAACTAGTTTGTTGGTTCCTCATCCCTATATCCTAATCAGCCCAATTATCAAGCTAATAGACAATAATTCCAAGGTAATAACATTGCAAATAGACATAATTGGAATCAGAGGCCTAATAAGCAATATAATCCTACACCTCTCAATACTGTTAGGGATATTGTTCCTAGGCAGAATAACATTGCTACTAACTGGTGTTTTCCATGAAATCAAGCTCATGGTCAGTCAACATGTTCTAAAGGGGTTCCTAACCAAGCTCTTATGGTCCAAAATGTAATGAATTCACAACAGAATGTGCCTATTGAGGAGGTACAACAACAATCAGATTAGAGTGTTACAGATACTAGTTTCTTAAATTGGCAAGAGGAGGAGTTTTGTGGTCTGAATGATGATTCACCTATTTTAACAAATACTAGAGCCAAAAAGAGGGCTCTTGAGTCAGATCAATCAACTGGTAATGTACCCCCTATACCAGTTTCAATTTTAAAGAAACCATCTACTTCTTCTAGTAAGGATCAAAATTAAAAGAGTGTTGATCAATTCTCCTATATCTCCACAGAAGGTACAATTTGTTGTTTCCTATAATATTGTTGATACTATAAAGAAAATGAATGTAACCTTGTTTATGTGGGAAACCTTAGCTATTCCGGGATAGACATAAATTTTAAAAGAAGGGCTATCCATGTTAACAACTAGCTCACAACAAGCTGTACAATAGCCTCCTAGAATGGTTATGTCTAGCACCGAGCCTCCTAAAGCTCAAGAAAAGACACCAAAAGAGTAAAAGAATCCTACTAAAGTTCAGCAACTAGCAGTTCAAGAAAATAAAAAGGTTGTAGATTTAAAGCAATCAGCAGTGACAGTTGATAAAAAACCAGCAAATAGCCAAAAGATAACTAAAAAGGAAGGTAAGAAACCTGCAAATAATAAGCCTCCTCCTTTTTATGTTTCACTGATTATTGGAAATAAATTAGTGCATAATTGTATGGTAGACAATGGTGCAACTAGTACTGTCATGCCTAAGAAAATAGCAGATAAATGTTGGATTTAAGGTATGAACCTTTTGAGAAAGGAGTAGTCCAGCTTGATGGTACTTCAGTCGAGACCTTAGGAGTCATTAAAAATGAAAGTTTGACCTTACATTCCTATCCTAATTTCTCAATTCCTCAAGATATCTATGTCATAGATTTGCCACCTTATTTTGCCATGTGTTTGTCAAGAGACTTTACAGCCAAAATAGATGGTTATTTCTCATCAAATTGGTCTCACTTGTATTTCAGAACTAGATATGGTACTACGGTAACCATAAAATCAAAGTTATTAGCCAAGGATCACATAGAGCCTTACAATCCCAGCCCTATTAATGCAAGTTGTGTGATTATGGATTCAGATGAAATTAAAGATTATTCAGCTTATAACACACAAACTGAGGAATATCCTGATATTATTTTGGATGAATGGGCCATTAGAAATGATCAGAATGATGATATGTTTGATGCTAGTTTTGGTAACTACATGATTTTAGAGTCTGATGCAGTTTTGTCTAATCTGATTAAAGATCAAGATTTTAAGTCTAAATTATCTAATCGGCTATGGGATTTATATTTTGATGGATCTAGGAATAAAGATGGTGTCTATGCAGGGGTTATGTTAGTTTCACCTAATGGTGATAAGTTTTATGCTGCATACAAATTATCTTTTCCATGTTCTAACAATGTGGCTGAATATGAAAGTCTGATTCAGGGTCTAGAATGGGCAAGAAAAAAAGGGATCAAATTTTTTAGGGCATTTGGGGATAGTGAGTTGATAGTAAATCAGGTGAGAGGTATCAATGTTGTTAAAAATGATCTTTTAAAGATGTATAGATTCAGAGTATCTGATATTCTGGATGATTTTGATGCATTTAACCTCATTTCTATTCCTAGAAAGAGAAATCAACATGCTGATAGGTTGGCTGGTATTGGTGCACATGTTTCAATTAATGAAAATAAAGAGAATATTTCAGATCAATCACATGTCAAGATTGTTGTTAGGCCATCTATCTTAGATAATGATACTAATTGGCAAATTTTTAATACTGATGAACATATTTTAAGTTTTATGACTGAAACAAATGGTTTCTCAACTCCTAAAAATGATAAACTTAATCAGTAAATGGAAGATCAAATCATTCAGCTGAAGACCAATAAGCTTCCAAAGGGATTGGTCAGCTTAGAATAAGATTTCAACTCTGATGATCAGTTCTGAAGGAACAAAACCAACTTGCTGATCAAGGAAGATCACTATGAAGAAGTTGAAATTTTCAAAGACAAGTGTTTAAAGGTTGGTAAGATAAATTCTCCTAAAGAAAAAAAGTTTTTCATTGATTTATTCAGAGAATATAATGATGTGTTTGCATGGGATTATGTTGATTTGAAAGGATTTGATCCTCAACTAACCCGACATACCATAGAGTTAGAGCCAAATGCTAGGCCAATCAGACAAAGGCAAAGGCCCATTAACCCCAAGTTAGAGCCTTTAATGTTGAAAGAGATAAGAAAACTTATGGATGGTGGTATCATATTTCCTATTAAGCATACATCCTAGGTTTCCAACTTAGTTCCAGTAAGGAAAAAGAATGGAGAGATAAGACTTTGTGTAGACTTTAGGGACCTTAATAGGGCATCTCTGAAAGATAGACACCCTCTTCCTTCCATGGAAAAAACTTTGCAATATGTCTCAGGTTCTGAGAGATTCTTAGTCTTAGATGGGTATTCTGGTTACAATTAGATTTTAGTTAAAGAATCCGATCAGTTTAAAATAGTCTTCACAACTAAATGGGGTACAATGGCTTATAGAAGAATACCATTTGGATTATCAAATGTAGGAGCCACATTCCATAAAGCAATGGACATGGCTTTCAAGAATCTAATGTATAAGTTTGTTCTAGTATACCTAGATGATGTTACAATTTACAGTAAGGCTACAAACCAGTACATAGATCATCTGAAACAATTTTTACAGAGATGTAGAGAGTTTGGAATCCCTCTTGATCCAAAGAAATTAGTTTTTGTATTTCATGAAGGTAAAATTTTAGGATACCAAGTGTCTAAAGAAGGTACAACTATTGATCCTGAAAGGATTAATACAATTCTGGAACTTTCACTACCAAAACATAAGAAAGGATTGCAGAGCTTTATTGGGAGGATCAATTTTGTTAGGTGCTTTATCCCTGATATTGAAAACTTGTTAAAACCTTTGACTGTTATGCTCAAGAAAGATGTGCCTTTCAGTTGAACTGATGAGGGAAAGAAGAGTTTTGAACAAATTAAACAAGCTTTGTCATCAACCCCTACTTTAACTAATCTTGATTTCTCTAAGGATTTTATTTTATATGCTTATGGTGGTTATGACACTATTTCAGCAATGCTAGCTCAAAACAATGAGGATAAATAGGAGCAGCCAATTGCATTTTTCAGCAAAGTATGGATGATTATGAGATAAGGTACAATCTTGTTGAAAAACATGTATTAACTATTATTAAAGCTTTGAAAAAGTTTAAGCATTTGGTTGCTAGAAATAAAGTACATCTAATGGTTGCACATCCTAGCATTAAGGAGTTCTTGTTGAACAAAGATGTTATTGAAAAG
The DNA here is from genome assembly GCA_027943335.1 of Chamaecyparis obtusa. Taxonomy (NCBI): domain Eukaryota; kingdom Viridiplantae; phylum Streptophyta; class Pinopsida; order Cupressales; family Cupressaceae; genus Chamaecyparis; species Chamaecyparis obtusa. Next base: position 480,942 of record BSBK01006498.1, read on the forward strand.
AGAGCAGGTTGGATAACAAGAGTTATGGAATATGACGTGCAAATTCATGTGACCAAGCTGGTTAGAGGTAAAGGCTTGTGTGGTCAAATAGAAAATGAGGAAGACAAGACTAAATTCACTGAAGAGGTTTCCCTACTCCAAGGTAATACTGTATTGATTAATGATTCAATATCTTGGTTATCAGATATGACCAGATTTCTACAAACTGGACAATATCCAAACAATCTTAATAAAGCTAAAAGAAGGTACTATAGGTTACAATCTATTCCTTATGTTCTTATTGATGGTATTATTTATAGGAAAGATTTTCTTGGTATGCTTCTTATGTGCATTGATTTAGCTGATCAAGATAGGATTTTATCTAAGTTTCATGATGGATCTTGTGGAGGGCATTTCAGTCCTAAAACTACAGCGTGGAAAATTGTAAGAGCTGGCTATTACTGGCCAGATTTATTCAAAGATGCTCATTCTTGGGCAAGAAAATGTCAAAAGTGTGCTTTGTTTGCAGGAAAGCAAAAGCTGACATCATTGCCATTAAAGCCAATCATTGTGGATCAACCATTTAATAAATGGGGAGTGGATTTTATAGGTCCAATAAATCCTAATTCAAGTGTAGGTCACAAATAGATTCTGACTACTATAGATTATTTTACCAGATGGACTAAGGCCATTGCATTGAAGGAGTCTACTAGATCTTCTGTGTTGAAATTCTATGATGATATTATAACCAGGTTTGGTGTACCCCAGTCAATTATCTCAGATAATGCTTTAGCTTTTGTTGGTTTAGCTATAACAGAGTGGGCTATTAAAAATGACATTTATCTAAATACTTCTTCTAACTATTATCCTCAGGGTAATGGTCTTGCAGATTCTACTAATAAAAACTCAATTAGGATTATCAAAAAGACTTTGCAAGAAAATAAAAGAGATTGGCATTCTAAACTGAAGGCAGCCTTATGGCTGGATAGAATCACACCTAAACAGGTTATTGGGAATTCGCCCTATGTTATGGTTTATGGTAAAGAGGCCAAATTGCCAATTTCTAAAGAATTTCCAGCTTTACAACTAGCTGATCAAATGATGTTGTTTGAAGAGGAAGATCCTCTTAAGCTGAGAAATGTTGAATTACTACAGCTTGAAGAAGAAAGGAGAAAAGCATTGGAAAGTATGGAATCAAGGTAGGTACATATTAAAAGATCTTTTGATGGGAAAGCTATATCTAGGGATTTCAAGGAAGGTGATTTAGTACTCAAGTGGGATGTACTAAAGAGCAGACTAGGCCAACATGATAAATTTGAAAATTTTTGGTCAGGCCCTTTTGTTATCTCAGCTTGCAAAGAAATTAATGCTTTTCAGTTGTCTGCAATTGATGGAGAAGTTCTGCAGATTCCAATTAATGGAATTCACCTCAAGCTTTGCTTTGAGGGATAGGTTAGGTCTAGTTTTTATTTCAATAAGTGTTGTCCAAGCACTAGGTCTCTAGGTTGCATGAGTCTAGATTAGATGCATTTTCATTTCAATAATGGTTGAATTCATGGTTTCTATTTTCCTAACTTTGTTGCTCAATGATAAGGTATGTAGGTCATGTATAGCAGACATACATCCAACAAAAGTTGCCAAAAATGTTACCCAAAATTACAGCATATAGAAGAATAAACATAAATAGGAAAAGATTATATCTTTAGGGGTCCAATTAATACTACCTTTTAGGTATTTATTAATTATCTTTTCATTATTACATTCATTATCAGATTTCATTATTGTACTCTAAGTATTGGTCACATTTACAATTTCAAAATTTATAATTGATCATTACATTGTGCATTCAAACTGAATGTAGTATACAAGTGTCTTTTCATATTTCATATTTCATGTCAATAAAAGAGTACATTTTCAAAATAGAAAACATGATAGAAATATGGAGTAGGGGTCCCATGCATTGCCTCTATGTTTGTTTATAGTTGGTTGTCTATCAAGTCTTAGGTCTTCAGGTCCAAGTCTTCATCTACATTAGGTTTTTAGAGGTTTCACCTGCATCATGGAGAAAAAATGGTGTTAGATCCAGTTGGATCTAAGCAATGCATGAAACACAAACAACATATAGTGACAATCAATTCTTTCAATGCTGCATGTCTATTTGGTAAATTCAATGCAATAAGGAAATATGTATCTACAATAAGTGAAAGATAGTGTTAAAGGGACTTATTTTCTAAACATGAAACCTTTTACTATTTATGGTCATTCTGATATATGTTGTCCTTTTATAAACTAGATATCTGAATAAAAGGGACTTAGTGTTTCCAACTGAGAAATTTTTTTTAGAAAATAGCAAGTTCTTGTTAGATTAGTGAACATAGTAACCTGAATTTTGATTCACAAGTGTCATTCCTTTTGGCATTTTTCATAAGCTGATTATTGATTATGTTCACTAATCTGAAAAGTTTATAATGTTGTTGTTTGAAGAGCTTAACAAGATATATTGCAGTGTTTCAAGCTGATTGGTTTTAACATCACAGTCAGAGAAAAAAGATGCAGAGCAAGCTGCCTTTCAAGATGTTACAACAAAGTGCCAAAGTGTTACAAAATAGTCATGATCAATTGCCAGTATATAGTTACATAAACACTAGTATTGCATATCTTTTCTGAATTCAAGGTACAAATTCAATAAAATCATTGTTGTTGCTAGTAAAAAAGAGAAATGCTATAGAATTGAAGCTTTAAAGTTATAAAAATGTTTTCAATTTGTATTTAGTGGATGTCACGAGCCCGTGCTCTAACTTCATTGAATAGCATTCTGATGTCTTTGGATGTCACGAGCCCGTGATCGAACTTCTTAGATAGTAAACAAACATTTTTAATCTTTTGCATTTCTTATATTAAAAGTTCAGTTTCAGCATTAAACAAAGGAAAGATTGTGTTCAAGCATGGTGATATGTACCAATGAGTTTAAAGATGTTTACTGTTTTCAATATTGAATTCAAAATTCAAAATGACTATTCTCAAGTATAAAAAAAATAGCAAAATAAAAGTGACTGTGCTATGGAAGGAGCTCTAAGGCAGTGAGCTTTTTGAAGCTTACATTCATTTGTGGAGCTATATGTACCAAAATGAAATGACTGGTGTTTTAAAGATTTAAAAATGCATAATCACTTTTTTTCCAACAGTGAATTTTTATGGAACATTTTATTAAGTTGAACTAGTTGATTGGTGTACTGGTGTTCAAGATACAAAAAAAACAAATGAAGAGTATTGCAACAATAAGAATCATTGGTATTGAAAAGTAAATGGACATGAGCATGCTTTTTCCTCAAATAAGCATCTACAACCGAGCCATGCAGTTCGTTCTATCCAACTGTGATTTTGTTTAAAGCTTTACAAATTTTCAAAGATGTTTGCAGTACAATATGGCTTGTTAAGAAGATTAAAAATTCATCAAGGAACAAGCTATAGGAGTACATATTCAAACAGTGAAGCATTAGTCTCAGCCTTTTATCAATTGAGCTATTTTGAAAGCAAAGTGTAATGACTAGTATGAAATTGTAACTGAGAAAAATAGGAATATTACAACAGTGAATATGAAAGTTCACACAGTAAGACAATTTATTCTTTTTGGTATCATGAAGTTCATTTATTTACAGCTGAGCCATGAAGATTTTATCAGTGGAGTTTCAACAATAGAGAATGATTAGCAAAATAATTGATGTTATTGTTGTAAATGACAGTGCAGAAGTTTTATACAAGGGCAAAATATCAAAGTGGGTTCTTATTATGTGCCATCAAAACATCATTCACATGGTTTGAGGGAGGTTATTGTTTTCCTTAAACATTAACATATATTTCAAAAAAGAGGGAAAATAGTATTGTAAAATATTTTAAGTTGCTAACAGCAATACAAAACAAATGGAGAGCATGATTAAACTTATCTGCATGTTTTTTACAGAAATAGCTTGTGTCTTTTGTCCAAGCTTGCTATTAAGTTACAGTCATCATGGTAAAGTTTGTAGCTTTGGTTGAAGGATGTCCTCATTTACAAGTTGAGATACATTTTCACATCCTTTAGCCTCAACCTAGGCTTGGCCAAGATCACTGGAGTTTTTCTCCATTTTAAGCCATGGTGTGATGCATATAGCTTGATATAAAGTTTCAGTCAGCTCGACAAAGTCTGGAGCTATGACTGAAAGATGTCTTAGCTTGAGTTGAAGTAGTATTTTCTTATCTTTTAGTCACAGCTTAGGCTAGGCCGAGTTGACTGAAGAGAATCCACAAGTTATGATGTGTTGTTAAGAATGTAAAAAACCCTTATCAAAAAAGTAAAAAAAAAACAAATAAACTTCATGCTCAGATTTTACTAGTTGAAGGAGGTCAAAGCTTACCAGTCAGCTGAAGAGAAGTCACTATGAGCTCATTCCTTGAGTCATGACCGAGGTCACAAGTTTTACCAAGATGCATGCTAATCAAGTCGTGAGGGGCTCGAAGCTGAGAGTCACGGCTTAAGTGTAACTCTAAGAAGTATCAAATAAGAATAGACCATAAGCTATCTAGTTATAGCTGCAAGCCGAGAAGGGAGTCATAAGTCAAGCATCAGTCACATGATATACACAAAGATAGGCTCAAAGCATCAGTCACAACCCAAATGAGAAAAACATGGACACATACCTACATGCCGCAAGCTTCATTTACAACCTCAAACTCAAAGCTAAGCATCAACTTCAATGCCAAGAGAGAGGACATAGTCAAGTTATCACCTCGAAGGATGAAGGTATAGCTCGAGCATGTTATTCATAGACTATGGGACTGATTCCACAACTCTAGATCATAAGCTGAGCTTCGAAGCTCAAAGATGAAACTACAATCGCAAGCCAAGGTCAAGTAAAAGTGATCACCAAATTATACAGAGAGAACCCGAGCTTCCATATGGTAGATTCTCAGTCCAAGATCGATGCTAGAGGAGATTTCCAATAAAATGGTGAGCTTCATGATAGATATGATAGTCAAGCCGAGCTGCATTCATAATTTCTACCAAAATTTCTTCACAATTAGGGTTTCATTTCTTCCTGTTTCTTCTCAAGGAAGTTGAATAATAACACTGAGTTCGAGAATGAAAATGGTTTTGAGAATTTGGAGTCCGCACTGCAAAACAAAATTGAATACCATTAATGCAGATGTCCACATCTTGGCAGCCCTCAAAATTACAACAATGCCACGTCACTCCCTTAATTTCACATAGTATGCAAGTGGGAAGAGTGGTCATGTCGACCCTCTTCCACTTAGTATTTCTTAGACTTAGGGGTTTATTTCTTAAGTTCTTAGGGTAGTGTAGGTTTTTGTTAATTTTGAATTTTTATTCAAAATTTAAATAAGTTAAATGTTGGTAAAGCATTGTAAAAGGATTGTTATCCTTATTAAAACCAATATTTAGGGCATTAGTCATGGTGATAGGCTAAGATTTGGCATGATTTTTGGCCAAATTAGGGCAAATAGGAGAAGCTTAGATTTTTGAATTTGAGGCTTAGGCTAGATATAAAACTGATTTTTAATTATCAGTTGAGGGGTTGGAGATTTGGGAGAGAAGGCAAAAAGTGAGCTCATTGTTCCTTGATGCCATATTGATCTTGTTTGTAACCTTTTTCTCATATTTTGAGAAGAATAAATCATATGATTCATTGGCCCATATATTTTGAGTTTTTATTATCAAGATCTTATTTTCATCTTTCTTTGCAAGTGTTTATTCTTTTGTTATCCAAGAGAAGTGAATGTATCTATATTCCTTCTCAAGGTAAGAAATAATTCAAACCTCATAAGGAATATGTATGTTTGTTGACTGGTTAAACTATATGTGGTTCAACCCTAGTAGTGAGATCTTTCAACCTATATGTTGAAAAGTGATTTAAAGTGTCAAGCTTGTTAGTGTATGAGTTGGGATCACTGTTTTATCTTCCAATCAGAATTTGATTCATTTTTGGTGTATCACCCCTATTTCCATTCAGTTTTTAAGTTTCCTTCTCCCCTTTTCCCACTAAGTTATCAATCAAGAGGGGATATCCCATATCACATAGGAACCGACCTAGAATCTGGAGACTCCTTTTCAATCAGAGTCCACCCACAACTTGAGAAGGTTTCCATTTTTACGATAGAATACTTTATAGCCCTAATGCCTGAGTTGGGGTGCTAATTCTAAACCTTAACAGGTTTATCTTTTGAATTTTATTTCTCTGAGCTAACAACTACTTACAAGAAACCTTATCCTTCTTGAACTTCTAGAACTAGTGAGTATAAACCAATAGCCCCTTTAATATAAAAAAATCATTTTCCCGAATGAGCCCTTCCTACACCATCGTGACCTGATTACTAGGTGCTTGGAGGCTAGGAGATTTTACTCTCCGGTAAACCTTTTCAAGCGAAGTTGGTCGGTACCCTAGTACCCGGTGATAATTGTATCTCTATTGTCTAGACCATCAAAAATTCATGTCAATAGAAATTGGTGGTAGAAGGAGGGCATGAACACACCTTTCTCTAAAGACTTCGAGACCACACCCCCTAAAGGTTCATGTAGTAGTAGTTTTAGGAGTCAAGATTTTCAGCGTTTGGAGTCATTTTTGCTTGCCATGTTCAAAATAATGCTCTGATCGACCCAAGATCCCAAAGATTTTTTCAAACTTAGACCTTCCATCTGAGGAAAAAGGACTCATCAAAGACAACAAATCTTGGCCCCTGTGCCCTAATTTACAACCTTTCAAAGTGCCCTAGTCTCCCAGTCTAGCCTAGGAACAAACATAGTTCCCTTTAATCTGGTAGTCCCAATGGCGGCCTACTTCAACAACATCGGTTCCCCCATGGAAGAACTTCCCAACATGGTGAATGATCTTACTGCTCACCCAGAGACGATGTGTCCAAAATATGAGCATTTAGGTCCTCAGACTGTGGAAGAACATTTGTAGACCTATAAGTATGTCATGAATAGGCATCAAATCTAACATGAAGATGTGGTCTACCAAATTTTCCCACTATCCCTTGGGAAAAATGAGCTAAGCTAGTACTCAAACCTTCCTGTTGATTCCATCAATAGTTTTTAGGATATAGAATACACTTTCCTAGCAACATTCTGGATTCACATGGACCCAACTTGGTCTCACAACCAATTTATCTCCATAAAAAGGAGCCCAATGAACCATTATGTACCTTCAATTAGAAGTTCCAAAGGGAATTAAAATGATGCACTGGTCTTTTTTTCCCCTCTATGGAGGTAAGATTTAGACTTACCTTAATGCCCTAGACCTATTTGTTGCAACCCTTCTATGGAGAGCCACCGCTGTAAATGAAAGGGATACTATGGCCAAAGTTTACAGCCTTTCTCTCAAATTATCTTGAAAACTTAATCAAGCTCCTGGTAGAATAGGGTAGAACATGCCCTACAACACGCAGCCCAGAGGAAATGCCTACTCGACTGGGTATAATCCTAACATGGTAGTAGGTGCACCAATGATGAACATTGTACCTCGATATGTTTACCCCACCCCTGTTCACACCCCTTTGGCTCTTGAGTATATGCCATGGGCCCAGTCACACCAACCAACATCTCAAATATTCATGACTCCTTTCTTTCAAATGACCCCTACGGTCAGACCATCAACTAGAGGAACCCTTTTTTTCAAATGGCTACACCCAATGGAAAAACTACCATGACTCTTGTTGCATCGACGAATCTGCCATCCTAGTCATCACAATGTGACTCAACCACCTAGTTGTCTTTTGAGGTTGAATCCCTCTGATGACTTATGTCCTCACTTACCACAAACATGGGACAACTAAAGATGGGCCCCTCGATGTCCCAAAACCCTGGTCCCTCTCAGCAGGAAAAAGTCTTCTCGGGACAATGGGTCCCAACAACTCTAGGTTCCAGAATTACAACAATAAGAATAATTTCTAACCTAATAATCAACAATGGAACAACATGCCAAACAAAAGAGGCATCACCTTGAACTAATCTAGTGCCCAAGGGAGTGCGGGCACTAATTAATCTACAAATCTTGTTGAATTTCACCCCTTGACCACTTGGTGTTAGTTACATGACATTAGCTCGCATTCCGAAGTAAACTGTGCCACCATGGAGAAGATCATTCAAATTTCACAATCAGATCATCAACCACATGTTGATCTGACTTCTCCTGAGCCTCTAGTAGAACCTCACACTTCTGCCTTTGTGTGTGAAACCATCTTTTTTGGAACTAAGGGAGAGGGCGAAGATGAACTTGATCTCTAAGAATTTTTTGACAATTTCATCCAGACCTTTTAGTCTAATTCCTTCACCAACTCATGACCCCTTTACAACATAAGGAGCTAATCTATCAAGGGGCCCTTCATAATGTCAATTCCCTTGAAAAATGTCAGTATCCCTCTGAACCCTCATGCAAATGTCAACCTGCCTCCCCCAAAAGGGCCTACTTTCCATGCTACTAGCGAGTCTGTGATAAAAGGCCCCAAAATATCAAAGGGAAGATTTGACATTACTAAGGTGATGGAAAATACTACCACCACTATGACGTTGATGGATGTGTTTCTTAGTTGTCCTGAGAAAAAGAAGGTCCTCTTACAACATCTAGAGAACCGAAAATCCAGCCACAATCCACCAAAGACCATCACTTTCAATGATGCCAATGCAGTCGTGTTCTGGGGAAACATAGAGGACCCCCCTTTCTTTCTCAGCCTTAAGATCTATGGTAAAAATCTACAAAATTTCCCAGTGGATTCTGAAACTTCCATCAATGCCATGCCTTTGTCCATTTGCAAGAAGCTTGGACTGATCCCCACACCATCTAAAGGCATGATGGTTTAGCTTGACAAAACCTCTATCAAAATAGTGGGCGGGCTTAAAAGTGTCCAAATCTAGCTTTTCCAATAATCCTGAGTATCCAATATTATTGATATCCATGTGATAGATATCCCTAAGACTTATGGGATGCTCCTAAGTCAAAACTAGTCCAAGGCCCTCAACGGGTATATCTCAACTGACTTCTCCCACTTGTGGCTTCCTTGTAGAGGGGAGGCCAACCAAATCAAAGTGGATAGTGAACCCTAGATGAAACATGCTCTCACCAATTATGGTCAGGTGAGTGAGATAACATATGTGCAATCGGATCCCGTCTTATACCAGGCTAAAGAGATATTGACCCTAGACTTTATCCCAAAAGAAGCATCTTCTAGCTAAGACCCTATCATCACTCAAAGGGCCCATGATCTAATGATAAGGCTCAAACATGAGCTTAGCATCCGAGGCAATGCCGCCTCCCTAATGAATCTCTTATCTAACACTTGGTACAGAGTACACTATGAGTCGAATTCCAAGTTGGAATGCAAAAAATGTATTTATATGGTCAAGGCTCACCTTCCAAGTATCTCAAAATAATTAGGGAGTGGAGAGATGTTCTCACAACACAGTCTACCCCAAGGTGTAGTTGAACGACTACTCACTGAAGGAGATCAACGTGCACTTCCTCTGATAGTTTCCTCAAACCTTGAGACTCCTACCCCAGAAGGTAGGATGACACCACTTCTCACCCCACAATTAGTGCCGCAAACCACCCAACCACTTGGACATCACCATACAGACAATGATTTGTGGATCCTAAAATTTGACAGATCTCGGTCAAAACAAGGGTGTGGAGCTTGGGTGGAATTGATCAACCCCCAAGGAAAGTCCTTCATTGCGTCATATTTATTAGAGTTTCATTGCATGAATAATGTTACCAAGTATGAAGCCTTGGTTTTAGGCCTCCTATTCACTCTAAAAAGGGAGTCACTCATCTTTAGACCATGGGTGACTCGGAGTTGATCATTAAACATGTATGGATTCAATACACATGCCATGATAAATGACTAGCAACATACCGCAATAGAGCATGAAGCTTAATAGAGAACTTTGATGCCTTTAGTATTAAGGTAATTCCCTAGAAAAGAAACTATGTTCTAGACACTCTTGTCGTATCATCCAATACCCTTGAGCCCATGGTAGGTTCTTGACTCTGGAAATTTTCTATAGAGATGGTATCTACCCCCTCTGTCCTAGACAACATAACACACCTCTAAGTCTTTGAAGATGACAAACACATCCTTGCCTTCCTAGAAAACATCAGTGTCTTTGAAGACTAGATCATAGACGAGGAAAAACATGACATGAGGTAGGGAGAGTAGGATGGTGTCCTTGATTTACTCTCCAACACCATCTGGAACGGGATGGTGGCACTAGAATGCATCTTTGACTCAGACCCCCGAATAAAGGATAAAATCTCCCAAACTCCAAAAGGGGGAAAATATGAAAAAGTGCACATCGAGATGGAAAGCAATGAAAAGTGTGTGTACATAGGTACTTTGTGTTCCCTAAAGGAAAAAGGAGAAGATCCTCTCAATTCTTTGGGAGTACATTGATATAATTACATAGAGATATGAAGACCTCAAAACTTATGACACATCCATAATGACACACACTATCCCCTTGAATCTAGATGCTAAACCTTTCTAGTAGAAGAAAAGGCCATTCAATCCCTTGATTGAACCCCTGATTTACCAAGAGGTTCAAAAATTATTGTCTGCACGAATAATCTTCCCAATACAACACACCACCTCGGTAGAAAATCTAGTCCCGGTTAGGAAGAAAAATGGGGAAATCAAGCTTTGTGTTAACTTTCAGAACTTGAATAACATTTCTAAGAAAGATAACCGCCCCTTTCCCTCACTTGATGAGGTGCTCAAAATTGTCAATGGTTCACAAATGATGTCCTTCTTGGATGGATACTTAGGTTACAACCAAGTCATGGTGAAATTTGAGGACCAGGTCAAGACCACGTTTACCACAAAGTGGGGAATGTTCACATATAGAAGAGCATTGTTCAGTTTAATTAACATTGGGGCCACATTTCATAAAGCAATGGACATCACTTTTGAGGGACTGGTCAATAAATGTATAATCATCTACATGGATGATTTAATGGTTTTTTCCTCGATAGGCGTGATCATCCCGCCTGCCTTACCAAGATTTGTGAGAGATGTCATCAGTTCAGTGTTTCCCTTAAATCTAGGAAGTGCATATTAGGGGTCATGAAAGTGAAATTTCTTGGACATATTATCTTCGAGAAAGGTATTGCCATCATCCTTGAGAGAGTGGAAGCACTGTTACAACTATAGATGCCTGGTAGCAAGAAGTAAATGAGGTCTTTCTTCAGGAAGATCAACTTTGTCTGATGTTTCATAATAGGATTTGCAGAGTTTGTAAAACCTCTAAATGATATGATGAAGAAGGACACAAAGATCAAGTGGAGTCTGAAATTGAAGGAAGTATTTTCCCAGATCAAGTAGGCTATCGCAGAGGCTTATGTCTTGGCTAGTCCAGAGTATACCCTCTCGTTCTATATTTATTCCTTCGCATCCACCCACTCTGCTACTGTAATGTTGATGCAAAAGGTCAAAGGGGAAGAATGACCTATTACTTTCATGAGCTCCCCCTTCAAGAATGATGAAGTGTGGTATTCTCCCCTCGAAAAGAAGGTGCTTGCCCTTGTTAGGGCAGTGAAAATTGTTTGACACTACATTCTCTGGAGTAAAATGCATGCTATTGTGCCTGATCAAGATGTCAATTATTTTCTAATACAAAGTGAGTTAGGAGAACGACGGGAGAAGTGGATGACTATCCTCCAAGAATTCAACTTAGAAATGCAACCCATGAGGTTAGTTCGAGGATAGGGATTATGCCAAGCTATGGCCTAAATGGACCTGCAAATTGTACACACTAAAATGGTGCACTTCTATGAACCATTACATGCAAGGTTGCTCAAGAATGAGGCCTCACAAAGCGGCTCATAGCTCTCTATGCATGGAGTTGCAAGGGACTACGATGTATTTGATCTCAGCTAGAGCTACAAACTTGTGACCTTGCTAGTCAACCATACAATGAGAGATTCACAATGAAGACAAGGGCAACAATGCCAATATCTCCAAGAATCACTATGAAGATGTAATGCAATGCAACTAAAATAAGGATGCAATCTAAGCTATGAAAGGAAAGTACAATGCAACTAATCTATGAAGGGAAATAGCAATGGATTACAATACCTCCTATTTAGACTATGTGGGCTTATTCTATTGCATAAAAGGAAATCTATACTAAGAATGCCATTATCATGCAATTAAGAAAGAAAATATGCAACTAAATGATGAAAGCAACAAGTCTTCAATATCCTCAAAAAGTTCCAAATGCACCTAAAACCTGCAGCATAACATTAGCATAAAAACATGGCATATGCAAATGAGGGAGAGAGCTCTCCTTTTATAAGAAATGAGGTGAAATGGACCATGGAGATTAAGAGGCGAAAAGTCTTAATTAGCGGTGGAGCTTAAAAGAGGAGCAATCCATGTGCACAAGTATCCTCCAATAGGAAAATAAGAGTTGACTTTATGTCCATATGAGACAAAAAGTGTTTTTTCCCTTTTTATAAAATAAGAATAATGCTTTATTTGTGCAACTTAGGATAAGAGGAAAAGTGGGGGCTTTTTATTTAATTAAAAGAGGAGGAAATATTCCTTTTAAGTAAATAAAAACTTAGGATAAATGGTTAGCCCATAGGATAAAAATCCAATACATGATCGAAATTAAGATTTGATTAAGAAATTGATAATGTTGAAAATATTGATTATTGATAAAATGATTCAGGATTGATAAATCGAATAAATGGGGCCCAAAGTCTAGGTGACCATTTTTGGGTGCATACATTTGCCCCTCTTTGACTAGTGTGTGATTGATTTGGGAACACATGCAGTCAAAGAAGAATTGAAATGTGAGATCGATCTGGGATCACAAAACAACTCAGATGTGAGGTCGATTTGGGATCACATTTGGACAAACATAGACAAAGGCCTTTGAACATGAGGTCGATTCGGGATCACATTTAAAGTAAGAGATAAGAATCTTAAATTTGAGCAAAAAGCTCACAAAAGATGTCTGAATCAGGAAAATCAAGGAAATCAAGGATGAGAATCCCATAGGTACTGCCCCCTCAGAATTGAAATCAAAATCAGGTAAAGAGGAGAACAGCGAATTGATAAGGATTTGATCAAATTAGAAGGAAATCATAATCGAAGATAAGGGTCAATAGGTTAACCATTAGGCAATGAAACATGCCCCAGCCTAACTGAAAAGATGCAATCAAATGTGAGAAAGGAGGGAATGGAATGAATATGGATGAAAGACTAGAAGTTTGGAAGACATGGAAATGAAGAAATGACGATGCCCCAACAAAGATCGAAGGATTAGGCCTCAAAAGATCAGTCAACTGTGCAGAAGAAGGGAAGATTTTGAAATGCGATTTTGACTATCAAGATGACTTTAGATTTCAATTTCGAGTCTGAAAATGGATCCAGGACGTCGAAATTAGCTAGGGGTGCAATTTTTGTGCAATTCCAAGGTGTTTTGAAAATGAGGTTAAAAAGTCAAAAGGCTATAAAAGGGATCAAAATGTCATTTTCAAGATCATTTATCTTTTAGTGATTTGAGAATTTTCAAAGCTTTAGAGAGAGAAAATAGCCCAGCAAGCAGGAGTTCCCGTCCACAAGCATCGATTCGAGCGTGCCCGGTTGCACAACCGGCCACCACACTATCCTGCCCCGGTATGTTTTCGAAAAGCTCGAGCTTTTTGAGTCATTTTTTTGCATTTAATAGCTTTTTTTAGCACATTTTTCAAATTTTCAAATTTCAAAATTTTTTTGTTGGGCGAAATATCACGCGATACTTTAGAAGTATCGCGCCCTTTGGGGAGAAATGTCGCATGATACTTCGCGGGTCCCCAAAGTATCGCGGACCTAAGACACCAGTATCGCATGATACTGGGTGAAAGATCGCACGATACCGGGTGAAGTATCGCTCAACATAAGGTATATCACCCCGCTATAAGGAGAAGTATCACGTGATACTTCTCCAAAAAAGAATATCGCCCAGTTTAAAAAAATTTGATATTTAACGCATTTTTGAGCAAAAATGACATGGGTCTAGACAATGTTACATTTTAGAGATGTTGTATACTGATTTTTAGACATCCATCATGATATGTGCTAACAACTGGCTTGGTTTTTGGCTTGCAGGAGGTCTTTCCGGCGCTGATCATCAGAGCGCCGAAGGTGACGGGATTGAGATGTGTCCAAGATCTAGATGATCCTGGCAATGCTGATGTCCAGGCCATGGGATTCAGATACTTATTGAGATATCCGTACATCAGAGCTGACCATGGGTTGTTGACTGCTCTTGCCGAGAGATGGCATAGCGAGCACAACACCTTCCATCTGCCTACTGGAGAGGCATTGATCATTTTAGAAGACGTCTACAGGATCTTACGAGTGCCATGTCATGGCAAGCCGGTGAGTATAATCATGGTTGAAGATATAATCGTTTAAGTATAATATTTCCATATGATGAAAACTGACATGGTTTGTTTGTTGGCACAGGTGTACTATGATCAGGATGCCACTGAGGGGCGCCGACTGATCCAGGAGATGTTCCAGGATGTCACTATTCTGGATAGGCATATCAGCTGGGAGAGGCTGATAGATGATTTTGGCAGAGACTACCTAGTGCCATGTATTGTGGCCTCCATTATCTCACAGATCCTGATGACTGATCGCAGTCAGAAGGGATTCCTGCTCGGATGGGCTCGGTTACTAGTTGATTTGGTAGGCAGGCCTCATCGGATGGCATGGGGTCCTGCCATATTGGTAGAGATGTACCATGAGTTGCATGAGATCATCTACAGAGACAGTCGGACATGGGTGTGCGGTTTCATCTTGGCACAGGTGTGGGTGTGGGAGCATATCACTGTGGTGCGCCTCAGGGTTCAACCGAGGGAGAGGAGGTACCCCTTCATCTACAGGTACCTCGGGTTCATATCACATGTCCATACTGGGGATGTGACGTACTACAAGAGGATTTTGGATGAGATAGCCTCGTTCACATGGAAGCCATATAGGGAGGTGGAGGTCTGGAGAGATGCAGCCGATGAGCTAAGCTACATGTTGTGCACTCGGCCACTGGTAGGTCGATATGTAGAGATAGTCAAGAGATTCTGCATCACTCAGGTATGGTGACAGTTTGGGAGGCAGTTGCGAGTCTCGACAAAGACTACTACATACGCCAGGGCCAGGGATGAGGAGGGTCATGGGTGGCTACCCATGTTGGATTATCAGCAGGCTGTCATAGAGACAGCGGGTATTAGGAGCGAGCCCTGGGAGTATTTCCCAGATGTGGCAGATGTGGGGGCCGATGCGGCATACAGGGCAAAACGGCGGAGGGTGCCATTCCCTCGGTTTACAGTACCAAATGCACAGGTACCAGTGCAGGGAGGAGACGGAGGGGATGATGGGGGAGACAGAGGAGATGGAGGGGACAGAGGGGAGGGAGGGGATGGAGGAGATGGTGGGAGGGGGAGAGGGAGGAGGATGGAGAGAGGAGAGGGATCGAGATCAGGTGGCTGGAAATGGTCATGGGAATAGAGATCAGCAACGCCTGAGGATGAGGCGAGACCAGCACGCTGGCATGCAGAGGCACAGTAGGAGCAGCCTACGGGTGGGGATGATCTGAGAGCCTAGATACAGGCTCAGGAGGTAGAGATACATCAGCTCTAGATTACTATAGCCGTGAGAGATCAGCAGATAGCCGATCTCAAGGCAGAGATAGCACGCCGTGAGGCGATGGCACAGGCAGATGCACTAGAGCTCCGATGGGAGTCAGTGAGAGCAGCCTACTATCACAGACTCTATTTGCAGGCCATTCTAGAGGGTGAGAAAGCACCATCATACTCTCAGAGGGCAGGGGTATCAGATGTGGTACTTGATAGGAGAGCTATGCCTCCTCCACCACCACGAGCTCCTCACGAGGGTGGTAGCAAGTCTTAGGGTTAGGTGTTAGGTTGATAGATGTCTATACATATCTTTGAGACATTGATCCAGATTATGGGATCCCATTTGTATATTGTATTATGACATTGATGTATATATGAGATTTACTGGATGTTTGATTGTATCATATGTATTTGTCTCACTTGTGATGGATGTATCAGTTTATATATGTTGTCTTGTCAGTTTGCTCAAAATGCTTATGTATGTTCTCTCTCATAGATGTATGTTTAATTCTCATGTGTATGATATAGACTCATGTTTCTTGAAAATGATAGGTTTGATATAGATATGATGATATGATTAACCCCTTGTGATGAACAGGGACAGGTTCAAGATGAAAAGGACAAGGAGTGAAAGACATGATCAAGAAGAAGGAAAGATGAGTGTAGTCGACTGACAGGTCCACATAAGATGAAAAGGAGAGCTCTCTCCATATGCAAGAAATGCAAAACTAGACTATCATGACCCTAAAAATGCAAGCTACTATGAAAGTGGTTGACTTGCAAGGTCACAACGCTTATAGACATCTAATTATCATCATCGAGCGTTATTGGTAGCGTCGTAAGATCATACAATGCACACTAGCATAACTATGTGGATATGAATATGATCTTTATCAGATAAAAATGTGGAAATCCCACCTAGGCATCAAAAGACATATAGGTCAAGATGACTAGTGCAGTGAGATTACCTAAGTTTGATATGACGAGATTATGCTTGTATCAAGATACATGAAAAATCAGGATAGCTAGAAGCATGCACTTGCATAACAATCAAGGATAATACCTTGTCAATCCATAGTGTCAAGTAGGACCAGCATAAATGCTCATGACAGTTAGGATCAACAAAATATACCCACAAGTAGATAAAGAAAGAAAATATGTTCTCATTCTTTCAGTCTTCTAGCTATGCATCATCGAAAACTTCTCAGGGAGAGACCACTCATCAAAGAAATCTTCATAGACAGCACACAAAGAAAAAATAAAGTCATCATATCGTCAGTGAGTTGATTGTTTAAGTGCGTGTGTGTTGGTCATAGAGTCAAACTCTGAGTATCATATCTGCTTAGTGAGAAATATCACATCATACGAGACTATTGGGTAAGACACCTGATAAGTGTTAAGAAACACTCAACGCAAGGGTAGTCTTGAAAAACACTATTTTGGGGTGGTGTTGAAAAACACCTGTTATGAAATGCCCCAAGAGATAAACGCACCTAAAAAACCAATGCTAACAGTTATGCCCCCTAGACAAAGACAAAGACCAATTCCAGACTAAGCCAAATAAGGTCAAGGCATGAGGGAAAGGCTCAGTGTCGAGGACGCATGCTAACAAATAGGAGTGCAAAGGCCTCAAGTAGCGCCTGTTTCCAGGTTTTCACCACTTGGAATCTTTTTTCATTTTTTCATTTTTTAGATTTTTGCTACCAAGGTGCCTATTGCTAGGTTTTCACCAAGGCACTTTTTCAATTTTTATTTTTTTTTATTTTTTTTATTTTTATGATTTTTTTGTATTTTTTCAGGACATTTTATACTTTTTAAGATTTTTTCAGCATCATATATCAATTTTTTTGGTATTTTTTATGGATCAATAAGATATATACAAAGGATGCCCCCAGACAGAAACAGGCATCAAGGATAAAACTTCTTGAGATGCACAATGTTGATGGGATCAGGGAGCTATTCTCCATCGGGATCTGACAGTAAATATGCACCGGTACCAAAAGCAGCTGTGATGACATATGGTCCAAGCCAGTTAGGTTCAAACTTTCCCTTTTGCTCTCTATTCTGTTGGTTCTTAGGATTCTCTCGCAAAACAAGATCACCTATTTGAAATTCTCTAGGGTGAACCTTCTTGTTGAATGCCTTGGACATACACTTCTGATACACTCTCATATGATCAAAGGAAGCCTTACGCTTCTCATCTAGAAATTCTAATTCCTGTAACCTCATGGCACGGTAATCCTCATCTGTAATCAAACCTTTGAGTGAGACTCTAAGTGATGGTATCTTGACTTCTAAAGGCAATACCGCTTCGGCACCATAGGTGAGAGAAAAAGGAGTGGCTCCTGTAGGTGTGCGAATGCTTGTTCTGTAAGCCCATAGTGCTGGATTGATTTGTAAGTGCCAATGCCTACCATTCTTGTGCACTGTCCTATGAAGAATTTTAAGAATAGTTTTGTTAGAAGCTTCTGCCTATCCGTTTCCTTGTGGAAAATAGATGGAGGACCAATGTTGTTTGATTTTAAACTTTTTGCATAAATCCTTTAGGTCCTTATTCTTGAATTGACCTCCATTGTCAGTAATGATCTCAGAAGGCACTCCAAATTGGCAAATAATATGATTCAAGATGAACAAAGAGATGGTCTTCCCTGAAGCAACAGAAAGTGGCACAGCTTCCACCCATTTTGTGAAGTAGTCAGTGGCAGTAATAATGAACTTATGTCCACCTGATGAGTTGGGATGAATCTGCCCAACTAGATCAAAGGCCCAGTGCTGAAATGGCCAATGGGAAAGAGAAGGGATCAGCTCCCTACCTGGAGCATGAATCAGGTTTCCATGTTTCTAACATTTTTCACATGACTTAGCAAAGGTGACTGCATCTATCTGCATTGTGGGCCAATAATATCCCACCCTAAGCAACCTTCAGGCCATGGCAAGACTATTAGAATGTCCACGACAAATGCCCTCATGGATGTCAACTAATGCTTGGTTGGATTCCTCCTTTTCCAAGCACCTAAGGAGCGTCCCATCTAAACCCCTCCTATATAAATCACCAGAGATGAGGGTGTGGCGAGAGGCGTTACGGATGAGGTTTCAGCATTCAGAGCGGTTGAATGTGTCGGGGATGATGCCATCACAAAAATATGAATAGATAGCACCATATCGGGAAGACTCATGTGTGACAATGGTACAAATGACATGGCTTTCAGACGAGTCAAAGATGGGATGGTGTAGCTCTTCCACCAGGAATTCAAATTTGGATTCATGTGTCTCCAACTGAAGAAGGGAAGCTAATGTGGCCATGGCATCTGCAACTTTGTTCTCTGTCCTAGGGATCTGTTGAAATGTCACAAAGGTGAAGTAGCGTCTCAAAGAATCAACCATATTTTTGTAGGGTATCAATTTGTCATCCTTGGTTTGATACTCTTCATTGACTTGGTTGATGATTAACTGGGAATCCCCAAAGACATGTAACTCTATGATGTTCCATTCTATAGCCATCCTCAAGCCATTAGTTAAAGCTTCATATTCTGCAATATTATTGGTACATGGGAATAAAAGTTTGTAAGACTTTGGAATATTGTACCCATGTGGAGAAACAAATAACACTCCAGCACCTAATCCATTTTGCATGTGGGAACCATCAAAGAACATTGTCCAAGTGCGAGTAGTCATATACAAGATGTGTTCGTCTAGGAATTCCACTTGGACCGGCATACTATCTTGAATTGGGAAATCAACTAATTGGTCAGCAATAGCTTGCCCTTTTATGGCCTTCCTTTCAACGTATTCTATGTCAAATTCAGTTAGGACCATCATCTATTTAGCAAGTCTACCCGTGAGGGTAGCCTTACTAAGAAAGTATTTAAGAGGATCAATTTTGGCAACCAAATGTATGGTATGAGCAAGCATGTAGTGGCGCAACTTTTGAGAAGCAAACACCACTGCAAGACAAGACTTCTCAATATTATTGTAATTGATCTCATAGGAGACTAGAGTACGGCTGATATATTATATGGCCCATTCTTTCCCAGTATCATCTAATTGAGCCAACAATGCCCCCAGGGAAGTGTCTGTAGCTGAAATATATAGAATCAATGGTTTCCCTGGAATAGGAGGCATTAGAATCGGAGGATTAGCCAAGTATTGTTTGATTTGATCTAGGCTCTTTTGACAATCCTCGTTCCAAACACAAGAAGCACCCTTATGCAATGTCTTGTTGAAGGGTTGCGCTCTATCTGCAAGTTGAGAAATAAACCTCCTAATTGATTGAAGACGTCCCTGAAGACTTCTCATTTGGCTGACATTTTGAGGAGGTCGCATATCTAGAATTGCTTGGACCTTTTCGGGATCAACCTCGATACCTTTTGCTGATATTATGAATCCTAAAAGTTTGCCTGAGGTGACACCAAATGTGCATTTCTTTGGATTCAATCTGAGTTGAAACTGTTCCATTCGATCTAGAATTACTTCCAGATCATCGAGGTGTGTGTCCCGTTTTCTTGATTTTGCCAGGGTATCATCCACATAATCTTCCATGTTTTTGTGCATCATATCGTGAAAGATAGTGGTCATAGCTCTTTGGTAGGTTGCTCTTGCATTCTTTAATCCAAATGGCATGACGTTCCAGCAATAGGTTCCCCATGCACATGTGAACACTATTTTCTCTTGGTCTTCGAGAGCTATTTTGATTTGATTATACCTTGAGAAACCATCCATTAGAGAGTATATGTCATAGCCCGCTGTCATGTCCACTATCATGTCAATGTTTGGAAGTGGAAAATCATCCTTTGGTCATGCTTTGTTTAAGTCTCTAAAATCTATACATACACGAATGGACCCATCATGTTTGGAAACTGGTACTATGTTTGAGATCCATTCTGCATAATCGATGGCTCTAATGAATCCAGCTCTCAAAAGTTTTTCTAATTCCACTTTGACAAGGAGAGCTACATGGGGATGCATTTTTCTGAGTCTCTGTTTCACCGGTTTGACACCTGGAGCTATGGATAAGTGATGCATTATAAGATTTTTGTCAAGCCCTGGCATGTCTGAATAGGTCCATGCAAAATTAATTTTATTTTTTTGTACAAACTGTACATATGCCTTGGTCTCTTCTTCTGATAAAGACTGAGCAAGATGGACTATCTGAGGAGTTTCTTCTGTGTTCAAATTGACTGGCTTTGTTGGCTCAATCAATACTGATGATCTATCTTGGAAATAACTTGACAAGTTATTAAGTACCCCATCCTTAGGTGCCTCAAAGAGGTTTTCACCCTCGGATGCGTCATTTCTTTTTACTATTTTTGGTTCTGATACCGCCACAAAGTGGTTTTTGCCATCAGACCTATTTTTCTTTTTTTCTTTTATTTTTAGACTAAGGTACTTAATATCAGGCTCTGTCATGCTGGTTGTTGGTTCACTGGTGGAAGAAGCCATAGGTTCAAGAGCAGGCAATTTCGTAATCATTTTGAAAAGTGAGGAAGATAGGCTCTTGATGGCACTGAGACCAGTCAATTAGGTCAAAGTGAACAAGGGGTAGGTCAATGACTGGTTTAATGTTATTTATACGAAAGGTGTCTTCTCTGGTGACCATATAATCAGAGTTCATCAAGTCTTCTCCTAAGATATCCGAATTAGGATTCATCCTATCAAACGAAGCATCGTCCACTAAGGTAATTTGAGGAGTGCAATCCTCTAGTCCTACACTAAGCTCATTAGCTGCATCGGGTTGGGTACTATAAGCATGGACAATATCTACGTCCAGATCAACTGTTGCATCTGAAAGTGAGTCCCATTCATATTCATGGGAGTCTGTGTCTGAGTCATCATTTGGGCCTTGTGATGTAGAAGCCTCAAGGTTAGGAAGGGTCTCCCCCTCTCTAGTGATAGCATTGGTACTATCCGTCGCAACTAGGATAGCAACACTTTCCATTGTCGATCTAGCAGTCATACAGTCACTATTCGTGGCAGCTGGGATAGTAGGACTGTTAAGTATCAAATCTGTGGAATCTCCCCAAAGGAGATTTGTTGAGGGCACCCAATCCTCAGACACATCTTGTTGATTAGAAAGATTAGGTGTATAATCTGAGTCACTGTCCGTCGCAGCTGGGATAGGGGCACCTTTCTTCTTCTTATTCTCAAAACCTAAGCCAACCGTGGACTTATTCTTTCATTCGAAAAGAGCATGATCAAGAGGCTCAGCTTTAGCATCCAGCCTATGACTAAGGGGACTATATCTTGGATATCCCATATTTTTAACCAGTGTATACCCTCTCCCATAAGCTTTAGGTGAAGGAGAAAAATTCTCGTTGTGTTTGTATTTTCCCTTGTGATAGATCTAGTCCCTTACGGCAACTTCTTCTTTCTCTTCCTGAATGGGAACCGAAGACTCAACAAATTTTCCAAATAATGTCATTGCTGATGATGAAGGCTTCACATTTGGTGATGGTTTCCCATAAGACCTAGGAGAGATTGGCATGTTTGTAAAAGAATCAATTTTATAATCTCCCATCCCAAGATCTATGGTCTTAAACCTCTGCTTGCATTGTTCAAGTGAACTACTAGGACTGTTAGCTTCCCTATTCAGAGGCACATGTGATCCAGCGAAAATGTTATTAACTAACAAAGCGCTATCTCCAGGGATGCAAATTTCTACACTGTTATGGGGAAACTTAACACACTGGTGATATGTTGATGGGACTGCTTGCATTTCGTGAATCGATGGCCTACCTAGCAAAATGTTGTAGGCTAGAGGTCCAACATCAACAATTTGAAATAAGATATCCTTTTCTACTGGACCAATGCGAATAGGTAAAACGGCTAATCCCTTAGAACTTCTTTCTGCTTCGTCATATGCTTTGATCGTGATCTTTTTCCTTGTATCAATGACGTTCTCGAAATATCCTAGAGCTAGCAACAAACTCATGCTACAAATATTGAGCCCCGCACCCCCATCTATCAGTACACGCCTGACACGAGTTTTATGAATCATGACTTCGATGTGTAAAGCCAAGTTATGTGGGTGACTGATGGATTTGTCCTCTTCTTCTGAGAAGGTGAGGTAATGAGGGCTAGCCAAATGGTTGACCATATTCTGGAATTGATCAATATTTAAGTTGTTAGGGACACTGGCTGCTCGCAAAGCGTCTTCAAGGACACGCTTATGTTTAGGGGACAATTCTAAAAGCTCAAAGATGGATATCTGCACGGGCGTACATTGTAATTGGTCAATAAGATTATAATTGGAATCAGGACCAATGGCAGATTTAGGAGGAACACCTTTAGACATGGGTTGCTTGGACTTGCTAGTGCTAGGACCTCTGATGATAATGGGTGCTTGGGCCTGGCCCCTAGTGACAGCATTGAGGGACTGGGTCATTCTTTGTGAGTGAGGACCTCTTATCACCACAGCGGGTCTTTCATCAGTCATAGGAGTTGAGTCTACATTATGTCCATAGGGATCCTTCCCTCTCACCATGTTGACACTATCATCCACAACTTCAAGCATGTTAATAACATTCTCCGCATTTGTGTAGGTGTAGTTGATAGCCGCCTTGCCATTCTTAGAATTCTCACCTGTCTCATAGTTAGGCAAGGGCTCTTTAAAGGCTTTATGATCCACATTAGTGGTTAACCCATCAACTTGTAATTGTCCTTTTTCAATAAGGTCTTGGACAAGATGCTTGAGTTTAAAACAATTTTCT
Organism: Chamaecyparis obtusa; assembly: GCA_027943335.1. Lineage (NCBI taxonomy): Eukaryota > Viridiplantae > Streptophyta > Pinopsida > Cupressales > Cupressaceae > Chamaecyparis > Chamaecyparis obtusa. The sequence goes on from BSBK01006498.1 coordinate 504,301, forward strand.
ATGTCGTGTCCAGTCCCATTATGGAAAATGCAAAAAGCCTTCACATCTCACCAATGAGGTAAAGGATACGGTATACGATGTTTTGTAGGATCTTGTGGGTGTGCCAAATTATGAGCAGCTAATGTCTTAAAAACATCTGCATAAGATTCTCCCAATTTGGTAAATTGTCTCTTCTCCATTTTAGATCTCCTTTGATACTTAGGTTTGTCTTGTTGTGTTGAAGATGTTTGCAGCTTCATAGCTTGAACTGCATGAGAGAGGTTAAGAATTCCTTCATTTTTGGGTTGAGATGAGTCAACAACTCCATCGTTGACCACTTTCTTGTTTTTGTTCCAATAAGAGTTCTTTTTGTCCTTGTTACCATTAGTATTATTATTTTGGCTATTGTTGTTATTTGTTGGTTTAGCCAAAATTCCTTGTTCTTTTAGGACATCCTCAATGCGACATGCCACCTCTACCATAGTAACAAAGGAATTAAACGGGATTTTCTTGACTTCATATCTTAGCTCTGGTATTAGATTGCTCACAATGATATCAATTCTCTCCTCCTTAGGGATTGTCCTTGGGTATTTTGAACACAATCACCTCCATCATTGTAAAAATGTGACAAAAGATTCCCCTTGATTTTGCTTGAGTTTGCACAAATCAAGCATTGTGACCAACCTCGATAAGTTGTAAGCAAAATGCTGAACAAACCTTTGGACAAGTTCTTTAAATGTCTTTACTGGAGGGGAAAGGTTGGTGAACCACTCCATGGCTTGACCTTTTAAACTCCTTGGGAATACTCTTATCAAGTAGGAGTCTTCATGGTGAAAGGAAAAGCTCATTATGTAGAACTGTCGAACATGGTTGTGAGGGTCACCAGTGCCATCATATTTGTCATATGTTGGGAACTCAACTTTCTTAGGGAATTCTGCCATCACCACACTTTTGTCAATGGGGTTAGGACATATGGAGTCCAAATGAAACATGCTCTTGGGAGCCTTCATCGTGTCTATATCCTTTTGCATTTGTAAGATCACCTTATCAGTTGAAGGGCTTTGTTTCTTGATCTTTTGGTGAACATCAAAATTATATGGAACTTTAGCGCCTTTGTTAATAAGACTTTCCAAGAATTGGTCTTTGTTTTGTTCCACATATTGCTCCACATATGCTTGAAAGGATGGTTCTTGTTGCATAGTCATGAAATCCATATGATCAAATTTAGCATAACTTCCTCCATGTTGTGAGCCATGATGTGCTCATTGGGAGGGTTGCTTTGAATGTCTATGAGATGACTGTCTTCTATGGTGGTCATATCTTGAAACCCTTCTTCCTCTAGGGCTTGGGGATCGTGAGGGTGTCCTTGACCATCTTCTAGGACTTGGCGAAGGGGTAGATGGGGGTGAGTTGGTCCCACTAATGGTGCCCCTTCCGTTGAATCAGCTTTGGAGTTGTTGTGTGTAGAGTCTATCTTCTTCTTCTTGGGTGACTCTTTTCTGTATATCCAACAACACATTTTCCTCTTCTTCTAGTTGTCTGAATTTTTCCTTTTTAGCAGCTTGTTCATCCAAATAGGCTTGTTTCTCTCTCTCAATGCTTCTCAATCTTGTATTTGCATATCGAGAGGTGTCTTTAAGTGGGGAGGATTGTCTCGAATGCCTTATTGCATTGGCTGCGTTTATGTGGTGATCACTAGATTCATTGTTCTGGTCTTCGTGTTGTGACCCTGAATCTGAGTGAGCTTGCTTATGATGTCTCTCGGCTCATTGGTGAGCATCAAAATACCTCGCATTGTTGGGAGGTGACCCGGGTGGACTAGCATGAGAAGAACCACTGTACTCTCTTCTATGTCGTTGGAAGATGTCCTCAAGAGTTTGATTCATGGCTTCTCTTTGTTGTCGGGTGAAAGTGTAACTCATGTCCATACTTGATGAAAGTGGTACAAAAGAGGTGCTCACTTCACTAGGATTAGCTCCCAGATTAAAACAAACCTCAGATTCACTCTTAGGAGATTGATCAAAAAGGGGTCCTTTTTCCTTATGTTGTCGACGAGTCTTGATGGGTGGTAACTGGCTAAAGGCAATAGGGGGTCACTTCCCTTGATTGAGTTGGTACCTTGTCGTAACTGACATGAAAGAAAGATACTCTCAATGAAAAGGTGACCTCTCAAAGTGTCAACGCCAAACTAGGATAATCAAAGTCCTCTATTGTCCAAAAAAGAAATGAGAAGATAAAAAAAAGGGCTTTACCAACACTGTCAAAGAGGTGCTTCAAATCAAAGGGTGACTACCCTTGCACTTTTGAATCAGGAGGTTGGACTAGGCCAAAAGATAATTGAAATTAAGATTTAAATGAAAGCGATTTGGATAATAAGAGTACTAAAATTTGCCAAGAATGTAGCTAACAATCTTAGAGATGAACCTTGGCACCAAGAATGATGTTCTAACTTGACAATTATTTCAAAGTGATTTCGTAAATCAAATGATGCTATCCTGGAGGACTAAAACCAAAAATTTAGAGTCAAGACAGGTCTCAAACGTCAGGGCAAGAAGCCTACTCTAAGACCTAGCCTGATTAATAGTAACTGAAACTGACCAAATTGTAAGCACGACAGAAATTAACTAGGCGATATACTCCAGGCTACTGGGGCGATATACCTATAACCGCACGATACTTCACACGATGCCAGGCGATATACCTCAGCACTGGCGGGCGATATACTCCAGGCAGGTCGGGTGATAGTCTGTCAAGGGAGAACTATCGCGTGATATTTCTCTTCAAAGCAGGCGATATTTTTAGCAAGCGCGAAGTATCACGCGATATTTCACTTTGCAAGGTGCAATACTATTGCAGAATTGTTCAACTCTTGACTAGAATTGTGTAAAATTTGCATTTTTGTGTTTGTTTGATCAAAATTTTCAGTCTAAGGGTTGATGTTTTCGATTTCAGTCACAATATTAGCAGAATTTTGGCAGGTTTGCAAACAGTGAGGGATCAAACATGTCTCAAACACTTGAAACAAGGGCAAAAGCAACCTTGCCAAGACAAACAATTGTGATATCAGAATTGAAAAAGCACCCTATGAATGCTACCGATTGTTTGTATGTAAGAACATTTGCACTGGCATCACACAACTGAAGACAATTCAAGCAAATCTATCCTAAAAAGTCAAGGCTCAATACTTACCAACTTAGCCCACAACTTGATGCCCCCTCGCCTCACACCAAGTGGTTACCCACAAGAGATGTTGGCTTTGTTGTGGAAATGTCAAATGACACAACCAAAGGGGCACATATGGTGAGTATCTTAAGGTGATCCGGGTAAACCACTTGGATCAATCCTTGCACTAAGAAGATAAGTGGCTAAAATAAGGTGGCTTCTATCTAATGGTTCTTAATAAGGATTTCCGTTCACAACACCCCTCTTGCTCCTCATAAAGGACTGGGACCTTGCAGCCTCAAGAGTACCTTAAGCATTCTTGTTCAATGTTTTTCCCATGGTCGCAATCCCATGAGCTACTCACATCAAATGAAGATAAGTGTTATGTCTACTAAGGTTTTTGGTGTCCTTGATAGCCTTGAGATTATAGTGAGTTGGAATCACTTGCCACCAAGGAAAATGATGACAAGGTTGTCCCCACTTGAGTCATTCCTCTTGATTGCTCAAGAGCAGGCCCGCTAAAGGATTCTTAAACTAAACAAAAATGGATAATTTATGAGGTTCAAGGTTTTTGGTTCACCTCAAGGGTGAAGAGCATACTCCCCTATCTCAAAAATTTCTCCCAAACACACCAAGCAAAGAGATTCAATTACTCCCTTGCTTCCAAAACCTTAAGATGGGTCAAGATTTTTTGGTTCACCTAAAGGTGAAGAGCATACTTCTCCTACCACCTCAAAATCTCTTTCATAAGGTTTTAAAGATTCCTAATACAATTAGTGAATGCCACACTTGAAAGGAAAGCAAATAAACAAGCAAGAAAATTTTTTGTTTTTTATTTTTATGCTTGGGCAGCCCTGCAAAAACAGTTAGTAGCCCTCTTTGACATGCATTTTTAGCAATTTTCAAGCAAATGAGAGCACCTACAAACACAACTTGTTAGACCAACAAGGTTAGCAAAATCAAAATCCAAAAAAAACAACTGATAGATTCAAGCTAAAAGATGCAGGTTAGACCTATCTAAATACAATAAAATAAGACAGCAAACTAAAATGATCAAATTCAGATGATAAAACTGGAAATGCAAGTCTCTATCAGATCAGGCGATATACCTTAGACTTCACCAGTATCGCACGACACAATTTCCTATAGTCGCGCGATATACCTCAGTTTGGGCAATACTCTGCACTATGGGCAGGTGATACTTCACACAATGCCAGGTGATATACCTCAGTACTGGCAGGTGATTATTCTCTCATGTGAAGTGTCACACCGCTATACAAAGGTATATCGCATGATATTTCTAAGAAGTATCGCGCGATACTCTGAAACAGAAAACCAAAACTGCAAAATTTCTGAAAAAAAATCAAAAAATGATGAAAATGCAAATGAAATAAGGGACAAAGCCTATCTACTCAGCCCCACAATGGGCGCCAAAAATGTACACACTAAAATGGTGCACTTCTATGAACCATTACATGCAAGGTTGCTCAAGAATGAGGCCTCACAAAGCGGCTCATAGCTCTCTATGCATGAAGTTGCAAGGGACTACGATGTATTTGCTCTCAGCTAGAGCTACAAACTTGTGACTTTGCTAGTCAACCATACAATGAGAGATTCACAATGAAGACAAGGGCAACAATGCCAATATCTCCAAGAATCACTATGAAGATGTAATGCAATGCAACTAAAATAAGGATATACCTTTGCTATCTTGAATGCATGCAAGCTAAAAAAATGATTGATGAATTTTATGGACAATTCAAAACTAGACATGGCTTAGCCAATTCCACTTCCCATGAAATCCTCTAGGCTGGTTATTATTGGCCTCTCATTTTTAGAGATGTCCATGCACACGTAAGGAAATGCCACATTTGTCAAACCACTGCCTCTTAGGAGAAGAATCTGGTAATGCCTCTCCAACCTATATTCAAAGTTAGACCCTTTGGCTAATGGGCATCTAATTTTATCAGAGAAATCAATCCCAACTCATTCGTCGAAGATCGTTACATTTAGACCACCACTGACTATTGCACTCAGTGGTATGAAGCTATACCTTGTAAGAACAACACAATGAAGATGGTCATTAGTTTCATTGAGGAAAACATTTCCACCAGATTTAGAATTCTTTTCGCCCTTGTGTGCAATAATGACCTGACATTTTCCTCCGCCCATGTACTAGAGTGGGCTTACAGTCAAAACATTACCCTCATTTTCAAGCAACTACTATCCACAGGGTAATGGTGTAGAAGAATGCACAAACAAAACTATCCTAGAGGTTATTAAACATCTACTCAAAAGGAATTCTTGGGATTGGCACCATAAGCTTAGGTTCAACCTTTGGATAGACCGTATCCAAATCAAAGCCGCCCTAGGGACTTCCCCTTTCTATCTAGTCTATGGCCAGAATCTGGTATTCATGGTAATTCTTTAGACTCCCTTCCTACAGTTCATGTAGGAGTTCGATGTGAGGGATAATATTGTGGAGGTTTGCCTCCTTAACCTACTCTGTTTAGAGGAACAAAGAGATAACAGCCTAGAGAAATTTGTGAAACATTAAGTGGTGGTCAACTACTGGTTTGACAAGAGAGCCCAATACAAGGCCTTTCAGATCTTGGACTTAGTTCTCCTGTGGGACAAGGCCCAAAAAAAGAAAGGTAAATACACCAAATTTCAAAGGCTTTAGCTTGTCCCTTTTCAAATATCATAAATTTGTGGAGCAAACATGTACCACCTTAGTTCACTGACTAGATAAGTTGTCCCTTTACCCATCAATGGATAATTCCTCAAACACTACTTTGAATAAGGCATAGGGTTTTCTTTCAGAATCCTTTAGGATGTATTATATGTACAAAAGATTATAAATGTTTCCCTAACACTCCCTTTGTAGTGTGCCATCCTTGTAAATTCTGGTCTTGGTTGGTTCTGCTTTGTTCCCACTATCTTTTGTGTCTTTTTCTTTTATCTGCATTGGTTGTTTCAAGTCTCAATATTTTGTCTTTAAGTTTTCGTATATAGGACTGCCTAGCATAACTTACCACTGCTTATTGGGAAACTCACCTCATGCATTCTATTAGTCCTGAGTCTCATTGTGTGGAAGATGATGGGTCTGATCTTCATTTGATAATCTTTTGGAAGTGTAATGTAGGGTGATGGTGAATCTTTATCGGGTTTGGATACATTCACGATTGTAAAAAGCTACAAGAAAGAGGCTGACTAAGCTAGCCCAAATTGAAGAGAAAAGAGCGCAAAGTAACCCAAGAATATATCAACCGTACTCTTGATGGATCATGCATAAAGCTAAAAGTGTTATCCCAAGCTGTAGATTCCCCTTTTTTTGGAAAATAAATTGATGGCAAGGTGAAAGAAATAACACCGCAATAACAAGTTAACCTTGAAGACTTTGGTAAAAGAAGTACCTCCTTCCCCATCATCATAAAAAAAAAGAGGGAAGGAACCTTCAAGCAAGGGCGGGGTCCCAAAATTTGGATTGCACGATAACCTATATAGTAGCAGGTATAACTATCTAGTTCAAGTGGGGTTTCTCTATTTATTCTAGGAGTCATAAGGAGAATCTCTTCCAAAGAACACACTTCACAACTTGGCAAGAATGGATGTTAAGGACATGGCAAGTTATATTTTATTAAATATAAAATTACATCAATGAATCTTTAAACGAGGATAAGACCCTGGTTTTCTCCACAAGTGACTTCAAGAGTTCTAAAATGTGTGAGGCATTTTTCCCAGTTGAGTCACCATTTGTTATGCCCTGCATACCCATCCCTACAATTTTGTTTGGAAAAATGTTGGGTCCCCTTTTCTTTTCTTTCCTTTGTGTTTTGTGTAAAATTTTGTTTTCTTGTCTTTTGTCCCCCGAGAGTTGTCTCCCAGGGTTCTGGTTTGCTGATCATTAAAGAATTTTGGATCCCGAGGCTCCGACGGTGTCACTCCTATTTCCACAAAAGAAGTGAACATTGGTTGCCTCTGGGTCTAGGGTTTTAGATTTAATTCCCTTGAGATTCTAATCAGTAATTAATGCACTTACCTAGGCATTATAAAAGGCCTTTTACCCCTCCCATTTTTACAATCACTCAAATCAGAATTACTCTCTCAGTGTTAATATTGGCGAAGTGCGAATTTCTCCCTTGAGCCCAACTTTTCTATGCTAGTTTGTGTGTTGTTGTTCGCGCTTCTAAGTTCTAGAAGGTGATTTGAGCCTCTTAGAAAAAGGGTGGGTGAATGTCCTAGTCTTCTTTAGTGTTCTCTCATTCCAGGTAGGTTCTCTTCATCTTTGTTTCATCTTATTTTGTTTTGTTTTTCTCTATTTTATTTTGTTGGTTTTTTGGTTGTGTTGCACCAACACTTCCCCCTATAAATAGGGTTGGGATGGAGTGTTGGTGGGTTCGTCCATGGGCTTTTCTATTTGGTTTGTCCTGTTCAGTTTGTCTGCCCTTATAAATATCATGTAGATTAGTGTGAGTTGCTGTGAAATAATGTAAATAGGTAGCTTAGTGCTAGTGGTTGTTCCCATGTAGTTAGTTGTAAGGTTAGTGTGAATGGTTATTGATAGTGTCGAGCCTATACCCTTAGTTATGTAAATAAGCTTTAGTTCTGGTAAAGCTTATTTGATGCATAGGGTGTCAAATGTTGAACTTGACCATAGCTTCAATAGTATAATGTTGGATATATAATATTGTATAAAATCCCTTTACGCAACCTGTCAGGTCATGTTTAAACAATAAACTAGTACTTTGGTCTCAAGACTAGTTGTTGTGTGTGGCGTGTCACCATTAGCGCGAGCCACACCGAGTCATAGGAAATCACCAGTCACCAATTTGAGTCATAATGGCAAGGTGACTAGCTCATTATAGTTGCAACCTTATTTTTCGTCATATGCACCTTGGCAACCGTACTGATTTCTCATGAATTTGTATTTATATTCATCTTAGCTGGATAATTAATACCATTTTTGTCATGCTAGTTGTTAATTAAAATTCCATAACTCTGCACCCATAAGTGTAGATGCACACCCAACGTAGAAATGACTTATCACTACAGAGAACGTCACATGAATTAGGCATTGTACCTTCCATCATTTCAAGGTCGGATGTCTAGACTTCTGGAGCCCAAAGTTTTGTTAGCATTTTTATGTCATTCAGACGGTCATCTGATCTTGTAGGAAATAGGTTGAAAATATCACAATAGAAAGATCTCCCCCTGGAAGCCTGGAGCTCCCAAGTACATCCACTAGTCCGACTAGGAAGTCTAAAGCAAAGAAGGCCTTGGAAAAGCTCCTGTTAGTGATGAAATACAATAAAGAAGGGACAATTCATCGGTCCCAAATAGAAACTACATTTCAAGAGGTTTTAGACATGAACTTTGGCACCAGGGCTGAATTTAGAGGTCTACAGAAAATAATATACCTGCTAAAAAGAACAAATGACCCATTGTTAGTTAATTTATCCACCTCCGGGATCGTGCAGGTTGTATGCTTCCCATCATCTATGCATGCTCCAGAATTAATATTGCACATGGCTAAAAGCTACTACATGACCACTCAAGCTTCCATGCTATCTAATGGGGTTCCCATTTCCTCCTTGGATCATGATACTATTGCCACAGTCTGGAGGATCCCTTGCTTTAAGGTTACAATCATCATGGCTGTGGCTTCTTCTCTGCAGTAGTTCACAAGAGCACAAGATGCGGCCCAATGCCATTTGAATACAATATGGTTGCAAACCCCTCACCGGGACTATAAGAAAGTAAAGATGGATATTCCCCATGTCAATTTTAAGGAGTTGATCCAGGTTGGAATCATTTACTTGTGCATAATTTTTGGAGAACCTCACACTCGAGAAATCTCTCCATGGATGTACTACTTCTTATATTGCATGACTAGCAAAAAGCATCACTTTAATTGGGATGCTATCATCTCCAACCACCTAGATGCACAAATGAGAAGCGTTGAAGGAGATAATAAGTTTTACATGACTTATTTCATCCTATATACATTAGCCTGGTAGTTCAGAGGAGTCCGGGGATTAAGCACAATTGGTGTCCTTGGGACACAAGTGAGAAACTCTCCCCCATGGGATCATTTTCCTCAGATTTGGTGGGATGAGTGTTTCTAGAATTTTTGTCAAATTAACGATGCCTTTGTATATAATGGAATTAAGGCACTCACTGGGGATGTATGTTTTAAATTGTCCCAAGAAATAATGGCTATGATTGCCCCATGGGGATGTTATTTTATTCAATTTTCATAGTTCACCTACATACGGGTTATTGGGTTCTTTGAAGAACCATTTTTGTTGCTAAAGCATTGCAAAGATAGGGTTATTTTTCTATAATTTTTCCGGTAGGTCCTGCAAGTGCATGCCCTATTGGCGACCAAAAAAATTGCTTCCATCTCATTCCTCGTCACCTGCGGAAGATACACTTATTGCCTTGTCACCACCATGGAAGCAAAAAATGAGTTAAATTGTTTAAATTTAGGCAAATTTTCACTTAGGTTCCATAATTATGATCCATGTGGCCGCCTCGAGAAGTGATGTGCCAAGGATCTCAACCCCATGAGCCGCATATAAATGATTTTTGGGAAGACTGTCAAGATGATTTTGAGGTACAAAGTAGGAAGTATGTGAGGATGTCAATGGGTATGATGGACCGTCTAGGTCTCCAGACATTCCCTCCAAAGTATTTAGATGCAAGTCCATTAGAGGACCCTAAGTTTAAAGAAGATGGAATTGATAAGTCGGGCCTCCCTTAGGTAGCTTGGGATGCTCTAGAGGTTTTGAGTATTGAATCTATGATGAAGACAATAATTGAGAGAAGTCATGCTCATTTTGACAAAGTATGCCCAAGGAGTGTCCGCCTAGACAAGCATTCCAGAGCAGTTGATGTCTCTGAACCCCAAATAGGGGGGCAATCTTAAGGCCGTGGAAAACAAAAGGTCAAAAATTCCTCCCAGCCATTTGAACTATATGTGTGTGTGTGTATATATATATATTATGTTGGACGTGGTCCCCAGATCCCTCTCTCTCTTTTTTGTCCTGTAGGGATCAATCTGGGGGCTCCGCGGGGCTCTACAAAGGGGGGTGTCAGGGTGCGCCCGTCTACCATTGAACACCATGCAAGTGCCCACTATTCTAAAGGGGCCCACAAGAGTAAGCAGCGTGCTCAAAACAACATCAATAGAACCAATTGCTTGCTTTACTAAACATACTAAAAATAGTAGGGATATATATATATATATATATATATATATATATATATATATATATATATATATATATATATATATATATATATATATATATATATATATATATATATATATTGCTTTCTTTACTGAACATACTAAAAACAATAGGAGTTGCCCTTATGTTCCCAAATTCTAGGAGTTGCTACATCATCAATGGTTGCCCCATTTGGCATGCCAATTATGGAAGAAGGAGATGAGGCAAAAATAGCTACTGTCAGGGCTCCCCTTGAGAGGAGAAAAAAGTAGAAAGCTAGAGGGCCCTCTCCAGACCAAATCCAAGAGCTTGAAGAAGAGGTCGAGGTCCATGAAATCCCCTCTACCACCAAGACTAACAATTCTCTCGAGGATCTACTGAAAATATCTCAAATGAATGTCGATGATTTCTTTCACATTGAAAATAAGGAAGTCTACACCACATTGCAAAACAAGCGAGAATGGCTAAAGAAATCACGTAACCAGAATCGACATCCTCCAAGAGGCCAAAGAAGTCGAAGAGGCCCAAAAAGGCACTCAAGAATAAGTTGAAGAGCTCTGACGCCAAGAAGGAGAAGAGGAAAAGGTTGCCAAAGATGCCTACTTCCAAGCTGAGGAGGCCACCAAAAGGCAAAGAAAGGAAGAAGCTGCGAAGATCATAGAAGAGGCAAGAAAGAAAATAAAGGAAGAATAGGGAAAGGGAAAGAGTCCTAAGATAGGGGGAAACCTTTGGTCTCTAAGGAAACCAAACCTCTAGGAAACATTGTACCCTTAGTGGCCACCCCTTTGTCTCAAATGGATGATACATTACCCAATGAAATAGGTGAAGTGAAGGTCACCTCAAAATTCCAGGATGAAGAAGTTCACATTGAACAAAGTCCTCTGACCACCCCACTTGTAGAGGAAATCTCCGAAGATAATATCGGGGGAGATGGAAACATAGAAAATAATTATGGCAATAATGTCGAAGAAGCACCCACAGAGGAGTGAGAATAGGTACTTATGAAGAATCTCATTTACTCTGAAGCAGTATCAGGTGACATCTAGGGCCCACCTCAGTGGTTAGTTGAATCACAGAGGAGAAAAAGAATCATAGAAACATCTTCTCCTCTTTCACCGGCGGACATGTTAGTGGAACAACAAGAAACCCAGGAGGACAAAGAAGGCACACACCCTCTATACAACTATGAGGGCTCCGAATGGAGGCATGGTGGTGTTAGTTGTGGCCCCACCAAAAGACAAGGAGGAATTAGAGGTTTTTGCTAGTGATTATAGAGTGATAGAGGTTCCCCTAGGCCGACAAACCCAGAAAGGAGAGTTGGACCTCCTCGATGATTCAAGCCAAGTCATCCATGAGAGATACAAGACAAAGTATCAAAAGAAGAAACAACTTCAAGCATCAAAGTCAAATCTCCAGAAGCTCTTAATGGATTTGGCATCTTTTCTCTCTTTTGTAGTGCCATAAGCCTCTACTTTCAGAACACCACTCCCCTAGTGTAACATTGAGGCGCTTCGGGTCATGAAGAAAAAGGTGCTGACAATGGAAAAATGGATAAGAGAAAAATTAATGGCAGTCAGAACATTTTTAACTGAGTCCCTCCTAGAATTCTATGAGGCCCACTATATCAAGGTTTAGATTCACCAAGTTGTTTCTACATGACACACCTAGGGAGAGAAGTATGAAGAATGGAAGGAGTGCCTCAAGGAAATTTTGAACTTAGGAAATGAAAAATTGGTAGAGACAGACATCCCAAGAAATAAATTATATAAATATTTGAAGGCCCAGTACTCTAGGCTTGCATTTAAATTTAAGACATGAAAGCGATTGGTTAAGGTCTTGGAAGATCATGGAGCCAGAATATGGGATCCAATGAATCAATTTATTTCATTCATTTTACAGAAAAAAACCATAAATTTATTCCTCCTTAATGACCTCATAACCATTGATGTTGTATTAAATAAATTTGATAAATGACCTAATGCACAATTTTGATCCCTGAGAGATTTTGTTGGTTCAGTTATGGGAGAGCTTTCTCAACTAGTGCTCAAGGCTCATGATGCCACAATGGTCGCTTCCGAATTGAAAAGTAAAGTTGAATATGCTAGGGACCAGTTCAAGGAAGCCATTGGTCACATGGATTATCTGAAGGAGGTTGATGAGGAAAGTGTAATAGAAGCATTGGAGGCTTTCCAAAGATTCAAGGAAACTTGAGTTTTTCAAGTTTCAAAACTTTTCTTTTTGTGAACCCTAATTTTTTTCTTCACTATTATTTGAGAATAAATTCCCAAAGTCTGGAGTTCCAAACTTTGTAGTTGTGTACTTTACAGTGGTCTAGGTTGATGATTTCTCCAGGGCCGACTAACCACCATCTCTAATTCAATGTCATAAATATTGTCAAAGGCTAAAGGATTGTATATATCATCTCCATTCCCAAGGCATCCCTCTTGCATTTATGGTTGAATGGATGGAAGGAGGATGTGGAGATGTGGAGCCATCACTGCATTTATGGAGCACACTACTCAAGGTACCTGGATGACACAGGTTACTTCCACATGCTTGATGATTTTGTTTCCCATACAATACTTGATCATAGCTTAGTTGTTTTACTTCTAGTATAGTAGACATTCTCAGTAGATTAATGCTCCCCAAGAGCCATGGATGTATCCAGTGATGTTTCCCCACCTTTTAAGCTGATGAAGAAATAAAGATTGTTCCTCCTCCTATATTATGAAACTTTCTTCGTTTAAGAATTAGTGGATTTATTTCATGTTGTATTCTTTCTTATGTCCATGCTCAAGGTTCTTTGGTAGTTTTTTTAAACGTTCTTGCTTTCATTCCTAACGTATGCTTTTAGTTGATGATTGAACATGTGCTTAGTATAGTTACTAGTCGTTCATTTGAGCATTGTTGATGTAAGGATGTTTATAATATGACTATAAGTGGAATTATTTACTAACCCTAGTTTATCTTTTGAATTTTATTTTCCTAAGCTAACGACTACTTACATGAAACCTTATCCTTTCCTAACTTCTAGAACTAGTGAGTATAAACCAACAACCCCTTTAATATAAAATAGTCATTTGTCCAACTAAGCCCTTCTTGCACCATCGTCACCTGACTACCAAGTTCTTGGAGACTAGGTGAGTTTACTCTCTGGTAAACCTCTTTAGGAAAAGTTGGCTGGAACCCCGATACCCGGTGATAATTGTATCTCTATTGTCTAGACCGTCACAAAGTCCCGTCAATACCAACCAATGTATCCCTTTTCACTATAGAAATAGTTATGGTCTCTTGAATAACAGTAACCTTGTTGTCATAAGGAGGCAAGGATCTCAGGTGCCTTATAAAAAATATCATCTTCCTCTAGTTTCCCAGCAGAACATTTGATTCCACAAACAAGATCATTGATCTTCTAAATATAAGAAGTGATATTCTCATCCTCACTCATCTTAAAAGATTCATATTTCCCTTTGAAAATTTTTAGCTTCGCTTTCTTCACTGAGCATCTCCTTCATGCAAGGTCTGCAACGTAATCCATATTTCATGAGCATTATCTAATTCCATCATATTTGTATATTCTATATTTGACAAGCCACTAAGAAAGTATTCCTTAGCTCTCATGTTACACTCAAATTTATTATTATCATCTTGACTATCAGTAGATAGATTTGTAAGAGGACTGTAAGAACTCGTAGTAACTTTCTAGTAGTCTTATGCAATGCACCTTAAGTGTGTAACCATTTTTCCTTTCCATATTTCATAGTTTGTTCCTTAAAATCTCAGACTATCCTACTTGAAAGTTGTCTTCCCAGATCTCCTCAAGCTATTAGGCTTCCCAAATAGGACTTAGCTCTGATACCAAATATTGAAATCAAGGAAACACACACAACTACTAGTGGGGGGGATCATTTGTATCCTTAAAACCCAAAACTTATACAACTTTAACTTTTAAACTTCAGATCTAAAAGTAAAGCATGAAAGTATCGATCCACAAAACATATGAATACATAACACTTATATTTTTGACATGGAGATCCTATTAGGGGAAAATCATGGTGGAGATCAAACACACAATATGGTTTACTCTATTAGAAGCAATATACCCTATTAAGAGTATTACAAAGGGGAATGGACATTCATTTAGGCACACTGCCTAGAGCTCACTACTCAAATACAAATAAGGATAACAACCCTAAGAAATACAACAATAAGGGCTACAACCCTGAGTGGACAACAAACAACTAATCATGAATAAATGATAGCATCTTTATTATGCCAATACAACTCAAATGAAGTACATAACACATCATATCTCTAACTCAATTTTAGATTCCACTGATACCTCTTCACACATCTCTCATCCACACACTCTACAAATAAATTTTACATGATTACATTTATACAATTCATCAACCTTAAAGAAATAAATAAGGTTGACTTCAACCTTAACATCTCATTACAAAATAAAATTCAATAATAGCTCTAACATGCAATTGATCCAATGTATGTTAGCTAAGACATAGAGAGGATCCAAAAGGACATCCTCGAGCATGCTCCGACTCCATAAATATCTCCTTGAACTTTGCAACACGTTACACCAACAAGTAGGCAAAAACCATTAAGAACACCAACATGACATAAGAAAATCATCCAGTCTGATCACACCAATTAATGTGATCTAGAAACACAAATAGAACACAATCTCATATCATCAACAAGTATCATGAAATACCAAGAAAATAACCAAATCAACTCTGTCACTCGATTCATTAACATCTTTGCACTATTCATTAGGAACACTAAACAATCATCTCTTTCACTAAAGAAAAGTATCTTTTCAGAAACCAAATCACAATCCACTCAAGTTGAGGACACAAATGCATGTCCCAAACACACCACCAGGTTAGCAGCCATAAATTTTGCATAACCAATCCATACTGATCCAAAAATTGAAACACTGCCTTTTCTTGAACACTAAAAATACCAGTCTTTGATCAATTGACTGTAACCAAGTCAAATCATCATGCTAACCCCTACAAATTGACATGTGTCAACTAAAAAAATCCTTGAAACATCCTATAATTGTGCACCAATAGATCTACAATACAATAGCCATACCGATCCTTTCTTCTCATTGAACTCACCAAGAACATTGGCAGCCATGAAGAAATATGTTGACATCAATGACAACACATCTCTCAAATACGTGATAGAAATATTAGAAGCACATATTTGCACAACATTTCAATAAACCATAATTGGAACTTGGGAAGGTTGGGAAAAAGTTGCAGACGGTTTACAAAATTTTCCCAACCTTTATGAACTTCCAATTTATCTATCGAAAACCATGATTGGAACTCTGCAAGGTTGTGAAAAGTTTGTAAATCATCATGGACTGGAGTTATGAGATTTTTAAATGTAAACGAAAGGCTAATTTGTTGAAAATATGCTTGCAAAAAAATATAGCGAGCATGATAGATTTTTTTAAGCAAATTTTAGAGAAAACCCACCATTTGCACTTTAAAAAAATAAAAAGTATTACATTCAAACCAAAATGATTTTTAGTAAACAAACACAAACACGAACTTAAATTCATGTTTCTATAATCAAAATGATGTAATGAAAGTTGAAAACCCATGCCATAAACCCTGGCTAACATAAATTATAGCCAGAACAAAAACATTTTAAATAAACCTAGTAACCTAAAAACCAAGTCAATTTGAATAGGGAACCATGGTTGTTAATGTATGGCATAATAAATTGGTGGCAACTAATACATGATGTTATAACGTGTGTGTGTGTGTGTGTGTGCGTGCGTGTACACACACACACACACACACACACACACACACACACACACACACACACACACACACACACACACACACATATATATATATATATATATATATATATATATATATATATATATAGACTTAAAGGCATGTTTCTATAATTGAAATGTAGTGATGCAAATTGAAAACCCACAACATAAACCTAACTGAAGCAAAAAGAATACACAATAAACCCTAGGTACCACTATAGACACTTAAAACTAACTTGTTGATCATGCACAATGATTTCATTAATATTCATCTTAATTGATTAAATAATATTTATTATTTAATCAATTTGTGACTTTTTACTATATTCTAAATTCAATTTCATGTTTCTCCCTAATTTTATAATTAAGTAATTTTAATTAATTATTTAATTATTTAATTATTCAATGTCTAGTTAATTTTCATCATGTTATTTTTTATAAAGTAATTAAATAATAATAATTATATAATTATTCTCAATGTCTCTACATTAATTAAATAATTACATTATTTAATTAATACTTCTGCTTTATTCTTATTGTATTTATGTAATAATTATAATTAAATATTTTCCTCCTAATTATTAAATAAATGTCAATTTATGTAATTTACTAATTATTCTTCACATAAATAAATAAGTTTTATTTATTTATTTATAATCCACACGTGCAATTATAGAATTTATTTATTTATTTAATTGGATTTATTCTTCTAGTTCTGACTAATAGTAAGTTCTAGTTTACTAATCAATCACATTTCATTATTCCTCAATCACCTTTTTCTAACTAAACAAGCTATTCAACTGATTCAATCTATTCAACCATATAATCCATCTATTCAGTCCTCTAATCAATCTATTCCATTGACAAACTAATCAATCCAGTCAACTCTCTAATCTATTCACTTAACAAGTCAATCGATTGAGTTCACTCTTTAATTAATATGAGTTCAACTCTTCAATCACAGTCAATCAATCTCGTTAATAATGGAATCTTGATTGAATCCAAAAATTCTTATAAATAGAGAGCTTATTCTCATATTTTTCTACCACATACATACTTTGAATTCTTATTCTATCCAATTGATCTTAATTTGAGAGCCCACATTTGCATCAAGAGGGAGAAGAATGAGGAAGACTTGAATCTAGTTTGCATATCAATGTTTTGATTTGAATTTATTATTTGCTTTTGTATGCATTTCTATTATTATCTATCATTCTCAAATCTAGCCTTTGCTACATTATAAAACACTTTTAATTCAAGTTTATTTCAATTCTATTTCATGGTTAATTCAAAAATTAGGGTTTGACCTAAGAAAACCCCCATCAACCCAATAATTTCCACTCTTTATGTGTGCAAGTGGAAGGATCTAAAAATATAGTTCTAGGGATAGTTTTTAGTAGATAAAGACTTAAATATCAAACTTTAGTAGATCTAAAAAAGTAGGGTCTAGTTCACCCCAAGAAAAATAGTCCTAAACACTTGCAACAAAAAAATTAGATAAACATCTGAGTAGCATCCTAATCCCAAAATTGTCATTTTTGTCCAAATTTGGTTCTCCAAGGCCAAGGTTTCTCCAAGTGAAATAGTCTACTTGTTTCTGGCTTGAATTTCAAAAATAGGTTCCTTTCTACCTCTCATTTTTAGATCTATCATTGTTACTTTCATATTTGATTTTTGTAGCACTATACATGCTAAAAACCTTCACTTTCTCATCTTTAGCCCTAGATCTAGCATTCACTTTGCATAATTTCTGGTATTCATTTTACATAATTTTAGTATCATTTTCAACTCAAACAAGGACTATTGAATTCACTCTATGCCAAATCACTTGATCCAAGTGGACTACTCTCCTTCAATATAATTAAAATAGAAATAGGCCTAGTTTCTTAGTTTGCATGTATAAGCTAGTGAACCCTATTTCCCTATATTACACTCTCAATGGATTGATTTATTGCTTCAAATCATTGCATCATACTTATCAATAGTAATTTCATTATATTTTTTCTTTATTTCATATGTTTCTTTAGGTTACATTTCTGAGGGACAAATACTTCAAATTTTTTAGTTGTGTGAGATTGCAACATGATGCACAAACATCCATGCAACAAATTTCATCTTAGGTAGAGGTTTCATTTACTAGTGACAAGTTTGTTCCCACTTTTTCTTTCTATAATGAAAATTCATTTTCTTTCAATTTTTAGAAATCAATTTTTTGTCCTTCTATGCTTTAATTTTCTTGAAAATTTATATTTTAAATATTCTAGGGATTGTGGCAACAATTTATAATACAACAAAATAGCTCATACCTTATGTGAAAGTAGTGAAAATTGTTTGACTAATCATCCTAGCTAAATCATAATTTTCTATCTTATTGAGACTCAATCAAATTTCATTAAGTCTCTCTTAGTTTTTCCACTTTGGTTTCTTTTGCCCTTGTTTATAACCAATTTGAGAAGTATTTGTATGGAACTTTATTGGTGTTCTTTGTCTAAACATGAACACTTGTGTCTGTTATTAAAGAAAAAAATCCTCTTAAACTTTGTGAAAATTCTAAGTATGAGGTGTTTTTAATGAATTATCATGCTTGCAAACTTTCAAAGTTTTCTTTTATGTCTTACACTTTTTTCTAGTTCATGACATTCTCACCATGCTCTAGAAAAAATTAATTTCCAGGGAGCAAGTTTATTCCTCCACAATACCATTCTAATCACATCTTTGATCCTTGATCCAAAAAAATCCACTAAAATTTCCAGGTGCTTTGTTTTTCACTATGTTTTTGCATTTCCCCTTCCCAAAGTACCCATTCAATATTTCCCCACTTTCCTAGTCCAATATATCATAATTTTCCTCATGTTTTAGATTGAAGTGTCAAACCATCCCTAACCAAGATACCTCATTTTGTTCCTCCTCGAGTCCTAGTCTTTGATTTCTTTTCATTAACCAATTTCTCAAAGTTAGAATTGTGGAATTATCTTCTCTCATATATCCCTTTCATACCTTCCCCAATTTCTCAAAACCATGTAAATTCCTTTTCTTTTCCTTTCATAATTAGAATTGCACCCTTCCAATTCATTTTGATACCTATTATAAGATACTCCTAATCCTCTATCCTTAGGATTCCATAAATTTTGACTCCATTTGGTTTAAATTTCCTTTTGGAATTCTATTCCACATACCTCAGCAGTATGAGTTCCCATCCACCTTATACTCATAGCATCCAAGTATGGATACTTTCCTACCCCTAACAATTCAAAAATATTACCAAATTTTTACAATTTTTTTTCCTATTTGTTGAAGAAGCCCGTAAAGGTCCACAAACACCAAAAAAGTACTAGAAGAGTTGATAAAAATGTGATTTTTCTACCCAAGAACTTTTCCACTTGGTTTTGGCATAATTGTAAATTGATTTCAAAAGAGGTAGTCGGTAAGTAGCTTTGGCTTTATCTAATGGTTACTTAGATCATACACCTACAAATGATCTTTAAATCATTTTTTTAATTCCCTAATTAGTCGATAGGCTTCTTTAAGCGGGAAACCACCCACCAAAGAAGTGTCTCATGCACCCATTGGTCATTTTTTGAAAGAAGACAATGAATGTAATTGTAAAATTTTGGTTGACTTGCTGAATACCAACAAAATAGACTCTGGTCTATGGTCTAAATCTTTGGATCCAAATGATTCTCAGGCAGGATAAAAGTATTTGTGAAAGACAAGCAGTTCACAGACACAAGTACAAAAAATGGAAACCCTCACCAATATCAAACCCTTATTTTTTCTCTACCAAATTTACTGGACTAAAATTGCACAGTTTGATTCTTGACACCAAAACATTACACAAATGCACATTGGATGAGTATCTTACTTTAAATGGTTAGTCTTTTCATTCCACCGAAAGCAGGGGAAGGTGCAGTGCCAGGCTCAATGAAAGACTCTATGCTTTACATTCTCTAGTTTCTAAAATCACCAAGCTATTTCTTTTCATGAATTACAGTTTCATAGTTCACCAAATGAATTTGCAAAAAAAATTTGAAAAATAAGTGGAGGACAATCCTACTGACACCACACATCTTTAAGCTAAAATGATGGACAAAGATTCAGTAATGACTGATGTCAATCTTTAAAGAGCAGCAAAAGTAGATCTATTACACAAACTAGGCTAAAAAATAATTCCTGAAGTAAGCCCTTTGTCTTTTGTCAATTAGGAAAAAAAAATCCACCTTGTTTTATTATCAATTAAAAAAAAGTAAGTCCTTTGTCTTTTGTTAATTAGGAAAAAAAAATCCCCCTTGTTTTATTATCAATTAAAAAAAAAAGTAAGCCCTTTGTCTTTTGTCAATTAAAAAAAAAAACCTAGTTTTATTATCAATTAAAAAAAGTAAGCCCTTTGTCTTTTGTCAATTAGAAAAAAAATCCCCCTTATTTAATTATCAATTAAAAAATGAAATGTTCAGAGTTCTAAGTGAATGTTTCCAAGGTGGAAGAGAGGGCATTTGATATATGCATCTATTGCGAGAATTTTATTTGAACTAATAAGAGCCCTTAAATCCCTTCACCTCAAATTTTAGAATGTCAACCTTATATCATTTCACAACTACTATTAAGATAATGAATTTACCTATATGTTACTTCAATTTTACAAGTGATACCTTTTTCCTTAATTTGATATAATTTTTTATTTTTTTTTAAATTTTTGTTTTTAATAATTATAATAAAATTATTGTGTACTATTTGTTAGATATATGCCAAATAAAATTAAATATTCATTAAAAAAAATTCAATTACTTATTTAAATTAATTTTTGCAAAAAATTAAACTATTATATTTCATTAGATGAATTAATTTAAATAAATTAAAAAAATTAATATAATAATTAATAAAAGCTTAGATTTTATTTATTTCAAACTTGTAACTAATATAGACATATACATATATATTCCTACTATTTTGATTAGAAGATAGACTATTATACGTGAGAAAATTGAAGGCGGAATGTAATGTCTCATATTGGAAAGTTTGTTGCCACCAGCGAAAACATTCAGAAGCCTTCGAAAAGTTTGATTCCTATGTGGATCTACTCTCCTTCAATATAATTAAAATAGAAATAGGCCTAATTTCTTAGTTTGCATGCATAAGCTAGTGAACCCCATTTCCCTATATTACACCCTCAATGGATTGATTTATTTCTTTAGATGATTGCATCATACTTATCAATAGTAATTTCATTATAGTGTTTCTTTAGGTTACATTTTTTAGGGACAAATACTCCAATTTTTTTAGTTGCGTGAGATTGCAACATGATGCACAAACATCCATGCAACAAATTTCCATCTTAGGTAGAGGTTTCATTTACTAGTGACAAGTTTGTTCCCATTTTTTCTTTCTATAATGAAAATTCATTTTCTTTCAATTTTTAGAAATTAATATTTTTTCCTTCTCTGCTTTAATTTTCTTGAAAAATTATCTTTTAAACATTCTTGGGATTGTGGAAACAATTATAATACAACAAACTAGCTCATACCTTATGTGAAAGTAATGAAAATTGTTTGACTAATCATCTTAGCTAAATCATAATTTTCTATCTTATTTAGACTCAATCAAATTTCATTAAGTCTCTCTTAGTTTTTCCACTTTGGTTCCTTCTACCCTTGTGTATAACCAATTTTAGAAGTATTCATATGGACCTTTATTGGTGTGCTTTGTCTAAACATGAACACTTGTGTGTGTTATTAAAGAAAAAATTTCTCTTAAACTTAGTGAAAATTCTAAGTATGAGGTGTTTTTAATGAATTATCATGCTTGCAAACTTTCAATGTTTTCTTTTATGTCGTACACTTTTTTCCACTTCATGGCATTCTCACCATGCTCTAGAAAACTTTAATTTCTAGGGAGAAAATTTATTCCTCCACAATACCATTCTAATCACATCTTTGATCCTTGATCCAAAAAAATCTACTAAAATTCCCAAGACCTTTGTTTTTCACTATGTTTTTGCATTTCCCCTTCCCAAAGTACTCATTCCATATTTCCCCACTTTCCTAGTCTAATATATCAAAATTTTCCTCATGTTTTAGACTAAAGTGTCAGACCATCCCTAAATAAGATACATCATTTCGTTCCTCCTCGAGTCTCGATTTTTTACTTATTTTCATTAACCAATTTGTCAAAGTTAGAATTGTGGAATGATCTTCTCTCATATATCCCTTTCATACCTTCCCTAATTTCTCAAAACCATGTAAATTCCTTTTCTTTTCCTTTCACAATTAGAATTGCACCCTTCCACTTCATTTTGATACCTTTTACAAGATACTCATAATCCTCTATCCTTAAGATTCCATAAATGTTGACTCCATTTGGTTTAAATTTCCTTTTGGACTTGTATTCCACATACCTTATCAATATGAGTTCCCATCCACCTTATACTCACAACATCCAAGTATGGATACTTTCCTACCCCTAACAATTCAAAAATATTACCAATTTTTTACAAATTTTTCTCCTATTTGTTGAAGAAATTGTAAAGGTCTAAAAACACCAAAAAAGTACTAGAAGAGTTGATATCAATGTGATTTTACCACCCAAGAAATTTTCCACTTGGTTCTGGCATAATTGTAAATTGATTTCAGAAGAGGTGGTCAGTAAGTAGCTTGGGCTTTATCTAATGCTTACTTTGATCCTATACCTACAAACGATCTTTAAAACATTTTTTTAATACCCCAATTAGTCGATAGGCTTCTTTAAGTGGGAAACCACTCACCAAAGAAGTGTGTCATGCTCTCAATGGTCATTTTTTGAAAGAAGACAATGAATGTAACTGTAAACTTTTGGTTGACTTTCTGACTACCAACAAAATAGACCGTGGTCTATGGTTTAACTATTTGGATCCAAATAATTCTCAGGTGGGATTAAAGTATCCATGCAAGACAAGTAGTTCACATATATGAGTACAAACAATGAAAACCCTCACCATTATCAAACCTTTATTTTTTCTCTACCAAATTTACTGGACTGAAATTGCACGCGCTGATTCTCGACACCAGAACACTGGACAAATGCACATTGGATGGGTAGCTTAGTCTATGGTTAGTTTGCTCATTCCATTGAAACAGGAGAAGGCGCAGTGCTAGGCTCAATGAAAGACTCTATGCTTTACATTCTTTGGTTTACAAGAATTATGGTTTCATAGTTCACCAAATGAATTTGCAAAAAAAAATTGACAAACAAGTGGAGGACAATCCTGCTGACAACACACATCTTTAAGCTGAAATCATAGGCAAAGATTCAGTAATGACCGATGTCAATCTTTAAAGAGCAACACAAGTAGCTCTATTACACAAACTAGGCTGAAAAATAATTCTTGAAGTAAGCCCTTTGTCTTTTGTCAATTAGAAAAAAAAATCCACCTTGTTTTATTATCAACAAAAAAAAGTAAGCCCTTTTTCTTTTGTCAATTAGAAAAAAAAAACCCCCTTGTTTTATTATCAATTAAAAAAAGTAAGCCCTTTGTCTTTTGTCAATTACGAAAAAAAAAATACCGTTGTTTTATTATCAATTAAAAGAAAGTAAGCCCTTTGTCTTTTGTCAATTAGAAAAAAAAATCCACCTTGTTTTATTATCAATAAAAAAAGTAAGCCCTTTGTCTTTTGTCAATTAGAAAAAAAAAACCCTTGTTTTATTATCAATTAAAAAAAGTAAGCCCTTTGTCTTTTGTCAATTAGAAAAAAAAACCCCTTGTTTTATTATCAATTAAAAAAAGTAAGCCCTTTGTCTTTTGTCAATTAAGAAAAAAAAATACCCTTGTTTTATTATCAATTAAAAAAAGTATGCCCTTTGTCTTTTGTCAATTAAAAAAAAATCCCCCTTGTTTTATTATCAATTAAAAAATGAAATGTTCTGAGTTCTAAGTGAATGTTTCCAGGTGAAAGAGAGGGCATTTGATATATGCATCTATTGCGAGAATTTTATTTGAACTAATAAGAGCCCTTAAATCCCTTCACCTCAAATTTTAGAATGTCAACCTTATATCCTTTCACAACCACTATTAAGATAATGACTTTACCTGTATGGTGCTTCAATTTTACAAGTGAGAGACCTTTTTCCTTAATCTAATCTAATTTTTTATTTTTTGAATTTTTTTTTTAATAATTATAATAAAATTATTGTGTACCATTTGTTAGATATATGCCAAATAAAATTAAATATTCATTAAAAAAATTTAATTACTTATTTAAATTAATTTTTGTAAAAAATTAAAGTATTATATTTCATTAGATTAATTAATTTAAATAATTTAAAATATTTTAAAAATGAATATAATAATTAATAAAATCTTAGATTTTATTTATTTCAAACTTGTAACTAATATAGACATATACATATATATTCCTACTATTTTGATTAGAAGATAGACTATTATACGTGAGAAAATTGAAGGCAGAATGTAATGTCTCATATTGGAAAGTTTGTTGCCACCGGCGAAAACATTGTGAAGCTTTCGAAAAGTTTGATTCCTATGTGGAACTCAAATGGTATAGTTACATCTAGGTCATTTACTGTGCTACACAATTCACCATTCATCCATTCTACTGTGACCATTTCCTTTCCGTGAAAATTGACCTTAATATTTAGGGTACCATTTCCCACATGTTAGATGTAAGGGAGTAGGTATAATGATATAATTATCTCAATGTGATTTAATTTTAATAATTTTAAGAACTTAAAATTTTGGACATTATTTTAAATAAACTATATTTTAAATTTTTTGTTTTGATCTTTCTTTAAGATTATTTATATATTATGTACTTACTAGTTTTTAAAAGTTTATATTATTAAAATAATATTTATATAATATATTAAGAAGGCTATAAGTAATGAGCATATAACTCTGCATCTTTCGTATTGCTTCTATGTTCTCATAAATGTATATCGTCCCCTTGTAATTTTGTATTCTGTATTTTTAGGTAGGGGTTTATGGACATATGTATTTATACTCCATTGTATTTTTGTAAGGGTTTTGGGCTGATGGGCATTCCTGCCTAAATATATTTGGGATATTTTGGGGTAAGGAGGGGGTTGTGGATTATTGCATACATCCATTCCTTAATCCTTATGGGGGCTTGAGAAGGTTGGCTATTCATATCTAATTGTATTGGGACCATGGTTGGGTTTTGTAGCTAGGACCACAAATTGGAAAAACTTGCCAATTTGTCTGCCTTTTGTATTATGGGTAACGAACGGAGTTTTTCTTTGCTAGTTCTTTTCTCCGGGATCCCTTTTTTTAACCAATTTATTAATATAAATATAAAAAATTTCGCCAATTTTTTTTTTATAAAAATGAGCATTTTATAGTCTGGTTGTTGACTCTCTTTCTGACTCCTCCTCTGAGGATTCACAGGATGCCAACGAAGAATAAACCCTTGCAAGAAACCTTGGCATTATCGTGACTACTGTTCCAGGTGGTTGCTACTAATCCTAGCATTGCTCCTGCTACAACCCTTGTTTCTACTTCCATTCTTGCTGGTGCTTTACATTAAGTTTATGTTGATGTTATTTTTGTTGATGATGCTTAGCTTCTACAATGCTCTGGTTGTTATGCTATCAGTTGTCCTAGCAGAGTCTCCTTTGTTGGAGATCCTAAGGATAGTATCGGCTAGAAAGTTGTCTGATGACATAGAAAGAACTCTCGCCATTCTTCTCTTGAGGTTGAGTATGGCCCTTTTGATTGGGCAAAATCCTTTGGCCTTAGTCTTGGCAATTTTGTTGTAGTTCTTGTCAACACCTTTTGTGGTGACCAAGAGTTTCTTTTGGCCTGACATCTTGTTGTTGGACCCTACTTTTGTTATGGGTTGGCCCCCTTGTTTTGGTTGTTTATTTATCAAAAATAAATATAATAATTTTATGAGTTATAGTAAGTTTTAAATAAATTGAATTATTTATTTTTAAATGATTAATTGAAGTTGATATATAACTTATTTTATTTTAATTACAATTTCAAAAATATTTGCAACTTAGATAAATAAAATAGTAAAATTAAAATATCTAATACTTTATAAACCCACACCTGTAAATCTTAAATTTATGACAAGCCAAGTCTATGAGGATATTTTTTTATAGAAAAATATATAGTAGAAATCATACAAAAGAGATTAAATAAAATCAATTTGTTAAAAAAGAAGGACACAAAGCATCAAAGTTAGATTGCCTAAGCTAAATGTTACTAGTCGGAAGCTAATTAGTAAGAAACATTAGCAATTGGGGTGTTCCTTTTGGACACAAAATATGCATTAGAATAGAAAATGTGACAACGTGACATTAATTAACAATATTTTTTAATAAGATTAAATGTCAATGAAGCATGTACAACAAATTCCTCAATACAAATCTATAAAATGAAAGATAGAATATGTATAGTATATATTTAGCATCCAAGTAACATACTAGCAAATAGTAGAGCATATAATTAATAATAATATATTATATTTTAATAAGATTAGATTTCAATGAAGAATCCAGAAGAATGTGTTACATATATAATCTTATTATTGTCTAAATGGTACACTATAGCAGGAGCCAATAAATATAGAGTAGCACACAATACAAAGTATTGTTAACACAATGACTTAATTTTGATATGATATAATGGATGTAAACTATGAATGCCAACTTCTTGTCCGATTGACACATATATCTATTACAACCAGCATGAATTGGAACATGATGTACCATGTGAAAGTTTTCAAAATGACAGATATCGATGATTTTTTTGTGTACCTACAAATTTGACATCCTGGATGTTAGTGAATAGTAATTATGCTTGAGGGGATATCAATATGAAATTTATGAATGAAAAAAACAATTTGTAACTTGTTATGTTTACCTTTTGGTGGGAGTCATTTTTCATTCCTCACTTGTCATGGAATGGGTGATGGCATTGTGATGGTTGAGGGTGAACCGACCTTTGATGGAGAAATCATGAAGGATAAAGATGAACCTTGATTTTTCTTGGGTATAGTCTTAAAATGTTGTTTCTTTTAGGCTTGGTACTAGCTCTTCAACAATGGACTTATCAATTGAGCTGTTATACACTAAGTTTGCACCCTTGTTTCAAGCTCTCGTAGTCTTGATAACTTAGTATAACATGGGAATCATCTCCAGGTGTGGGACCTATGCTAACTGAGATGAGACCTCCAGGTTCTAGGCTGGTTCCTCTTGGATAATCACCCTGATTTGCTTCTAGACATGAAAGTAAATCTTTTGAAGGAAAGGGATAGAAGGAGTGCTTGAAAGGGAAATGACTTGAAAGCAAACTACCTACTAGGTGATACACCAAAATTAGGGTATGAATTACAGCATAGAGGGATAGAATCAATGAAAGGCTTAGGTCTATTAGGTCACAACTTACTAAATAGGCTTGCATAAGTGTTTCATAGGAGGACCTGAACATAAGACACAACCTATGACCTGCAAGCAGACATTCACTTCTGCAACTCGGTGTAGGATTGAGACAAGACTCTTAGGGGGCTAAAGTATACCCACAAAAACATCTAAATCAGATCAAACACAATAACACACACAATTATAGAAAGTAAGATGGATCAGGAACCCTGAGTTATCACTGAAAACATGCATAGACTTCAATTCATTAAGAGATGATCCAAACAAGGAAGCATAGGGACATGAAGAATTGTCACAAAATACCTCTGCAACATTTGAATTATCAATGGGAGATTACAAAGAGTAGAAGACTAGAGGGTAGAGAAGATACCACGGATAGCCTTCTGAGAAAGGATGACCTTCTTTCAAAAGTGGACTCTCTCTTTTACAAAATGTCAACTCCAAGCTCTAAAGCTCCAAAAATTAACTATATACATCTCCTATTTTTGCACGCAAGCAGGAGTCAAAACCTAACTAGGGTTACAGATTTCAATAGAATAATAGCAAACCCTAACTATGTCAAGTCTGGTCATAAATGTATCTCTGGAAATATCTCAACCAATCAGATATTTGTGTGCCCATCCTATACTATATCCACCCGCAGACAAGCAACCTTGATCCATCAACCTCTCTGCACAAAAGTCTCACCATGAATACACAAAAGGTACCTCTCAGGGATAAGAAATGATCCATGATGGCTGCCCAGACCTCTTCCTTACCTTCTTCAACTGCAAATGTCTTTAAGACATAAATTTTTAGCTACCCCACCGATTCGCAGCCTGCTGAATCAATCGCTGGCAGAAAACCCTCTGCAGAGATATTTAAAATTTGAATTATAACGGCTAGCCGGTCATTTTAAAATGTGACCGTCGATGTCTTTCACTTCCTGACAAACAAATGGCTCAGATCATCCCGACAATAGTCGTAAACATTCTTGAAAAGTCAAAATCTACCTCGGCACACTGCAGCCTATGAAACTTTAGCACGTCGACATATCTATCAGCTTGGACCCATCTTGACCTTTCTCTCTTTTAGTTATTTGGCGACTATGTGACTGAAGACCTTTTTCAAGTCGCGAAGAACTTATCCTAACCCTGGTCTGGTTAAGCGACTATGCGAACACTGCAGTCGCTAAATAGCTTAATCCATCGGGTGACCCCAGTTAAATTTAGTGAACAAGAGAATCCTTAGTCACTGATTCGCTTAATACTTCATTAAACCTGGGCCCAGAATTGCCACATGTCAAACCCTCAATCACTCTTTTCGCCTCATCAGCAAACACCTCGGCTATTTCTGACATCAGACCCATTGAGAATTTGATTCGCATCCAACGGCGGGTGCATGATCTCATGACCTTCAAATATTCCTTCCGATCATGCACCAGTCATTGATCCTTTTAGAACTAGGACCCCACTGACACACGGGTCCACCTGGAAATCTTTGTCAGCACTGTAACAACCAATCATAACATGGCAAATCAACAATACGTAGCACTGGACCCACTTAAATCTTCTCTTTACCTTGACCAATCAAAAGATAGCAAATCATCCCGACCTGGCATGGACCCACCTGACAAAAGCTTGAACACTTGGCAAAATGGACGGTCGGCGTATGATCGCATACCCTCAAAAGATTCCATCCGAACACACGCTAACCATCGATCTTGATCCCTCTGACATCCCTGCCGATACCCTGACACGGCCCCACTTACATATCCAAGTCATCGTTATGTGGACCAATCACACGCGAGCACATCAGTAAGAAAGGACCCACCTCCAAAGGCTCTGACAACAAAGTGAAATCAATGGTTGGCGCATAATCTCATGTGTCAGAAAAACACCTTAAGAAGATACGCCAGTCATTGATCAAAAGGGACATAGTCTGTTGGGCCCGCTCTGACAAAGTTACACATCACAATCCTTCAGCCAATCAGGAGCCTCCAAGTGAGACAACATGGCAATGGACCCACACAAAGGTTGAAGCGCTACATCAAAAGGGAAGATCGACGGCTATCGCGATATCGCAAACCTCTGATAGACCCCTCGCAAACTCATGACAACCGTTGATCTTCCTAATTGGGACCCCCGCATAAAGTGACCGCCAAACACTTAGCGAATGTGCAACTAAAGAAAGGGAATGTTCGCTGAGTCACGAGATATTATGCGGTGACCGTGAAACATTTAGCGATTATGAGAATCATCATATTCGCTAAGTTGCCAAAAGAAAAGGGAACCGTCGGAAGAAATTAGAGAACTAGCAACCAGCCAATGAGAATAAAGTGCACATGCGTATTTGAGGACTCAGGTGGTCGAAAAAGGTAACAACCAAATAGAATGAAGGCTAGGGTTTGCAGGGTTTTTGATATAACAACTATTTTTATGAATTTTTTAACTTGCAGACCAGGGAGTTAGAAAATTTGCAGAGGCCAGGAAACCAAACATAAATTCATGAAATTTTTAGAGATGCTTGGCAGGGTAAAAACAAAGACTCCTGAATGGATTTTAGCCAAATTTGCATAGAATAGGAAAATTAGGGTAACATGAGCACTGCACAATTTATTTTTTATTAGTTGTGAGCATAGTCTTGAGGTGAAGTGAGTAGACATATGTAACTTCTTGATTGCATCTATTGCAATGAGTTGTTTTCTCTTCTAGCATTCCATAATTTTCAAATTTAAAGTTTCACTGGGAACAAAAAACATGAAATGGATTTGAAAATGCATTTGCCACTTTGAGAATCCCATCAAACTACAACACATGTTTCAATATTAATGTAGTTTGTGTTTGTATTAATTACCAATTAGAGTGCTAAGTTATGCAGATGTGATTACCTCAAGTGTTGTTTGTAGTAATGCATTTAACGTGTCCATTGTTCTTTTGTCTTTCAATGTGAAAATGAATGTAGCAATGCCTATGCAGAATTTTTTTTGCATGTCATTCCGTTGTACAATATTTCTGAATAACATTGTAGGATTTTCATCCCTTTCTAGTAGATGTGATATTTCCATGGATTGTTCTTGAAATGTGGAACTAATTTAGAGCTAGTCAATGATAATAGGGGTTATTTTTTGCGGGTTAGAAATAAATATAGAATAATAATGTAGTGATTACATGTGAAGTACACAAGAAGAGAGCATTGAAGAACATTGTTACTTGTACTTTGTCTTCATTAGTGTTTCCATCTTTTATATTAACAACATATTGGGAGCTTGATTGTCTTCCTGCAATTACTAGTGTGTCAATTGTGCCAATGGGATAGTTTCTTGTGCTTGTGAGTAGTTGTTTGATTGTGGTGCTTGGAATGAATTTTTATTCTTGACAGAGCCGTGGTATAGCTTCAATTGTTCTTGAATCTTTTAATATTAAGATGCAATCACAGTCCCCATGGTCGTAGTTTGTTTTAGGAACAATTTGAAATCCTGATATTGAAACGGTTGTTCTTGGGACTATTTTATCTTTATATTGTTGTACAAGATTTCCTATGATACTTAAATTTATTGTCATTTCTGTTGTGAAGTCTGTCAATTCTATGTGCAACACTTCACATGTTTTTCTTTCCCTGTCCAATGTTGTTGTATATATGACAAGGATATCTCCTTTAAAAATATTGCCTGGTTTTCTTGCATTTAAGTCATGAATGGATATTGAGGTTGGGCTGCCCAATTTTGACCTAGATAAAATATGATAATATTATTTTAGTATTTTAACATATGGATAATTTATATTAGAAGAAAAAATATACATGTTTATGTATCAATTGATCCATTCTACATTGACTATTAGCATACAAGGATTTGTAAAGTTAAAAACAAGAAAAGTTTGTTACCTTTTTGTTGTCTAGTCTTGCTTCATCTATGTTCCTTTTCCAATTCTTTTACTTCCTTCCATTGTTTTGTTGCATAAAAATTGTAGGATGTTGCAATATGCATCATTAAATTAGAGCTATTGTTTTAGATGGGAAAATTGATTACTTGTGAAATGTATTTGCATTATTATAGATGACGAGTTTATTATATTTATCATTGTTGGTATATATGTTAGCATTCTAAGTGGAGTCATTTTTTTTATGTAAGATGGAACTTTATGAATGTAGCAAGGTGATCAGTCCAATATGCCTCTGCTTTGTAAACACAACATATAATTGTACTTGAATTGGTCCAGATGTGATCAATTGATGGGTTGTATACATTGAGTGCTTTGTTTATGATGTAATTCATGTTGTGGTTTGCATATATTTTTGAAGAAAATCTTTCCTTCTATTTTTAGTTGACATGTCAATATTGAAATCACCTAAAATATATAAAGTTCTCTTTGAATTGATAGATGTGGTACAATTTTGTTCAATGGGAGCATTAGGTTTTGCATAAACATTACATACATTTATCTCATTGCTTTCTATGAAAGTTGTTATTGTGATAGCTTCAATATTTGTTGTTTTATGTTGTTTTATTTTTGAGATGACAAGGTTTGTTTTGGTCAAAGTCATTATACCATGTATGTTGTGAGCATTGATGTTGTTGAAATATTGAAATAGAACATGTGTTCCAGGAGGGTGCATGTGTACTTCTTGCAAGCACAAGATGTCAGATGACATTATATTGTATTCATTAATAATGTCATTTATGTGAGCCTTCAAGCTGCTTGTGTTTAATGTACATAAGAGCACGGATGATGTGTTATGAGAACAAGTACTATCACTCTCAAATTTTCATTTTGTATTTGATTCAATGTGACACATTTCAATAAGTATTTTTTCTTTAATTTAAAAAAAAAAATTTGTTAGAGGTTTTAACAAAAATAATGAGTCGATTGATTTAGTTCGTGAGAGTGTTGTATATGTTAATCTATGTTGTCTTATGCCTATAAGATCAAAATCCATAGCTTGCATTATGAGTCCTTGGGAGTGATGAATGGTTCTTGCACATGCTATTTGTACTAAAAATTATTTTTTGATTATAAGTTTTTTGTTTGTCAACACTTTTTGGATAGGTCAGATAATGCAAAGTATGGGTACCAGTCATTGTCAATTTTTTCAGTGTAGCATTGTACTAGTTTTTTGCATTGTTGTGTCACTAAATTTGATCCACACTATATCAAAATCACCATGTTTTGTATATGCTTTAAATATTCCATCTGATCCATTCACCAGACCGTCTTTTGTGTTATAGTTGCCTGCATATAGTTCTACAAGAATATTTTTTTTAGGTGTATTTGAAGTGGGAGAGAAATTGTGTGTGTGTGAAGTCATATTGCATTGTAATTGTCATCATGTTCATCAATTGCATTCAGGACTATCATTTCACTAGAAACTATTGATAGCATTTTATTATTGTTGTGAGCATCAACATCATTTATCCTATAGAAAAGGAAAGGTAGCGTTGGGTCCAATGGTGGTGTCTGTAAGAATTTTTGGTTGAGGTAATGTATGTCCTCATTTGTTTATACACCTATGTGTATTTTTTAAGAATGAAAAATAAATTTCTTGTTCTTTTGTCTCATTGTGCATATCAGGGAATAACACTTGACGTTGTCTTTCTAGAAATTATAGGGCATCAATTTTGACATAGTTGCTTTATTTTCAAATACAACAGTGTCAAGTACTAGTTGTGCTTGATGTAAGTCACCACAAAAAATTATGTCTAGGTTTCCAAAGTATGTAGTAGGTGTTTGCATTATATCACGTAATCATTTGTCAATATAACATAGGAATCTATCACCGACTAATGATATTTCATCTATGAGAAGTACATGTAATTGATCATAATGCTTTGACATTGCATCTAGTATTTCAATGTTAAGTGTAAGATACTCAGATGTTATAAAAGGTATGTGAAATGTCGAATGTAGTGTGATTCCACCTATGTTGTTTGTTGTTTTTCTTGTGTAAGTAGTTATTATGCCCTTTGGTTTGTTGGGATCATTTTCAATGGACTTACTGTAAATGCAAAGGAGGGCTTGGTATATAGCTTTTGCAGTGAAAGTCTTTCCAGTGCCAGCTCCGCCTGTCAAAAATAAATGCAATGGGTTCCTTTTGTTTTTTAATTTTTTCATTACAACATCTTTAATGATTGCTTGTTGTTTTGTATTCAGCCTTTGGCTTAATTTTTAATACTCATTGTCATCCATGATCTTTGGATGTTGGCTTATTTCGAATGTATTATAAGATGTGTTACTTTGTTTATTGTTTATCTTGTCTTGCATGTATTTTTGTATGTCATATTGTTCAATTTGTTTGTGTTTTTTGGATTTGAAGGTTTGGCTATCTGTGTCATCTTGTTCAGAATTTAAATCATTGATGGCTTTTTCAATGTCACCCCATGCATAAGTTGTGTTATGATTAAACTTTGCTCGATTCATATTGATTGTTTGTTCATGGTGGAAATATTCTTCTTCCCAAGATGGGAAATGATGTTTTAGTGTACTCTCGTTTGTTGTAAATGGCACATAGAGTACCAGTTGTTCTCTACAATAATTTTCTAAGTCGATATGTTTGTTAAAGTTGATAAATCGTATTACACTTGGTTTTTATTTGGGTGTGATTTTTTGCCTTTTTTGCTATATTCAAAAACAAATTCTGCAAGGCATATGCTTGCGATACTTGGCGAGCATTTTAAATAATTATCCACCAAAGATTTGGAAAGGATGTTTTCTGACTCATCAAGTTCTTTACTTAATTCTTTAGTAGGTTTTAGTATAAATGTACGATTATTTTCAGCTCTTGTATATATGAATATGCATTTTCTTGAGCTATGATTTAGTGGAAGTGACAAAACAATGTGAGCTTCTTGTTGTGATGATATTTTTTGTAAGTTGAGTAGCTCATTTCCCAATCTGGTTATCATCGTTATTGCATCAATATTGTCTCGGTGGTGATCATTGCATATTATTTTAAATGTATATGTCATTTATTTGTCTAATTTTGTCATGTATGAGCTACAATACATTGTTGCAACATATGTATTAAGCACAAATTATGCATCAATATTGGCTTTTCACAACTGTGGAATTTTCCTTGTAAATTTGTTGTTCCAAATTTCTGATGGATTCCTTTGTAGGAAGAGTGTGGGTCTTTGTACAGTTGTCCTTAGAGTTGTAATATATTCATCTTCATCCATGTTAATTTGATCTAAGAACATTTGAAAATTGTATGATACCTGTCATAGTTTGCATTTTTTAGTTTGGAAAAGATACTAGTTTCTTTTGTAATTATTGCTTCATTCTTCTCTAACAGTCATTCAAGTAATGTTGTCTTTTGGAGGGGTGGAAAAAGGAAATTGTAGCTGCAAGCTATCATTTTTTATCTTCTACATTCCTTTGTATGGTGGTGCTTGTGAACTACATGAAGAGCAGGTTGTAAATGTTCAATGCTACAAGTAAGGTACTTGTCAAAAAAGTTTATGATATCTGTATTGCTATATTTCCCATAGATTGGTGAATTTTTTTACCTAGAGTAGGAAATGATCATCTTCATTTCCTCTATTTTGAAATTCAGTTACAGAGAAATAATCTACAACATTTCCAAATAGAGAATCATCAATCAATATCATCTTTTTCATTGTATTTATTCTATGTTTATAATAGTGCGCACAAGTGATTGGGTTTTTCTTGATTAGATGGAATTTATCACTTTGTTTTTCACCATCATGTTGTTATTGTAAGTTTGACTGGTGTATGTTGTACAATTCGTCAAGTGTACTTGTAAGTGGTTCCCAATTTTGTTCTGCACTAGTCAAAGTAACAAAAAAAGTTGGTGGACCAAGCTGTTGTATCATTGCAAAAATATTCTTCTTAAGTTGTTGTGTTTAGTCTGGAAATATTCTTACTCTTTTGAAATCAACATATCCAATATCTGATTTGAGAATTTTTTCTAGGTTTGGTTTATGTTTGACATCTTTTTCCAATAATTTCCTTCCTTTTAATTGACCTTTTTTTATTCTTATCCAAATTGTAGATAGGACTTGTTGTACTAGTATCTTTATAGTTTTGAAGAAGAGATTTATTATATGGTATGAAAACTATCTTTTTGACTGTAGGAATTCCCATCGTGCAATTTTTTGGTAACTAAATTTTTGGACAATGTCTTCATCGCGTGGTTTACCAAAGAATAATATGGGGAAATTCATTTCCTTAGCATATTTGTTTTTGAAGATTCCAACTGGGTAGTGCTCTTGTGCAGGTGCCACCTTAATTATTATGTCTTGAATTTTATGTATAGATCTAGATTCAGTGAATCTATGTATCAAAGTTTCATAAGGCTTTCCATGTTCTATGTCACTATTTGAATCAAACTCATTTGTAATGATTATTGTTGATGTTTCATTGTCAGCATTAATTTCTAGAGCTTCTTTCCAATCTTCCTTTATTTCAACATTTTGCATTATGTATAATTGTGTCCTTGTTAGTTGAGTAAGAGCTTGCATGACTACATTTGGTCGTACCATCCATATTTGAAATACATTTTTGTATTCCAAGAGTCTTTTGAGAGGGACAATTATTGTTGTGCTATTAATTGTTTGTGGAAATGAATTTTGTATGATGTTCATATTAATAGGAACATTGATAATGGAGCATGTTAGTCCTATTTGGGATCTTTTGTATCCTAGTTCTCAAATCTGAGCGAATGCAATTCTTAGTGAAATAAGTTGTTAGATTCTAATTGTGACAAAATTTGTACATGTTGGATTGGTGTATTAGTTTGAATGTTATGTTGTGTACTATATGTAGGGAGCTTGAACTATTTCAATGCAAAAGAGCATCTTTGACAAATGAAGTCATTCATCTTTACATGGTTTGATTGTGCTACACTGTAGTAGATATTTTTTTCTTCTCTTTTGATTGGTATAATGTCTTTGTTGAAACACAAAACTTGACAAATTGAGCATGGATATTTTGGTGTATCTTGAATCATTCTTTCAAAATTTCTCTTGGTGACATTTCTTTTTTCTTTTTTTGAGCGATACGTATTATTGTTTCACATCTTTTTTTTTCCTTGTGTTTTGCATGTCCATATTGTCTTGTTGTATTGGAGGTCGTTGCTTTCATTTGTGTTTGTATCTATATATTTTTTGTTGTTCCTAATGAATCTGTTAAGGCAACGTAGTGTTAGTTCTTGATTTCTATTATATTTTTCTTCTTTGACATTTTCAATGTAGACCTTGTCATATTGTACTTTATATCTTTTTGCATTATTCATAGTGCACTATCCTTTATGCTCCCTTATGAATTTCTTAAGCTGATGAAATCGTATTTGTACTTCAGGAATGAAATTTTGTGACTATAATCTTACTAGTGGTTCAAAATGCCACTAAGAGGGTTTGTATCATGGAAGAGGATTGAGTAGGCCTCTACACATATTGATTCATTGAAGTGCAGGTACTTTTTCCTTGTTGTGCTTGACCAAAGACATATTTGTATGTTTAACCACTTGGATAACCAATGAATGTAGAATATATCTCCCCATAGTCCAGTTTCCTTATTGTGTGAATTTTTCTTTGCAGATAGTCACATTCTATGAAAATATGTGTCTAGATCATGTACTTGGTGTAGTTCATATAAAGTCTCAAGATGAAGTTCAGTATTGTATGAGTGCAACGCTTCTAATTCACCTTTTGCAATGCACTGTAGGAAGTAATCAATAGTTCCATTTCTTAGTTGGAGTGATGTGTATTGATACTTGAGAAGGATTTCTAGTGCGTCAAACAAGAATTCACCTACATTGTATTTGAATGTGTGTACTACATAGTCCTTCATTTTGTAATGTGGTCTCAATATTGCATTTTTTATTCTTGCTTATTTATTGGTAATAATCCATATCTATCATTCCTACTCTCTTTTGCGCCATTAGTTATTTTTCTCTCCTAATATATTTAGCAAACACAAAGTTTATGCACTTGTCGAATTTGAATAAGAAATTTAAACAGTAATGTAAATGAAGGGACTAGTGCAACCTTACTTTGCTTGACACTAGTATATTAGTGTGCTATTTCTTTCCAATGTCTAGATGTTGTTGTTCTGCGAGTCAAAATTCATATTGTCATTACACCATGTTTTGAATTGATTTCATCTATCTTCATTGTTATTATTCATCTATTCTGTTATAACATTAAGAACATTTTGACATCATAATTGTTTTTTACATTTTGTACACTAATTTTTTTTAAAAACTTATCAACATTGTATCAATATAATGAAATGCTAAGTATTTTCTTAGATAATGCATTGGTTTATACTATTATCATAGTTAATATCAATAAATAAAAGGTGCAAAAAGGAAAGGGATCTCAAATTCATACCAGTGAATTCATTAATCTATGGCCACTTTGTCTGCATATTTGTGAAGCTTTGGACAACTGTTGTTGGAAATTCAAAAACAGATTCACTAGTATTGCATGGAGAAGTATGTGCATCAACTATGTACTAGCTAGTGACATGGGGCATGAGTTGTCCCATTTGGTCCATCTGGATTAATGTCATTTGTGACTAAAATGTATTCTCCAACTATTTTTTCCAGTAAATTTGTATGTGGATAAGTACTCTTTGTCCATATTTGTTCTAGTTCTTGGTTGAATAGAACTATTGCAACTGGCTTGAAAAGGCTAGTTGACATTGAGTCAGTTTTGCTCCCAGTCAAATGACAATTCATGGTACAATTAGGCAAAGTGGTCTTGGAGGGAAAAATCATGTGAGTAAGCTCACTTGACATATAAGGAACTTTGTGATTATAATCAGGGGCAATGCAATGGTTTTGAATAGAGTCTATATATTGGTGTATTTGTTCAAGATACCATTTTTATCGGTCTCTTGAGGATCAATATTTTTTAATACAACTTGAGGCCAATTGTTACTTTCTATACTAGATATGTTGTAGGAGTTTTTAAACCAACTGTTGGAATGTTGAATACAATTATCGATGTTGTTGTTGGCTATTTCTTGAAGCAAAGATTCCTTTAAATATGCACAATTACTTTTGGGTAAATGATCATAGTACTGTATTTCTTCTCTCGAGCTTGTCCACACACACCCAGATGGTAGATTTTGGGTTGTTCGTATGGATTGAATCATAGATGCTTGTACATTAGAAGTCAGTTTCTCTCTAGATGATGATAATGTAGCATCTCTAAACAAAATAGATGGTTGTGAGCTAGTAGAGTTAGAATCTTTATTTCCTTTCACTTCTTTTAAAGATCTTGTAGCCTTCTCATAGGCAACAGTTGCTCCCTCAGCTGTTTAAAATGTTCCAATCCATCTACGACACTTAGATTTGAGGTCCCTTATTTTTGCAGCATAATGACCCCATGGACATTTTCTAACACCTTTATATGTACTTTTCTTTTTTAAATAAGTGAAATTCCTCATGCTCAATTTTTGTAGATGTCCAAGTTGCTCTCCTTTCATGGAATCTTTAGAACTTGAATGTTTTGGTAGTCTGTCGATATTGTTTTTTGAATCATTAGTTCATGTATACATTTTTACAAGGACAACTATATTAACTATTGTGGCATTAGTTTTCTCAAGATAAAATTCAAGCCAACTTGATTCCTTTGTGTAGAATCAGAAGATAACCTATTCTAAAAAATGGTTGACACTGAATAACTAAATTAAAAATTTGTAATTTCTTTGAGTGTTTTTTTTTCATGTTGCAATTGTATCATGATGATTACTTCAATGTTCAAGTGAAAAATTCTATCGACTATGCACACAACTGATGGTCTGTTATGTTTTCATGCATAATGTTCACATTTTGTGGCATAACATTATAGCTATGTGCATTGACTTATTGGAAGTAGTGGAAGATAAACATCACATTACATGTTAGTAATGTGAGAAATAGACGTGTATCCTTGACAATGATGGCTAGAAACAATATAAGGCACATTTATATGAAAAGAATAAGACCTCCATATGGCAGACTAATAAAATTGATAGTTGGAGCCATTATTAGTGAAGTCAACTATTCCATTATTTCAAGAAACTGGTTAAATGGCAACTGTTTGTATGCAAGTAGTGTAGCTTTCATGTTGGATGTCTTTTACAGTTCTATCACAATATGAAATGCACTTTAGGACTCCTTGACATGGAAAAAGAGAATTTCTTTTAACATAACACTAGTGAAATATTACCAACATTTATGATTATTGAGAATTTTCAATGCATTATACCCAATGAAGTTTACATGAATTTAGTATAGAAGGAAACCATGGTTGCATTATATTTCAGAGGCCTTTCTAGAAATTTGACAGTAGTTCCATTAAGATACCAACACACTAGGATCTCTAATAAGTTGTTAACATTATGCAATAGAAGAAGCATTGGATACATCAGCAATAAGAGGCAAAATAAACATCAAGACTTTTACATTGTGCTCATGTTTTCAAGTTTGCGACATGTAGAAATACTTTTGCTTGATCTCATTTTTGCCTTCCCATTTTGGATTTCTTGTTTGTCATTCATTGGAAAAGATTAAAAAGGGCTTAATAAGAATGTAGGAAAATTCACAACATATAATTATTGAATTCAACTTGAGCAAAAATGCTACTTCATTAACAAATGAAAATTACTGGTTCTTAGTCATAGTAAAAATACAAATGAGACAACAAAGAACAAGACATAGGTAAATGTATGTGGTCACTGTAACATTCTTTCCAATGCAAGAGATACATATTTTACTATGTTGCAAATGAGGGTATCGCACCAAGTAGTCAATAGTCTCTCTCCTTGCTTTACTACAAGCCTAATCCTATACACCTTGACTATATATATCATTGTTCTTGTGTTGTAACCATTATTTCATCCATAAATAAGAGTCCATCTGCCAACATCTACTACAAGATGAATCCCAAGTGGTGTGTAGGTGTTATCAAAGGAGAATAAATAGTGGCATGAATAATGATGATTTATGATCTTGGGTGTCAGTGCTCTTGTATTGGTATCACACCATTTCCCAAGAATTGTTGTGTTTTCATGTCTTATAATCCATTCAAGGGCACAATCTGAAAATGACACTACAAGGTTTACTACAGATGCAAGTGTATCTTCTTCAGTACTGGGCTTGAATGGTGATAGGTGATAGATAAAGTTCTACTGGTTGGACTGAAAATATTGATGAGTTCTTCTTTAATGTGATTTCCAAGCTCGGTAAATGGTGAATGATATCTTGATAATGGAAAATGATGTGGGCTTCTTTGTATAACCTTACCAAATTTTTAAGGAAAATCAATTCTGTATTTCTCACCAATGGGTACAAGATACAAATTTAATTAGTGTCAAGTACTGGATGAATGCATCCCCATCCATCATATCTAAACATTGAAACATGATTGTCATACAAATATCTTTCCAATATGTTTCTTTGACATTCTTCTAGATGTTCTTGAAGTCTTTCAATAACCAAAGATTTTGGAATTTCATAAAGAGGATTTGTATCTTCATCAAATGTCTCAAATGCATTTTAACAAATTCCATTTTTGTGCAATAGGGAAGAAATAAAACCTATATGTAGGAAGCATTATGTTGGATAATCTCTAAAAAAATTTAAACTAATAACATGATATAACTTTAACTCAGTTTCATTACATTTCTAGAAGGGCAATGTATTTTCTTCATAGATATGTTTTTATGGTAACTGTAATATGATTAATATAGTGTTATGATCACAAACAAAAATTACAAGTTATATTTATTACATTTTCTATGAAAGCTTCCAAATTTGAGTTTCTGCAAATTTGGATGATTCCATAGGTCTATTGGACAAGTTGATTATGGTGCTACTAAAAGCTTCAAATCAAGTAGTTTAAATTTAATAGTTTATTGGAATATGAATACGACAATATTGTGTTTTGTAACCCATCTCTCATGAGAATGAATGGAACACTTAGGACTCATTGCACAATGAAAAAACATAAATAAATGGAGAAGACCTATGTAAGCTATCACACATAAATAGCATACTAACTATTTAAGGAAAAGGCACCATGCAACACAAATACAACTCAAAGAAAATATATAAAACTCAAGGTAAATCTACACGTAGAAAACTAGAGATTAGAAGAATGCCTAACTCATCCCATGCATAGACAATGGAATGATCTTCTAGTAGGTTCTTAATATATGAACCATGAAACACAAATAAATCTCAAAGAAAGTACATAAAACTGAAAGATACAGGACATGTGCATTATTTGAGTATATGAATATGGTTTCTTTGAGCTGTATAAAAATATCTATTATTGATAAAATATGGAACAATAATTATATTCCTATAGAGGTTGAATATTTGAAAATTGGTAACAAAGATTAATGTTTACATTTATTCTATTGATTGTATAATCTTTAAAGTAATTTGAAACTCCTAATTGTTATACCTAAAGCATCTTTCTCCAACTAAGGATTCCAACACACATATTGTACTACCTTGTACAATGTTTCACATAATTATGATTTTCATATACTCAACATGTTAGAATGCTATACTCTTCTTACAAGTAAGAAGCACAATATGATAATGAAGCATTGCAAATAGAGGCATGACAAGGGTGTTGAATTAGAACTATCAAGACAAAAGCATATGATGGTCAACATTGACGAGATGATTGATAGGAAGGTTACCCACAATTGTCACTTTGTCCAGGGAAAGCCAGTGGCAAGTCAAATTTGTTTGCAACACCTAAAGTGGGAAAGAAAGGAGGCATGTGCATCTCCAAGTACACAAGTGATTTATAGACTTTTGAAACTCTTTTTGAAATCTCCTTGCCCAAATGAACACAATGAGATTCAAAAGCATGTGTTAGTACATGATCACATTTAGTAGAAAGTGCTATTTTTATAGCACTGTATACAAAAGATAACACTTCACATTCCTTAAGTGATACACATGAAAATAACCCCCCTACAAAGGTAGCACCTCTTTCTGCAACATATGCATCAATATATTCCTTGTACCCCTTTGGCAGTTTGAAGTACTCTTGTACATATGAATTTTCCAAATGCATCACAATCTCATATTTTTCTAACAAGTCCATGGAGTTTGATAGAAATTGAGACACAATGTTTGCATAAAAAACTGTCCTAGATTCATTTTCTAAAAACAATTCACCTATTATATGGAGTGCAATGATTGTTCAACATGTGAACAATGAATAGTGAATACATGTCGCAATGTGGTAGAGTTTATTGCACCTATGATTGGATAGTCCCAATCAGGACTTGGAATGTTTATGTGTTCATTCATTCTGGCCTTCCAAAACCTGGCATAAAGTTCACATTGATATATTGAACTTTTAGATTTTCAATCTCTCATAAATTTAAATGAATGTAACTGGGCTGAAGTATCTTGTGAATCTATAATATTCATAATACAAACTTTTAAAATCAAGTACAAAATGCAAACAAAATAATGTTATAAAGATGCTATGACTCTCCTATGCATCTAGGCATTTCCACATATACTTTTTAAATGTATTTTTTGGGAGCTAATAGCTGGGAACAAAAACATGTTCTTTGAACAAAAAAAGATATGTCTTTGAAGCAATATTATTTCAAATAACAAAGACTAACATGAATAGACGTGTTATTCATAGAGTGGTTGTTCTAACATCTCACATAAATTTTAATTTTTACGATAGTCCCATAATCTATAGTACAATAGAGATATAAAAGAAAGAAAAATGCAACTACAAACTATTTCTTGAAGATGGGTTCCTAGGCTTACCATCAACTTGATGCCGAAATATTGCCTTTTCTTTCTTGATCATCTAACTCCCAAGTTTGTCTTGCAAAGCCTATGTCTACACAACCATTCAATCAAAATGTCAATATTGTTGTATCGAGAATCCTACAAAAATTAGAATACTATTTAACTTTGGAAAAAATCAAAATTTATTATTTAGTTTAATCGTGGAGTTTTAGTATATGATAAGTATACAATATAATAATTAGAGAAGTAAAAAATAAACATAAGGTGTAATCTCTTACTCTTAGAGACAAGATGTATGAGATACCTCAATAAGCACAAGTAAGCATGTAGAATTAATCCTAATGATTAGAAAGTTAATTATTCTTATTCAAATCCAAAAATAAAATTCAAGTATTTTCATGTTACACATTGCAATATACA
Source organism: Chamaecyparis obtusa (assembly GCA_027943335.1). NCBI lineage: Eukaryota > Viridiplantae > Streptophyta > Pinopsida > Cupressales > Cupressaceae > Chamaecyparis > Chamaecyparis obtusa. Next base: position 548,041 of record BSBK01006498.1, read on the forward strand.
TCCACTGTGGTTGGCACACTTCATCATTTAGAGAAGTAAAAAATACACATAAGGTGTAATCCCTTACTCCTAGAGACAAGATGTTTGAGATACCTCAATAAGCACATGTAAGCATGTAAAATCAATCCTAATGATTAGAAAGTTAATTATTCTTATTCAAATCCAAAAATAAAATTAAGTATTTTCATGTTACACATTGCAATATACATCCACTGTGGTTGGCACACTTCATCATTCCTTCATGATTTTTGATTAGCATGATGCTCATCATTCTTAGTAACCAAATAATTTTGCACAAGATAGTATTCAGTCTTTGTCCTATATATTTTAATTAGTCTAAAATAAAATTTTCCAATTATAGGTTAACTAACAATTTAAAGTCAAAACTATTAGTACAATATTGTCAAATAACATTATTAAATGTTATCACTCTATTATTGAGGTTACTAATGCTTATACTTGTAAGTTCAGAGGTGATCGGGGATTTTCTTCTTGGGATAATATTATTTCCAAGGAATGATAGGGTTTGGTGTTTCCTTCCCTTCCTTTTCTCCCTATGCCCTAAAGATAGAATTCATCCTAGAACTTCAATCAAATGGTCCCCCCCTCAAAATGGCTTTATTAAACTTAATTTTGATGGCTCCTCTAAAGGCAATCTAGGTAAGTCAAGGATAGGTTTTGTTCTTCATGACTACCTTGGTTTGGTTCTTTATCTTGAGGCTTGACCTGTCCCTTCAGGAACTAATAATCTGGTAGAAACCCTTGCTCTGCTATACGGTTTCTCTGCTGCTAAGAAGTTGAATATCAGATCCCTTCATGTTGAAGGTGATTCCTCAGTAATTATTAATGCTTGTGTTCAAAGAGTTTCTTTTTCAAGACACATCCACTATGTTTTGTCCCAGATTTGGTCCCTCCTAGACTCTTTCCCGGATTGTTTTTTAACTCACATATTTAGAGAGGGAAATTGTTTATTAGATTTGCTTACTAATTTAGGTTCTGATATTTCTCACCTCTTCTACCCTTCTTCCCTTGTAACACCAGCCTCCCACCCCTCCATTTTTAATTTCATTCATATTGATTCTTCTTAATTTGGTTGATATTCCTATCTTAATGTTGAGGTCCTAGATGTCTAAAGAGATCTTTGGTTTCTGATTGTACAAGATCTACATTTATTCTTCTATATGTGCTATCTCACCTTGGGAGTATTTATTTGGTGACTCATCTTATTTTTGACATTATGTTTTTTTTCAAGTCATTGACTTAATTGATGTTTGTTTCTACTTAATAGCTTTCGCATGTGTAATATTTCCTATCACCCCCTCTATCTGATGTTTTATTTATTAAAAATTGAGGTGACACAACCCTTCCTTATGTTTGATTACTTTATAATGGTGTTCGCATGAGTTATACTTTACATCACTTTATGGTTCTTGCCAACTCTTGATTTCCTATGTACAATCAATGAAAGTTGGTACTTGTTTTATTCATGTTTTTGAATGGGGAATTGCCCTTCATGATGGTTTCTTGTGGTGTTATAACCAGTTTCGGATCCCTTTCTATCGCTATAATCTCTCTCTTGTAGCCTAGCCTCTTTTCTTTTAGTTTGTTCTCATGGCTTTGAATAGATATGCTGATGAATTTAGACCACTGAATCTTCGTGTCTGATTCTCAAGCTCTGCTTTGGAAGTTCCTTTCGAAGGTAATATTACAGATGAGTCTCTAGCTTCCATGTTTATTATTCACTGCTTGAGATGTTCTCGATGCATTCAAACGATGATCAGGGATTCAGTATTGTCTCCTAATTTTAAAAGGATTATATTTCCGTCTCAAGTTGTTTCAATTTTATGTTCTAACATTCTAGATTTATCTCAATCTTGGACTATGTTGTTGTCTATTGTGAATTGGACTATTTTACCACATTTCCTTCAAGATAATGCGTTGCTTTTACCAATCCAAAAATATAATTTCTAGTTAGAAGATGCTCACATTGGAGATGTATTCCCGCATCATCTTCTTTTCAATTCAGACAAGTATATCATGTTGCTTGCTGTTGTTAAAGATTGTCTTGCCTCTTCTTCTATTATACCTCTTGATCACCTACTCAACATGACTCCTTTTGATGTGGGTCATAGAGGAAAGGCATTTGCAAAAATGTATGCTCTTTTTGGTTTATTGACACATGCTCATGCCTCAAATTTGGGTTATGGTTCTCCTATGGTGGATGGCAATTCACTTGGCAATAATTTTGTTTCTCTGCCAGTTCATGTTCATACTTCGATTCCATTGTCAATTGGATCTTGTTCTTCCCCTAGTCATGTTTTGGATTCACCTTCCTCTGATCATGCTTTGGTGTCACCTCGTGGGCCTTTGGTTTTGGGAGACCCTCTTGTCTCTCAAGCCGATAGACTGTGGAGCTCTTTGTTCTTGTCTCCACCTTCACATTTTGGTTGTGGTGGTTATGATCCGTGATGCTTTAAGATGCCTTGTTGTATAGTTTTTTGTCTCCATTAATATTTTTGTGCAGGTTTAGTTGGAGCGGCTTTTCTATCAGGTTTATAATGGATAAGGGATGATAGTTGCCCTCTTTCTTCCTCGGCCCTCACCAACATTTTTTGCATTGCTTCAAAACTATTTTCACAGGGGTGTCCATTACTATGTGATTGTATTTTGGCACTTTATTTTGTGCATCAAACTATAATTGGGTAATGGGGTTTTGGAAATGTAATTCGACCTCCTAATTGGCTTGGGTTTTCGGGGTAGTCTCAAATTATTACCTTGTATATGTTGTAAGGCGGAGACATTCTGCCAATTTGTACTGGGGGTCTATTTTAAATTTGTAATCAGGTCTTTTTTGACCTTGGGGCTTCGGGTAGTTTAAGAAATTTTTTGAGGATCTAAAGCTCAATTTGTAAATGTATGGGTCATGAATGGAGTTTTCTTTCCTGGTTCTTTCTCCGAGAGCCCTTTTGAACTAGTTATTATTAATATAAATATAAAGTTTCACAAAAAAAAAACATTATTAAATGTTATTAAATTTTTATATAATGTATACCTTAAAATTACTAAATAATATATTAGATATTATATATTATATATTATAATATAATTGTTAAATGGTGAATTTTAAAAGTACTAGATAGATAGTACTATTTTCCAGGACACTTATATTATAAATTGTTCTCTGGCTTTTACATTTTTGTATCCTTATAAGTCATAACAAAAATTGAAAGAGTTTGTGTAGGAATAAATAAAGAATTGTAAAGTTATTTATTAGTTCCAATTCATGTTGGAACAGATATTGAATTACATTGTGTAATGATGTTTTTAGTTGATGGGCAAGAAACCAACAAATTGTTCTGTTGTTCTATCTCTCTATTATTTTTCATTTTTCTATTTTTTCTAAAGAAAATTCTCACTATTTTTATTCATCTACAAATAAAATAAAACATCCATGATTTTGGAATTTTTTTCTATTAACAAGCAAGGTTGTTGATGCACCCTATTTCTAATCTATAACTTTTAAAACTTTTTGAGATTAAAAAACAAAGCAATAGAGTAAGAAAAAATATTAACAAAGAGAATAGAACACTTAATAAACATCCATTTTACAAAAGATCTCAATTATATTATGAAAATGTAGTCTTATAAAACATGCATTGTGAAATAGCATAATTGAAAATTTCATAGTGGATGATAATTGCTTGCTATTGAAGAATCTAAAGTGGGTAATAAATTTGTGACAGTCATAAATATATGTGAAAAAGTTGTAGATTTATTGGACTTGGATATGATCAACTTGGTCTGGTGTGGAACATCATCATTTGCAATGGCTCTATTTAGTGTTTCTCTCTACTTCAAGATCACAATTGGCATAAAAATTGTCAGGCGTTCAAAACATGTGAAGCTATTGCTTGTGTGGCATCAAATTTAAATAAGCATTCTTGGTTTTCAATAATATCGCAGCCAACACTCTAGTGCATATCAAAGCAAGGCTATGACAATATCAGAGGAGCTGTAGATTATGTTCGCTGACAAAGAAGATCACAAATTAATGATAACCTTCCTCTTATAGAGCCTGGCTCTAAGTCCCAAGTTCCCTCAGTACATACATGCCATCCAATAAAAAGACATTAAGGAGACTGTTTTCATATAGAAAGAAAGCTAGCTTCAAATTTTATTAACTACTTCAAAATAGAAAATGCTACAAGCAAATTTTTATCACAGCCACTTTGCCTTGAAATAAACCCTATTTTATTATTGAAAAACCTATTGAAATATTAGTTTGCACCTTATGTGTGAACTTATTGAAATTAATATACCCAATGACTTTAGAATTGTTGCAACATTGAACTTCATAGCCATGAGAACTTAATACAAAACTAGAATTTGTGTCTCCTATACACCCTCACTTAGCTAGTACCCATACAAGGAATGTTGCTTTTCTCAAGCTCCACATTGTAGCCAGTAAAAAGATGCTAAAGAAAACTTCTTTAACTACTACCAAACTGTTACAAAATGGTTCTACAACAGCCATGTGATTTCCATGAAACAACTTATGTTGTAACTGTGTGATCATTCGAAAACACCTTCTGCAACAATTAATTGACTACTGTAGAATGACTTCTCCTTGGCCACATTTACGTAGTCCACAATTGATTACATTTTAATCCAATCATTGACAAGAGTTCCAGGGAGGATCACTGATAAATATTCTAGGCAAGATTCATCTGTAAAATTGTTGTAATTAAATGGGTAGGCTAGAGATCTGTTAGTGAGCTAGCCTTGATTGTCGAAAGAATCAATCTTCCTCCAGATAATAGTCTCTACAGCATATTTCATATATTCAATGACTTATTCAACAAGGCAAGAGTCATTACAAACATTGAAATGGCTACTTTGGATTTCAACCCAAAGTGACTGATAATTGAGTGGTAAAGCACCAGAAAAGGAAGATCATGCATTCAGTTTATGGCAAGTCCATGGAGATATTAAATGTCATCTCCATATAAATCAACATCCATTTTATACTATTGTTAAAATAAATGACTGAGATCATGCTTCCCAAGTCATGTCACCATTCTAAAGCTAACTGGGTTGTACACATATGAGGTTAGGTGAAAATTTTAATGTAAATAAGCCAAACAAAAAACATCATGCTGCAAGATGAGTCTAAAGGTGTCCTAAAACATAGTTTATAGTAAAACGTACAAATTACACTTATTTTAGATATAAATATAAAAAGTAAGTGAAAAGTATGACACCGCAAATGAAAAAAGAGAAGTAAGAATATTGTAGACAAGATCAACACCTTGTAAAGTAGAGGCACAAAATATGATACCTCTAAAATTGCAAGTCATAGTTATTTAGCTTCTTCAGCAAACAAGGGAAAAGGTCGTTCTAGTAAGGATGTCATAAGTGTAAGTTAAAAATATGTTATTCTATCATCAATCCAACCACCACAACATGCATCAAATCTTGATTTTAATCAACCTGATTTCTTCATTGTATCAGATAGTTGGAAAGGGGAAATGTGAAAACCAAATTGTTATATAGATTGACAATCAAATGGGTTTTCCCCAAACAAATTTCCAATATAAAAGAAAATTAATCTACCTTCGTAGATGGTAGACCTATGGCCATACCACTAAAAAATGCTCCAAAAGGTTCAGAAAACCAGGCAAAATCTATTTTAGTTCAAAGGTATCTAGCTGACCAAGAAAATTTCATATCCAATATCACCCAATGGTGGAAAGAAGCAACCCAAATCAAAGACCATGAAATGTACCAATACATGGGAAAATAGTAGTGGATTCCAAAATAACTAAAAACATCATTGTGACAAATTATGAATTGGAAATCATATATCCAGTGCATGAAAGAGGAAGAAACATTAGAAAAGCAAGATGGATTTGCAGTAAAGAAATCTCAGGAATCCTACCCAAAAAAATACACATCAATATATGTTGTGATATATTTATCAAGATGCTCAATGAATAGAACGAGAAAAGGAATGCATGTCATAGATTTATATCACAGATTTTTAGAAACCTACCTTAAACAGAATGATATACAAAATTGCTCCTAAATGCCACTAGTATATGGACACTGCATTCAACAAAAGCAAAAGGAAAAACCCCACTTGCCTGCAACTTCTATCACAATGACTAAAATTATATAGTAGACAATACGGATATGAATTTTCCAAAAATTAGAATGCTCATAAACTAAACTTTCTAACTTTTTAGGGACATTTACTGAACTCAAAATTTTCTTAGACAAAACATTAAATATAAAAATTGACCAATGCCCTTCACAATTAAAATATCCTCCACAATCCGCTGTGAAGGGGCAAATTGATGAAACCAAAAAAATTCAGAAAAGATTTTCTTTGATATTATTCAATGCACCTTTGACAATAGCACTATTATTCACACCTCTTCAAGCTATAGAATATAAATTCACACAGCTACCTCTAGGTTTATTCACACTATTTCAAATTCCACATTAATAAACTGAAAACTTTGTTTCTTCACACGAAGAGAAAAATAATATTTAAAAAATTTTAAACATAGATGCTAGTATAAATTCGCAAAAATTATTGGATTAAAAAAGTGAAGATAAAGTTGTGAGAAAATAACAAAAATCCCTCCACTGACTATATGTGTGTGTGTGTGTGTGTGTGTGTATTGTTGGGATTGGAAGGCCAACGGACTTTTGTCTGTTGTAGCCTTGTCTTTTCAGCTGCTTAGTGATGAGCTTATAAATAAGACTCTTCTATTCATTGTAAACATTCTAGTTTTGAGATTAATACATTCTTCTGCTCTCGGTGTGGACATAGCCACTATTGTGGTGAACCACGATAAATTGTGTGTTCTGTGTTCATTTGCAATCTGCTCTTTTAAATTTTGTATTCTTCTGGTCTTTTATTTCTGAATTATTAAATTCTACAATTGGTATCAAAGCAAGGTTAATTGTTGGTTGAGATTTTGGTTTTAGAATTATGGAAGATATAAGAGTTTAGAAATTTTCTAGGAAGAACTACGAGATATGGAAGATTCAAATGAAGTCTTTGTTAGTCAACAAAGAACTTTCACTAGCACTTGAAGGAAAAGCGAATAAACCCTCAGCCATGTCGGATGAAGATTGGAGAAAGCTTGATGAGAAAGCCATGGTGACAATCTTTCTTGCATTAGGCGATAATGTATTGTATAATGTTTCAGACAAAAATACAGTCAAAGATGTATGGGATAAATTGGCTTCAACATATGCACAAGCATCCGCTGTGAATAAAGTCTTCATCATGAAGAAGTTATACAAACTTAAGATGAGGGAAGGCCAAGCCATGACAAATCATCTCAATGAATTTAACACCTTGATCAGCCAAGAAAATTTAGTTGGCATGACACAAGATGATGAGAATAAGGTTGTTATATTGCTATATTCTCTTCCGAATAGCTGGGATGGACTTGTGACAACTATAAGCACTTTAGCATCAACTACCAAGAAGCTGGTTTTTGATGAAGTTTTAGCCACCCTGCTCTCCGAAGATTTGAGGAGAAAGAATGATGAGTCCTCTTTCGGTAATGCTCTCACAATGGTGAGCACCAAAAATAGAGGAAGAAGCCAATATAGAGGTAGATTTAATAACAATCAGAGGTCCCAATCTGCAAGAAGATTGTAGTCAAGAGGGAGACAAAATGATTGTTGGTTTTGTGGGAAGGCTAGGCATGTTAAGAAGGATTGTAGAAAATATAAGAAGGCACAAGAACAAGTATTGGACAGTCAAGAAAACACAATTTGTGAAAATGATCCGGGTATTCTAATTTTATCAACAAGTGATACAAAATATGATTCGTGGGTAATTCATTCAGGAGCTTCCTTTCATGCTTCCTCTCTCACGGATGCATTTACAAATTATCAAGAAGGTGAATTCGGAGAGGTATATTTGGGTGATAATAAAGCATGTAAAATTATTGGGAAAGGAGATGTTGTCTTGCATCTTGAAGGTGGAGCAAAATTACTTCTCAAAGATGTTAGACATGTTCCTCAATTAAAGAGGATTGATTTCTGTCAACCAATTATACACCCAAGGATTTAAAATTGAACTCACGGATACATGGAAAATAGTCAAAAGTTCATTGGCTATTGCTAAAGGAGACAAAACCGGTAGTCTCTATATTTTGAAATCTATTGATAAGGTGGGAGCTGCTTTGACACTTGTGGACAATGATGTTGCGCTTTGGCATCAAAGACTAGGCCATATGAGCAAGAAAGGTCTTGAGGTAATGTTGAATCATGATCAACTATTGGGTCTCAAATCTGCAAATTTGGAATTTTGTGAGCATTGTCTTCATGGGAAACAAAAGCGGGTCAGTTTCTTGAAGGATGGACATGACAAAAGAACAACACCTTTGAAGTTAGTGCATTCGAATGTCTTCAGACCTACAGAGGTAACCTCTTATGGAGGTGCACAATATTTTGTCACCTTTTTTGATGATAGGACTTGAAAGGTATGGGTTTATATGCTTTCTACAAAATCTGAGGTATTCTCTAAATTCAAAATTTTTAAAGCTCTTGTGGAAAATCAGAGTGGTCATAAAATTAAGTGTTTGAAAAAAGATAATGGAGGTGAATTTTGTTCGTTGGAGTTTGATAACTTTTGTGCAGATCATGGTATAAGATGAATTAAGGTTGTTCCTTATTCCCCTCAAGAAAATGGGGCAACAGAACGGTTAAATAGAACCATTCTTGAGAAAGCATGATGTATGCTCTCCAATGTCAGGTTGGGAAAAGAATTTTGGGCAGAATCCTACAATACAATAGTCTATTTAATCAAAATAGGACTCCTTCATCTCGTCTAGAGTTTGGCATTCTGAAAGAGGAATGGCTGGGACAAGGGATTTCGTACTCACACATCAAAGTTTTTGGGTGTGAAGCTCATGTACATGTCCCAAAAGAAAGAAGGACAAAGATGGATTTCAAATCACAAAAGGGCATATTCATGGGATATGGAGAAGACCAATTCGGTTACAGAGTTTGGGATCCAGTTGAAGAGTGAATCATTCGCAATCGTGATGTCATTTTTAATGAGCAAAAATTTCTAGCTCTCGCAGACATTGATAAGTCTGAAAAGAATTACATTTCTTTCAAAATACCTTCAAATGGTATTGTCTCTACTCATCAGGGAAGAATTTCCCTTCAAGCGACTCCAACCTTTGTTCTAATTCCTCCTTCTCAATCCTCATCAAGTGAGGATGATTACACACATAATATGTTCGATGGAGAATAGAGAAATTTGATTAATGACAGTCAAGGCTTTTCAGAAAATAGGGGAGAGTCCATGCTCTTCCCTCCCCCTCCTCATAACATTTCCTACCACAGCCCTCACGGTAGTCATCTAATACCTCATGGCAGGGATCAAACATCACATGTCAGGTTTGGAGATCCACTGCCAACTCACGATAGGGATATTAATGCACATGGCATCTATGAAACTCCTCACGATAGGGAGATAACACCACACAGTTTTGCCTCTACCAGTAATAAAGATCTCACGGCATCTAATCTTCCTCGCAGTACTCACGCAATGCAAGAAAACCCATGCACGCCTGGGAATTATAAATAGATTTTTCCTATGTGTGGGATGTTTGAAAAATTGCTAGAGAATCCATGCATGCCTGCTGGAAACAATACGCAAGAAGATGAGTGATCTGACTCTATGCATAATCAATGTTTGAATGGTAGAAGCCAGTTAGAAAATTCTTCACTCAGTGAAAATAGGGATGTCTCACACAAATCATCTGGTGTGAAATCAATAGAATTACCAAATTCAAATCAATCTGGTCAAATTAATACGGGAGATTATGATAATCAATTGAAGAGAATTCATTATCGTGAACCAGATCATCCTGAATTGAGAAGATCCTCAAGAGAAAGGAAAGTTCTGATAAAATTCTTTGATTATCAGCTATTATTTGTTGAAGAGGCAGAGCCAGAACTATTAATTTCTGAGCATATTGAACCTACAAATTATAAAGAGGCATGTATAAGCAGTGATAAGAATAATTGGTTTGGTGCTATGACAGATGAAATGAGTTTGCTCGAAGAAAATGACACCTGGGATTTGGTTGCTCTTCCACCAAATTGAAAACCACTCAAGAACAAGTGGGTTTATAAATTAAAAGATGAAGGAGGTCAAAAATGGTTCAAAGCTCAGTTGGTAGTAAAAGGATATGCTCAGAAACAAGGGATTGATTTCGCTGAAATATTTTCTCTAGTTGTGAAGATGACATCCATCCGAACAGTATTGGGATTAGCAGCCATTTGGGATCTTGAAATGGAACAGTTAGATGTTAAGACAACATTTTTACATGGAGACATAAATGAGGAGTTGTATATGCATCAACCTGAAGGTTTTGTGAAAAAGAGGCATGAACATCTCTATTGTCGGCTGAAGCGTAGTTTGTATGGGCTCAAGCAAGCCCCGAGATAATGGTATGTCAAGTTTGACTTCTTCATGCTTGAACATAATTTTATCAGATGTGAATCTGATCCATGCATTTACTACAAGACACTCCCGAATGGTGAATTTTTTATTCTTCTTCTCTATGTTGACAACATATTAGTAGCGGGCACAAGCTCTTAAATTGTTAGTGAGTTGAAAACTAAATTGGCAAGCACATTTGCTATGAAGGATTTAGGGGCAGCCAAGAAGATTCTTGGTATGACTATCACCCAGGATAGGAAGAAGAAAGTAATCACATTGTCAAAAAAAGAATATATTGACAAAGTAATTCAGAGATTTGGTATGGCTGATGCGCATAGTGTTTCTACTCCACTTGCTTCACATTTTTAGTCATCAACAAATTTGTGTCCACAAACACAAGAAGACAAGGAATATATGGAGGACATTCCTTACAAATCTGGAGTTGGTAGTGTATGCACCCTAAAATGGTCACCTAGACTTTGGGCCCCATTTTAGCAATTTATCAAATCCCTGAATCAATATTTTCAAAAATCAATTATATCAATTTCCTTGATCAAATCCTTTTCATCATTTTCAATTATTTTCTTTGGGCTAACCATTTTATCCTAAAGTCTTTATTTATTTAAAAGGAATGTTTCCTCCCCTTTTAATAAATAAAAAAGCCCCACCTTTTCCTCTTATCCTAAGTTGCACAAATAAAGCATTATTCTTATTTTATAAAAAGGGAAAAAGCACTTTTTTTTTTATATGGACACAAAAGTCAACTCTTATTTTCTCATTGGAAGATATTTGTGCACATGGATTGCTCTTCTTTGATGCTCCACCGTTGATTAAGTCTTTTGCCTCTTAATCTCCATGGTCCATTCTTTTTCATTTCTTATAAAAAGAGAGCTCTCTTCCTCATTTGTAGAGATATCATTCATGTTTTATGCTAATGTTATGCTGCAGGTTTTCTAGGTTATTTGGAGCTCTTTGAAGACATCCTTGCATCCAAGCTTTGAAGACATTGTTGTTGCATTTCATTTAGTTTTCTTTCATAGTTGCATAATCATGGCATTCTTAGTATAGACTTTCTTTATGCTATAGATTAATCTCACATAGCTTAATTAGGAGGGATTGTAAGACTTGTACTTTCCTTTCATAGTCTAGTTTGCACTTTCCTTTCATATATTAGATTTCCTTTCAAGCATTGCATTGTTATAATTTAGCTTAGCTTGCATCTTCATTCTTAGTTTATTTGTATTGCATTATTCATTTTATTCTTGGAGATATTGGCACTCTTGCCCTTGTCTTCACTTGAATCTCTCATCGTGTGGTTGACTAGCAAGGTCATTAAGCCTATTAGCTCTAGCTGAGAGAAATTTTTAAATCTTGCAACTCCATACATAAAGAGCTATGGATCAATTTTTGAGACCTCATTCTTGAGTGTTCTTGAATGTAATGATTCATAGAAGTGCACTATTTTGTGTGTACATTTTTAGCGTGATTCATAGAAGTCCATCCTTGGACTTCCTCCACCAATACCAAAAGCTTCATGTCTTCCTTCCATCTTGGGCTCTTATGTCCCTTCACTTTCCCCTCCTAACTCTCCTAATTCTTCATCCATCTTGGGTCCTTACATCCCTCCATCTCCTATCTTTCCTCAAGATCAACATAGATGCATACCCTTGAATCTTTTTCATCCACCCACTCATCTAAACCAGTCATATCATCCTTCTTCTTCGACAAGTCCCAAGTCTTTTGGAAGTAACTTGAATGTTCAATACATGAAAAATAAGCAATACAAGAATCCATAAAGAAAAGAAGATCACCATGTCTCCTCTAATCGACATGGAGGTAAAAAGTCAAAAGAGATATCTAAGAAGAAAACTACAAGACAAGTATGGGTTCCAAAATCCATCATTGAAGATATCCTCTCTAGATCATCAAAAAGAAATGAAAAGCCTATGACTATATGGATTCCAAAGTCTCTCTTGAAAGATTCTAATATTAATAAACAAGTGAAGTTGACATTCAAGCTTCCAAAGGATTCCACTTCATCTTCTTCCAAAAACATTCTTCCATTCCATGCGCCTAACCGTAAACTCTACTATTTGTTCACCATATTCCTTCACATATTCTTTCATTCACATTTCCTCCATCCTCTCACCACCCTTCAAGGTGTGTGTGTTGATTTTGATCTTTCCTTCCTTTCCATCTCCCCTTTCACAATCCTTCCATTCATTATCCTTCGACCTTCTATCCTTTTTGCTCATTTGCCTATTCCTCCTATCTTCTAACCTTACTCGCTTTACATAAAACCTTATCCTCTATTTTTCTCTTCCATCTTCCTTTCCCTATCAGCATCTTTGAGCATATCATTTTGAATCTTTGGCATATCATGGTTTATCCTTTCAAGGAGCATTATTTGAAAAGCTTGCCTTCTTCCAAAAAATAAAAAAAATAGAAAAATTAAAAAAGAAAACAAAAAAAAATTAAAAAATTAAAAATGTGCCTTGGTGGAAAATTGGAAACAGGCACCTTGGTAGAAAAAGTAAAGAGAAATAAATTCATCCTATGGTGAAAACCACTCCCTTGTGGTGCCTTGGATAAGTACTATGATGAAAACCTGGCAATCAGGCATCATGCGTAGTTCTTCTACATATTTCATCCATTTTGTCTTCTCTCTTTGATCTTGACAATGTTGACCTATACACAGACATTTGGCTATCTTGTGAGCTATCTTACGATGGGCTTTCTTTCATTCCTTTCATGTTTAGCCTTCATTTTTATTTTCCTCCATTCATTCTAGCCTTTTGCTATCTTTTTCCCCTTTGGTCTTGATCTAATAAAAAAAGAGTAAAACATGATGCTATGAAGTCTCTTGACATGTCTACTTCTTTGGACTGCATCCTTTCCTTCTTTTGCATTACGTCTTTGTGACTTATCCTATGCTAGCCTTTCATTGCTTGTCCAAATGTGATTTACATGATAATTTTTCCCTAGCTTGGGTACTCTTGAGGAGTTTTCCCTTGAGGATTTCTTCCTTTCATTCTCCTTCATTCTCTTGTCTTCCATCTCTTCCACTAGCTTTCTATTCCCTTTTGTCCTCCACCTTGCTAGACATTGGGACTACACGATTTGATCTTACTTGGGAGTTTGATGCCTATTCTGTCTGGGGGCATCCTTTGTACATATTTTATTTGATCCTAAAAAAATCTTTAAAAGCATATAATGTCCTAAAAAAAAATGAAAAAATTCAAAAAATGCAAAAAAATTAAAAAAATAGAAAAAGTGCCTTGGTGAAAACCTGGGAACAGGCGCCTTGGTAGCAAAAAATACAAAAAAATTGAAAAAAAATAAAAAATCTCCAAGTGGTGAAAACTTGGAAATAGGCGCTACTTGAGGCCTTTGCACCCTTGTCTCTTAGCATACATCCTCGACACTTAGCCATTCTCCATCATGCCTTGACCTTATTTGACTTGGTCTGGAATTGGTCTTTATTTTTGTCTAGGGGGCATACCTATCAGCATAGGTCCTTTAGGTGCATTTGTCTCTTGGGGCATTTCACAAACAGGTGTTTTTCAACACCACCCCAAACTGTCTTTTTCAACACTACCCTAGCGTCGAGTGTTTCTCAACACTTATCAAATGTCTTACCCACCAGTCTAAGTATGATGCAATATCACTCATTAGCAAATTTGATACTCAAAGTTTGACTCTATGACCAACACACCCGCACTTAAACAATCAACTCAATTGAGATATGTTGACTTTATTTTTCTTTGTGTGTTGTCTATGAGGATCTCTTTGATGAATGGTCTCTCCCTAAGAAGTTTTCGATGATGCATAGCTAGAAGACTGAGGGTATGAGAACATGTTTTATTTCTTTATCTGCTTGCGGGTATATTTCGTTGATCCTAACTGTCATGAGCATTTATGCTAGTCTTACTTGACACTAGGGATTGACAAGGTATTATCCTTGATTGTTTTTTATGCGAGTGCATGCTTATAGCTACCCTGACTTTCATGTGCCTTGATACAAGCATAATCTCACCATAACAAACTTAGGTAATCTCACTGCACTAGTCATCTTGACCTACATGTCTTTGGTGCCTAGGTGGGATTCCCACATTCTATCTGATATAGATCATATTCATATACCCATAGTCATACTAGTGTATATTGTATGATCTTATGACACTACCAATAACGCTCGATGATGATAATTAGATGTCTATAAGCGTTGTGACCTTGCAAGTCAACCACTTTTCATAGTAGCTTGCATTTTTAGGTTGATGTTAGATTAGTTTTGCATCTTGCATATGGAGAGAGCTCTCCTTTTATCTTTTTTGGACTAGTTGGTCAACTGCGCTCATCTTTCGCTTCTTCCTGATCATGTCTTTTGCTTCTTGTCTATAGCATTTTGACTTTTTTGACCGATTTTCAAAACACCTTGAAATTGCGTAAAAATTGCACCCCTAGCTAATTTCGACGTCCTAGATCCATTTTCGGACTCAAAATCAAAATCTAAGGTCATCTTGATAGTCAAAATCTCATTTCAAAATTTATCTTTCTTCTGTGCAGTTGACTAACCTCTTGAGGCATAATTCTTTGATCTTTGATGGAATTTCTTCCTTTTCAAGTCTTTCACACTTCTAGTCTTCCATTCACCTCATTTCTTTTCTTCTCATTCATCACTGGGGCATGTTTTCACTGCCTAATGGTTATCTTGTTATCCTTTATCTTCGATTATGATTTCATTATGATTTGATCATCATTTATCAATCTACTGTTCTCCTCTACCTGATTTTGATTTCGATTCTGAGGGGGCAGTACCTATTGGATTTAATCCTTGATTTTCTTGATTCAACTATCTTTTTATGAGTTGTCGCTCAACTTGAGATTTTTATCTCTTATTTTGGATGTGATCCCAAAATGAACTCATGTCCAAAATCTTTTGTTTATTTTTGTCTGGGCGTGTTCCCAAAATGAACACACGTCTGAGTTGTTTTGTGATCCCAAAATGAACTCACATTTCAACTTCTTTGATTGCATGTGTTCCTGAAATGATCACACATAAGTCAAAAAGGGGCAAATGTATGCACCCTAAAATGGTCGCCTAGACTTTGGGCCCCATTTTAGCAATTTATCAAATCCCTAAATGAATATTTTCAAAAATCAATTATATCAATTTCTTTGATCAAATCCTTTTCATCATTTTTAATTATTTGCCTTGGGCTAACCATTTTATCCTAAAGTCTTTGTTTATTTAAAAGGAATGTTTCCTCCCCTTTTAATAAATAAAAAAGCCCCACCTTTTCCTCTTATCCTAAGTTGCACAAATAAAGCATTATTCTTATTTTATAAAAAGGGAAAAAGCATTTTTTGTCTCATATGGACACAAAAGTTAACTCTTATTTTCTCATTGGAGGATATTTGTGCACATGAATTGCTCTTCTTTGATGCTCCACTGTTGATTAAGTCTTTTGCCTCTTAATCTCCATGGTCCATTCTTTTTCATTTCCTATAAAAAGAGAGCTCTCTTTCTCATTTGTAGAGATATCATTCATGTTTTATGCTAATGTTATGCTGTAGGTTTTCTAAGTTATTTGGAGCTCTTTGAAGACATCCTTGCATCCAAGCTTTGAAGACATTGTTGTTGCATTTCATTTAGTTTTCTTTCATAGTTGCATAATCATGGCATTTTTAGTATAGACTTTCTTTATGCTATAGATTAATCTCACATAGCTTAATTAGAAGGGATTGTAAGACTTGTACTTTCCTTTCATAGTCTAGTTTGCACTTTCCTTTCATAGATTAGATTTTCTTTCAAGCATTACATTGTTATAATTTAGCTTAGCTTGCATCTTCATTCTTAGTTTACTTGCATTGCATTATTCATTTGATTCTTGGAGATATTGGCACTATTTCCCTTGTCTTCACTTGAATCTCTCATTGTGTGGTTGACTAGCAAGGTCATTAAGCCTATTAGCTCTAGCTGAGAGCAATTTTTAAATCTTGCAACTCCATACATAAAGAGCTATGGATCAATTTTTGAGACCTCATTCTTGAGTGTTCTTGAATGTAATGATTCATAGAAGTGCATTATTTTGTGTGTACAGGTAGCATTATGTATGCTATGGTTTCGACACGTCCCGACATTGCTCATGTGGTTGGAGTTGTGAGTATATTCATGAGAAATCCTAGGAAGACTCATTGGGAGGCCATCAAATGGATATTAAGATATCTTAAAGGCACTTCAGATTTGGTTTTATGTTTTTGTAACAATAATGAACAGTTATAGGGATTCACAGATTCAGATCTTGCCGAAGATTTGGATAAGCGTAGATCTACTAGTGGTTACACATTCATGTTCATTGGAGCTACTATTAGTTGGGCCTCAAGGCTGCAACATTCTATTGCTCTTTCTTCAGCTGAAGCTGAGTATTTGGCACTTTCCGAAGGTGCTTGGGAAATGATCTGGTTGCAACGATTACTTGGTGAAATGAAGTATCAACAAAATGATTATGTTCTTTTTAGTGACAGTCGCAGCGCTATATTTATGGCTCATAATCATATCTCTCAGCGACGTTCAAAATACATTGACATCCATGCTCACTTTGTTTGGCACATAGTTGAAGAGGGCAAGTTGAAGGTTGAAAAGATTGATACTAAGATCAATCCGATAGATATATTCACTAAAGTTGTAACCAAAGAGAAGTTTGAATGTGCAAGAACTTCTCTTGGACTTGTTAAGCTAAAGTAGATCAGCATGTAGAGCAGGGGAATGCCTGATCAGTTGAATTATCCGTTGACTTCCGGTGGGAGGTTGTTGGGATTGGAAGGCCAACATAATTTTGTTTGTTGTAGCCTTGTCTTTTCAGCTGCTCAGTGATGAGCTTATAAATAAGACTCTTCTATTCATTGTAAACATTATGGTTTTGAGATTAATACATTCTTCTACTCTCAATGTGGACGTAGCCACTATTGTGGTGAACCATGATAAATTATGTGTTCTGTGTTCATTTGCAATATGCTCTTTTATTCTGTATTCTTTTGGTCTTTTATTTCCAAATTAAATTATATTTATATATATATATATATGAAAACTATTGAAGAAAGTTAAATATTGAAAATAAATTCATTTGATTGGTATAAAAAGTCAACAGTGGCATTTTCCTGAATGCATTAGTTTTCCTGCCTATGGCAAGAACTAATAAATAGTATAAAATATATGATAAGTAAGAGATATAACCACAAGTCTAATTGTGATATTGCTATCAGAATTCAACTGTGTATTTTTTGAGTATGAGTAGGTTGTTCACAAGAACTCATCTCTAGTTCAAGTGCACTTAACCATGAAGTTTCTTCCAAGGTTAAGCCTAGTTGGAATCACCATGCCCATAGTTCCACACAAGCTTAGCTTTATTTTGGAAATATTTAAGCTCTTGCACACCAGCTCTTCAAATGCCTACAACTTAAAAATAATACTAAAACTTTTATCTTTTGTAAGTTCTATTGAGATTTTTTTTACTATGTGAGAGATTGAAAATTGAAATGAAAATATTACTAATTATAAACTTTAGTTATCCTTAAAATATTTGAGATTAAAATTTAATATTTCACAAAAAAAATATTATATATAATAATAAGTCAATATGTAAATTGATTATATACTTACTAATTGAATTTAGAACTTTATTTTTTATATTTAAAAATATTTTTCATCTATAATATAAAAAATAATTTTTATTGGTATTATAAATCTCACTAAACAAAGAACATCTATTTCAAAATTTACTTAATATTAATTATTTACATTATATAAATAGTTAATTATTTTAAAAACTTTAATATATTTTTATAATCTAAATTAATTAGCAATCCATTCTTTAATATAAACTATTTTTATATAAATAAATTTTAAAATTAATAGAGTAAATCAAAGAATACGAGTTAATAACAATTTATACTCCTTGTTCCAACATATTAAATATTTACAAGATTAGTGTTATCAAAAAGAAAATATTTGTTAGCACATTTTAAACTTTTCAATAATAATTTTTTTAAGGAAGATTCAAATATTTCTAAGTTTGGAATATGAAATTTCAATTAATGAAATCACAAATTGAAAAACAAAATTTCTTAGATAAATCAAAAGTTTTAAATAAGTAGTAAATTCTTGAACTAATCAACACTGCGTACAAAAAAAAGAGATTTTGAGTAAATTTGTTTGTCCACATCTTTACTCAGTAGTTGGAATGACAAATATTTTTATTTAGTTTTTATCTTTAACTTTAGAGAAGCTTGTTAACTCCAAAATTTTAGTAGGCAAGATGACTTAGTGGCTTGTGAGCAACTATTGAAGACAACAATATTGATATTTTTGTTGCTAAATATGTAGATATTGATGTGGTAGTTAATGTGTTAAGGTTTTTAGGATCATTGCAAATGTAATAGTACTCCTAATGTATTTGTTTTCCAAATGCATTGATCTCTTTGTATTTATACATGACAAGGACAAGAAGAGACATGTCCCTTCATGGGACATGTCTATTCATTAATTTATTTTATAAACTTAACTATTTAGTTATTATGAGAATAATTATAATCTATATATGTGTGTGTGTGTGTGTGTGTGTGTGTGTGTGTGTGTGTGTGTGTATTAAATAATTTCTCATAATAATCATATAGTCAGTAGTATTTATCTGACCGATGCTACAAACATCAACACTCCCTCTTATCTAGGGAGGATAAATCAATCCAATGTCAACACTTAAGACACTTGACAACATCAATAATGTAAGCAATAAAGGCATCATCCTCATGATGTAATCAATAGAAACATAGTCTCAATGTGTGGATTGCACCTCCATCAACGATTCTATCCACAAGTCCTCGGGTGGATTGCCTCCATCAGCAATTCTATCCACAAGTCCTCAGGTGGATTGCCTCCATCAGAGATTCTATACATTTGATATCTTGAGTATTGGCTTATCAAAATGTGAACACATGATATTTACCTAAGTACTCAAGAGTTTATAAAGATATCATCTCATGATATCGAGAGCATTGGCCTACAGAATATCAACTCTCAAGATATTCACCAAGTGATTAGATTAATGGCCTACCAACATCAATTCTCATGATGTCCACCAAGTACTCAAGAGTTCATAAAGATATCATCTCATGATATCGAGAGCATTGGCATACAGAATATCAAGTCTCGTGATATTCACCAAGTGCTTAGAGTAATGGCCTGTAGAATATCAAGTCTCATGATATCCACCAAGTACTCAACAAATGTTCATAGGCAATGTGCACTTACCATAAGAACATTCACATCATCTATTATGATATGTTTCAGTCATCACAAAATGTCTATCACAATAGAAGATGTCATCTATTATGATCTGTTTCATCCATCACAAGATGTCTATCACAATAGAAGATTTCATCTATCATGATCTATTTCAGCCATCACAAGATGTCTATCACAATAGAAGATCAAGTTATTATAAGATCATCACCTTCCAATAACTTTTAAAAATACAAGTGACAATCATTTGGAAGTTGTCACTTCCTCATGATTTACATAGGGGGCAAGCCCATTAAAAACATTCATGATTCATTAGTATAATAATCAATTATATCAAATTTACCTCAGAAGTGTTTCACCTTCAATAGTGAACTCCCTCTCAATCAATATGAACAAGATTCTCACAAGTTGACTGAACCATATGCTCCCTCTAAAGCTCAAGTTTATCAACTTCATGACCTCTTTTGAAATGTCAGACTCCCTTTTCATCTAGTCTCAATCATCAATTCATTTACAAGCGTCAATTTATTTCTCTCTTGAATGCAATTAGCTTGTGCTTTTGTCCTAAAGGTATGTTAGAGAGAGATTACAAATAGCTCGCTAAACTATCTCGATCGGAAATACCAATGATAGAAGCATACAAGATTTTACTAACCAATAGTATAGCATGAATTACAAACTCAAAAATTATGTGCATTAATAAAACATGAAATACTTATCTTTTATAAATTTTAAGTATTTCATTATGTAAGGTGAGCCCATATAGAAAATATCATGCAAATTCACAAAATGATGTCGCCATTCTTGAACATTACCATAATTCTTCACATAAACTGTCTTGAATATCCAAAGGTTCTATACACTATGACAACCTTCAATATGATTGGATCTCTCTTCAAGCAGTTAGGCTTTTAAAGAAGGAACCTCGCTCTTTTACAGATTTTGCATAGACCCATACAGAGTCGTTCATAACTTTTGAACCTGACTTTTTTATCCAATCACTCCGATGAGATTCTTCTAAATTTGTTTATAACCAACATATCCAAAATTCAAAAAAATCCAACGGTGCATTTGTGAGATATGGTCCTTGTACTGATACTGTATTTTCTAAGACAATCACACATTCACCATCAACAAACTACTCTCTTACATTTGCAACTTGGCTTTGATACCATGTTAAGGTTTTTAGGATCATTGCAAATGTAATAGCACTCCTAATGTATGTTTTTTCCAAATGCATCAATCTCTTTGTATTTATACATGACAAGGACAAGAAGAGACATGTCCCTTCATGGGACATGTCTATTCATTAATTTATTTTATCAATTTAACTATTTAGTTATTATGAGAATAATTATAATCTAACTTTGTGTGTGTGTGTGTGTGTGTGTAATATCAATTATTATATATGTATATATATAATAAATCATTTCTCATAATAATCATATAGTTAGTATTATTTATCTGACCAATGCTACAAACATCAACATAATGTAATCCATATCTATCGCTAGATGCAATATTTGATTACAATTGGAGTTCCATTACCTTTATTATAAAAATAATGTAATTCACTCATAAACATGACAAAAAGAAAAGGTTATTTCATACCAAGAGATTACATGGATATGTGGATAGCATGAGTATTTATGTTTCTCCCCAAATGTAATTTTGATGTGAAAATGTATAAAATAAAAGAGTAATTTTAAATAAAGGCTAATTTGACAATTCAAGAAAACCTTCTTATCACAATTTTAATTGTATTCTAATTATTTAATGTAATCATAACATCATATGTTAATGTAAAGTAAACTAGTGTATCTTCTTCAAATTGTTCTCTCTAATAAATTAACTTATATATAATTTCCTATTGGCATAACCCTTGCACCTCCTTTTGCTGCAAGTGCTAGTATTATGGAGAAAATTAAGGTGAATGTCATTGCTAGGGAAACTAATGTATGTTTTTGAATTATTATCAAGATTGGATTTCAAGTCATTCTCAAGAAATAATGATGATATTGAATTTGATTAGCAATGGGTTATTTTAAAATTTCCAACGTGTTTGTGTAAATTTGTCTAAGGGTTCAATTTCTGATAGTGTGTTTGTCATTAAAGTTGTTCTCCAAGTTCAAAGAGATAGCTACTATAGCATATGCTTGTAATATTTATCTTGTTATCTAGCTAGTTAGGCATCATTTCTTTACAGAGTTTTTATGGTTTTGCAGTGTAACAAACCATTGCAAATTTTCTTCCATCATATTTATTTTTTTAGTTGTAAAAGGGTATTGAAAATATTGTAGAATTAAATCAATGCTATATGTTAGTAACCAGATTTGTCTTCTTCCAAAATCCTTCACAAATAACTCCTAAATGCCCAAATTGAAATACAGACTCTGAAACCAACAGTTGAGCCACTTGCATTTATCATGTCAAGTGCTCTCTGAATTTTGACATGAAGGTACATCTCCCTTCTCCATATTTTCAATGAATCAAAATACTGATTATGCCTTTAACCAGAAGGCAAGGAAGGAACACTAACATTTTCCCATAGACATAGAACAAATGCAATGATTAATTTAAATGATTTAGGAAGGAAACTAAATATATGGCACACTGACCATCTAAGCAATCTCCCATTTACAGAGAAATAAAATGGAGATATAATACACTTTGCATATTTGGTGCATAAAACCACAAGATTTTGTGACACACAAAACCCTTGATAAATGAGAGCAAGATAATATTTCAAATATGGTTAGAGTAACCACAAGATCGCTTCCAACTAAGGAAATTTAAATTCAAACCAACAGATCTCAAAATAATTTTCTCTTCATTCCAAATATATAAACAAAATAACCACATGATCATTTTGCCCCAACACCATAAACAAGATGCTATTCAAATACAATCTCCTTCCTTCATTTCCCTGTTACAAACTTGAACCCCAAAAAATGTCCTCTTTTTTCAAAAAATGCCCCCAAAAAGAGAAGAACCCTTTTACCTGTAGAATTTTCCCTTTTAAAGAATAATTAATTAATTCTTTTAAAGAATTAGTTATTTAACATTCTTTTTCAAATTTAATCCACAACCATCAACTTACCTAATTTATTTCTTTTAACATTACTAGAATAATAATTAATTCTTATAGAATTAATTATGTGAGAAATTAATGTTATCTTAAATTAATTTGATATTTAATTATTTTGCATTTGGATGTATTAATATTTAATTCTTTAAAGAATTAAATATTATACAATGCAAAATAATTTATAAATGATTTTTGAAAGCTTCCCTTTTTTATTTAAAATTCCTCACATAGTTGAGTGGGAGGGGAATACTTAGGGTTTCAAAACCCTAGCTAACAGTATATTTGTTATATATGATTGTATTTTACTTGTCATACATGAAGATTGATGGTTTCAAAGAGGAATTATTAAGTATAATAATTTATTTGGATAATGTCTCTATTGTTTCTTATCTATTTCTATTTGAAATGGTTAAACACTACTCTATAACCCAACAAGATAACAATTGCTAAATATCTCAACCTTCCTTATGAAAAATAAAAACTATTTACCAATTTTATGAAAATAAAAGTAAAAACTACGCATGTTGTCCATGATTCAACGAGATAATCAATATGACAATTGAGTAAAACTTGAGTTTGAACATATGTTTAATGTATCATGCATAGCATTGTATTCAATGTTTATGATATGCATTAAATAAAAATTAGTTTTTATGAACTATAAATTATTTTCATATTACAACATATGATACAAGGTATAAAATTGATTATACTAGGTCTTATACAACTACTATTTTCTTAACTTAGTGAAAACTTGAATGGGTTAAAATAAAAAGAAGGCATGGTTTTTTTTAATATATTGATCTGCCACCCTAAACCTATGAAGTCTAGTATGTGTATATAGGAGCCTAGTCTAGGTCTGATTCAAATAGGGTCTAGTTTAATCCCAAATACGTCTATGGATCCGGACAGGGTTTGTCCCCATAGTGTGTGATTCAAAACTGGTCGAAACATATTTGAACCCAAGCAGGTCACATGGAATTTCATTGAACCAAGCTCAAACTCGCCCATAAAAGTGACGACTACGACATTTTTTTTTTGCTAATTTTATAAAAATTTTGAGATCCATAACCCTAAAAAGGTATTTAAACTAACTTTTGAAGGGATATATGGATCATTTGGTGTGAAAAAATATTATTTTCTCTTGAGGTGGAGCAAATAGGTGGTTGCTAAAAAGATTGGTTGAGCAAGAGGGACTTGAAAGATTGAATAGTAAATCTTCATCGAGTGTTTGTACCTCATTCCTACACCTTTGCAAGCTTCTAATGGGTGAAAGCGGAAAGTTTTTTTTCATTTGATTTTGTTTTTATTTAATGTTTTATTTTTTTGCATTTCTCTTTAATTGTCCATAAGATATACATTTTTTTAATTCTTTGTTTTCATTTTGAATTTGTATAATATTTCTTGCCATAAGAACTACAATGGCATCTACATCTTCTTTTGTGAGAAATAATGAATGACAAAGAATAGATCCAAATTTTGATTCTCCTTTATGGAAGTATGCTGATATTATAAGACCCCTTCCAAGAGGTGGTGGATTTGTTTGAAATTTCAAGGTTGTGATGTACAAAGGAATAGTTCATAGTATCAAGTGGTAGGCTAGTTGTGTGGATAGCCTGGAAGAGGAATCAAGAAATGCCCCCCAAAAAGATGCACCTATACTAGTAATGAAATAATATTATAATATATCATAGAGCATAAAGAAGAAAAAGAGAGAGAAGCATGTAGGTAGGAATGACAATGAAAGTAGTATCCACAACCTTACCACAAAGGTCCACAAGAAAAGATATAGAACCATGAGGGGGATAAAGGAAACCATTTCAAGTCTAAATCAAAACATCAAATTTATCATAGGAATCCTTTTTCAAGTGTTTACTAAAAAGATGTTCTTCGGTTATCACATGATTCACCATGTTAGTGGAGTCAACAAGAATGCCAAGGAGGGAATACCAACAACCCTAGTAATAATGTAAAGAGGACCATCAGACACTTTAATTGTTTCAAAAATATCAAAGGTGATGCAAGGTTGAAGTTGAGGTTGAGGTTGAGGTAAAGGTTTAGGTTGGATATTCTCAATATGGTTAACAAAATGGTTGGCTTCTTCAACTATCATCATAGATAATGTATGTAGCAGAAGAAGAAGGTTTCACAATAGTATTGGTTGAATGAGATGGCAAAGGATTAGTAAATATTTATAAATTTTGGTTAGGAGGTGAAACTAATTTGTTTCCTTGATTGATATCAGCATCAACAGATATAGCATTAGAATCAATAAGATCTTGGATAACATTCTTCAAATAATATCATTTTTCAATATCATGATTGGCTTGATGATGTTATTGACAAAAGGCTTTGGGATCAAAGGATCAAGGAAGAGGTTTTCTTGGATCAATTGGTTTAATAGGAGGAAGCTTAATAATATGAGCATTTAGTAACATCATTATATGCAAAGATTCATATAAAGTAGTAAAATTACGAGGTCTAAAAATAGAGGACGAAGGAGCCACACCTTTGGATGTTGTTGTCACTTGATCATATATTGTGTTGGATGATTTGTTGATCTTGA
Organism: Chamaecyparis obtusa; assembly: GCA_027943335.1. Lineage (NCBI taxonomy): Eukaryota > Viridiplantae > Streptophyta > Pinopsida > Cupressales > Cupressaceae > Chamaecyparis > Chamaecyparis obtusa. Next base: position 573,482 of record BSBK01006498.1, read on the forward strand.
TGTGGTTGTTAGGATTTTGAAACTTGTTAGGATGAGATGCAACATCACTCTTATCAACAGTAACTAAAGCCATTGGAGTGTTTCTCTCAAACTGACTCACTTGTAGTTGATAATGATGAAGCACCACACATAATTGTGAAAAAGAAGAAAACTCGGTAAGGAGATTCTTATCTCTAATGTCTTTTTACAAATTAGAAATAAATATGTGTTGTATATCAACATCAGGTACATGATAAGAAATATGAGCATGAAAATATTTAAATCTACCAATAAAGTCAATAAATTTCTCTTTAACACCTTGTTTACAATGCATTAAATTAGTCAAAGAAATTTGAGGACCAATATTGTTTTGAAATTGTTGAGTAAAAGCATTAGCAATTTTTTTAAAGGAATCAATGGAATAAGGAGGCAAGGAGCAATACCATTGCAAATATTTGTGTCGAAAGGTCCTAGTGAATAATTTAGTCATGAACCTATAAACATGAGAAAAATCACTACACAAGGTTTGAAAGTTTTAACATGAGTCACAAGATCACCCTTACCACTATAAGTCTCAAGACAAGGAATCTCAACATTTTGGGGGATAATAGCTCGGATAATGTCTAAGGATAAATGATTAGCAATATCGTATGTAGGAATATTGAATTTGGATTGAGTCAAGGAAGAAAGTTGTTGTCGCAAGGAAGAGATGGTGTGAGCTATGTTATTAATGGTGGAATCGGTAGAAGAAATTATAGGAGAAGAGGTGTTGGCAATGTTTGGAATATTATTATTGGAAGTGGAAGGAATGTTTGAAGAAGCATGAGTCACAATAGGAACAATGGTAGAAGGAATGTTCGAATATGAAAAAGGCACATTATGATAGGAAGGCACCAATGTAGACAATGAAATACATGGAACACTCGTGGGAAGTGATGGAAGAGTAGGATTAGGAAGAATCACATATGTGGGATTACAAGGGTGAATTGAAGTTGTGATAAGTGATGGATCATAAGTGGAGATGATAGGAATGGAGGTAGAAATAGGTAAAGAGGCTTCAACATGTGTAGTGGATGGAACATAGCCTAAATCTTGAGCACATTCAGCCATGGATTTGACATTAGAATCTATGAGATGATAAATACTACGCAAGAGGTGAAGACCATGTTCACCATTACGAGAAAGCTTACTTAATCCTTCTAAAGAAAAAATACTCTTGGCACTATGATTATCTTGAGCTAACCAATGTTCCATTTTTTCAAATTCTTGAGTGAGTTTGTTAATTTGAGTGGGAGGAACTCTTAAGGCTTCTTCTTCATCATGGGAAGAATGAGAAGAGCTAAATTTACCTCTTGATGGGAATTAGTCTATTGAACCCTATTTGATAAATCCTATGTGAGAGAGAGAGAGAGAGAGAGAGAGAGAGAGAGAGAGAGAGAGAGAGAGAGAGAAAGAGAGAGAGATCCTTTTTATTAAAAAAATGAAAAATAAAAGTTTGTTGTTCAGTCTTAGAGAATTTCTCTAACAAAAAAAATTAAAATGTATATATATATATATATAATAAAAAATCAATTAATTAAATTGGGGAGGGCGGGGGTTTTTCTTTCCCCTACCCTCCCAACAGTCTTAAGACTGTTGCGATAGTCCTAAGATGTCGAGGCAGCTAGGCTACCAGCGACAGTCCTAGACTGCCTGTGGTAGCCCTAACTACCTACAATAGTGGGGGTGGAGCCCATGTCCCCCCCCCCCCCACTTTATTATTAGATGTATTTTTTATATATATATTTTATTTTATAAAATTGTTTTTTAATAAAATTTTATTCTATAAATATTTTAAAGATAATTTTTATTTTAATAATTTATTGATATTTATTAATTAGTAATTACTATTTTAGCGTGATTTGGTTGATCAATAAGTTATTTTCTACATGGTCTTATTTAGTATATTTTTATGTAATTGTTTTTACATGTAGATAACTATAGTCAAACTAGACTTTTGTAAACAAATTGATTGTTTAAAAAAAATTAAAATTGGTATTTGGAAATTGAATGTATTTATATGCTTGTTGCATTGATTTTGTATGATTTGGGGAAAAAAACTACATTGACTTATAGGGGTTTGTACTGTTAGATTATGAGTTATCATTAGTGTCACACATATAGTTGGTAAAGGAAGAAAACGGGCTAGTGGGTCAACACATTAAGTATAGTAACTGAGTAGAGCACAAGGTAGAGTAACATGGTAATCGATCACAATCTTAACAGAGTACATAAATCAAGCTCGATGATTACTGAGCATCGAGTACCATTATAACCAAGCATTCATATATACTGAGAATCATTATTTTATCGAGCCATGAATGCAGTATATACTGAGTAATAAAGGAATGACATGTAGAAGTATGTAATGGCATAGAAAATAATGTAAACGGTTTATACCAAGCTATAAAATGGTTTACATATTTTGAGGTGAAGATTTAATATAGATATAATCATTAAATGATTGATGATCCCTATGTATTATTGTTTTAGGTTATTCATTTGGATCATAGATCTAAGGTTTTCTAGATGATACCATATAACCCTAATTAGGTCAATTCTTTTGATATAAGAATTGTGAAGATGTCATTTTAAGAGAGAGAGAGAGAGAGAGAGAGAGAGAGAGAGAGAGAGAGAGAGAGCATATGAAGTAGCTGCCTACACAAACATTTAAAGATCAGACAAGGTTGTGAAGTTAAGGTTTTGACAAAGCATTCAAGGATTATATTCAGAAGCACAACAGAGGCTACCAAGCACAATTCAAAGAAGATATCTATCACAAAAAGGTGATATCAATTAAGTATGTATCAGATCTGAAATCAAACAAAGTAAGTTACTACATACAGGTCAAATTTATTGTTACTTTCTAACAATTGTGGCAGACAAAATATCCTAATAGAGTAGACCTAACAAGTAATTTGTAAATCTCTTAACCAAGTGTACACTTAACAATGTTTCTTAAATTCTCTAACCAGGTAGATCCTTACAGGTCTTTATTGTTACTCCTAATAGGGTAAGATCATCAGAAGTGATCAACATTGTAGCCTTAACCGACAAACTTTATTATTGCAGTAGTGAAGCTTTGTGGGTGTCAACCCCCTATAGTTTTTAGCTTCTAACAAGGGTTTCTGCAATGCCAAAATACATGTGTCAACTGTATGAAGTTTTATGAATGATTTACATGTTAGATTAGAAAACATTTCTTATTTTTAGTTATGTTATGAATGGATGAAATGTTAACATCATAATCGGTTAATAAGATACATTGTCTTAAGGATTTAGATCAAAAAAATTTTAAGGTTACTAATTCACCCCTCCCCTCTCAGTAACTCATATTTCCATAATCCCAACAATTGGTACTAGAGATAATTCTCTTGTTGAAGAAGTTTAATCACTCAAGAGGAAAGATCTTAAAGATGGAAAGGTATAAGCTTGGCAAGACAATTGAAAATCATAAATTGGAGATGCAAATTCTCATTGAATAGCTTAAGGACATCAGAGAAAAACTGAGAGAATCATTGATCAAAAGGAAAGAATTAGCATTTTGGCATAATGAGACTCGGTATTAGGAAGAAGAGATAGAGGAATTATCTGAAGGATCTAGAAGTATATCTGATGCATTTGAAGGAACTATCTCAGATCTGTCTGAAAAGAATCAACACCTCACCAAAGAAGTAAAAGCACTGCAAACTAGAGAAGAGACTCAAATGGAAAGAATGATTGAGGTTATGGACAACACAAGACAAGCTGAACAAGAAAGGAATATGGCTATTGAAGACAAAAGACAAATGACTAAAAAGTTGGAAGAAAAACAATCTGAAATACTAAGGTTGACTGAGCATCACTTTGAAATTTCTAATCAAATGGTTGTCATGAGTCAAGAAGTCAACCGAGTAAACAATGAGGTTGCTAGAAAATTGGAAGATATAGGTGAATTAAGAGAAGATAATGAAATACTAAAAAATAAAGTAAAGATACAACACCAACATAATGAGATGATAAAGAAAACTGAGGAAAGTACTAAAAGGATGGATGAATTCTTAATAAGTCAAAGAAGAATAGACAAAACCACTGGATTAGGCTATACCGGGTAGGGAGAGTCATCAAAACAAGAAGAACAAAATAATGCCTATGAAAATCCAAGACCAAAGAAGCTCTCATGCTATCACTATGGAAAACTAGGTCACACGGAAAATATCTACAAAAGTAAAGCTAAAGACATTCCTAACTTTAATCCTAAATTTGATGGTTATTGTTACAATTGCAACAAGTATGGACATCAAGAATATGAATGTAGATCAAAATTGAACAAGTCACCTAAGAGGCACCATATGGAAAAGAACTTTCACACTTGCAACAAGCATGGTCATATATCAAAAGAATGCAGGGCACAACTGAAACAAGTTTGGAAATTGAAAAGACAAAACAATACCTATCAACCGATAAGACAAGGTAATTCTTAAACTTGGGATTATAACTGTGTACACCAAGATGTGGTACACTTCTGTGAATCCTTATATGCAAGGAGACTCAAGAATGAGCCCTCACAAACTGATTCACAGCTCTCTATCCGAGTGTGTACAGAGATTTGATGTTGAGGCCTTCAGAATGACCTAGTTACTCGTGCAAGTACACATTCAGAATGAGAGATTCGCAGATGAATAGAAAGAATGCTAATCTCTGTTGAATCTAATCCATACATGTAAATGAAAACTAATCTAAATATGATCGCAATGCATTAAATAAACTAATTTATTCAAATGGAATATATCTATATGCAATGCAATGAATTAAACTAAAATGCTTTGAAATTAAACTAACATGCAATGAAATTAAACTAAATGTAAATGTGCAAGCTAAATGATCTCAAAAGCTCAAGAAAATTTGTAGCATAAGGATGATATGAAAATTCGTGGATCTTCAACTGAGAGCGAGAGGGCTCTTTTTATAGGCACAAGTGGAATTGAAGGCAAATCTAGAAGCAATGTGGGATAAATGGAAAAGAGGAAACAAATTTCATTTTTAGAAGGTTTGTAGGAAATGGAATTTTTATTTTATTTATTTTATTAATCAATTTGTTTCTTTTTCCATCACAAGAGATATTTGAGAAGATATTTTATTTATTTATTTTAAAAGAATAATATCTCTCCTAATTAAATAAAATAAAATTATATAATTTAAAGATAAATATTAATGAAATAAAATAAAACCATTTAATTAAAAATGAATTTTAATTAAATAACCTTATTTCATTTAAGGAATATTTATTTCAAATAAATAATATTATTTTATTTATTTAAAAGGGATTTATTTTTCTTAATTAATTAAATAAAATTAATGAAATATTCAAACCTTAGGAAGAATTGAGATATTTGAAATGGTTACGATTTGATCAAAGAATTTGATTTGAATATGGCAAAGCATTGATTCGGGAATTGATATTTGACAAATTGAATAAATGGGGCCCAAAGTCTAGGCGACCATTTTAGGGTGCATACACTTGCCTCTCTTTGACTAATGTGAGGTCGACTCGGGATCACATGCAGTCAAAGAATGGAATTGAAGTGTGAGATCAATTTGGGATCACAAAACAACCCAGATGTGTGTTCAACGGATGGGAACACATCAGGACATAGATAAACAGATTGAAAAAGACAAGGCCAACACCTGTGAATAGGTAATTGTCAAGTCTCAAATAAGAGATAAGAATCTCAAGCAAGGTTGCCCCAAGAGAAGCAATTGATAAATTTGATAAAGTCAAATCAAGGATTGAAGTTTGGTAGGTACTGCCCCCTCGTGATCGAAATCGAAATGAGATAAAGGAGAAACAGCAAATTGATAAATTTGATCAAATCAAACTAAAGATAAGGTTCTTGATGTAAAATGAAAAATATAAGAATCACAAAACCAAGGTAGATCAGCAAGAAAATTATGCCCGTAGGTTGAATTAGAAGAAAAGAAGTGGGGTGAAGGCGAATGGAAGATAGAAGTTTGGAAGAAATGGAAAGAAATGGAGAGAAGAAAGAGAAATTGCCTTGAGAAAGAGGATGCATCAAAATCAATCAACTGTTTAAGATAGGGAATTTCGATTGAGATCATGAAAGAAGATAAGGAAATGAAGAATGTGATCATAGTTGACTGAAAGTCCTCAAGAAAGATGAAGGAAACCCTCTCAAACTCATAATGCAGCCTAAAAGTGCAAATTTAACATGAAGCCTAAATAATGCAAGCTACATGAAAATGCAAAGGTGTACTTGCAATAGGGTAACATAGGATTTGTATGTTCATCATTCATTAGAGAATGTAAGAGAATGTATTTTCATCATAGGGCCATTATTATCGGACATCGGACGATCACACAATCATCACTAGTCACAAATACAACTATGAAGATATGAATGTGATTGATATCAGATTGGAATGTGGAAAGATTCTAACATGAGCATCAAAGATATAAAGATCAAGATGACTGCAATGTTAGCTTACCCAATTTAATGTAGCAAAACCATGCTTGCATCAAGGCATAAACATCTGGATGACCATGAGAATGGTTGTGCAAAAACAGTCAAGGATGATGCCTTAAATCTCCTAAGTGTGTCAAGGAGACAATAAGAGACACTGAAGAGGTTCAAGACAACACCCACAAGCAGAAAGCAAATAAAAACATGCCCCATGCCCCAAGTTCTCTAGCTATGCATCATGGAGAGACTTGTTAGACAAGGACACTCAATGAAAATCAATATTAGTCAGCACACAAAGAAAAGATCATGTCATATCTCAAGCATTAAGTGTTGCGTTTAAAAATTTTAAGTGTGTAAACTGATACTGAGTTCCGAGGATAAGGATCGAATGCTTGCTAGCAGGTAAGATCACATGACCAAACTAGATAAGACCAAACTGATAAGTGTTGAAAAACACTTGATGTCGGGGGTTGTGTTGAAAAACACAATTGGGTTGGTGTTGAAAAACACCGTTTGCGAGGTGTCCTAAAGACAAGCATATCCAAGAGACCAAAGCTAACACAATGATGCCCCCTAGACAAAGACAAAGACCAATTCCAAACCAAGGCAACAAGGACAAGGTATAATGGAGAAAGGCTAAGTGTCGAGGACACATGCTAAGAAATAGGGGTGCAAAGGCCTCAAGTAGCGCCCATTTCCAGGTTTTCACCACTTGGAAGAATTTTTTCAGGACTTTTTATTATTTTTTTGTATTTTTGCTACCAAGGTACCTGTTTCCAGGTTTTCACCAAGGCACTTTTTCTTTTCTTTTTTTTTGAATTTTTTGAATTTTTTATTTTTTTGGTATTTTTGGAATATATAATTTTTTTGAGATACATCAAAGCACCTATTGCTAGGTTTTCACTAAGATGATAATTTTTTCAGGACATTTTCTGATTTTTAGAATTGTTTCGGCATCATATATGAATTTTTTTGGAATTTTTTCAGGATCAATAAGTATGTACAAAGGATGTCCCTAGATAGAACGGGCATCAAGGATAGAACTTCTTCAGGTGCAAAACATTCATAGGCTCAGGGAGCTACTCCCCCTTTTCAGTAGATAGTAGATAGGCACCTGTACCAAAAGCTGCTATGATAATGTAGGGTCCAAGCCAATTAGGTTCAAATTTTCCCTTTTGTTCTCTATTTTGTTGGTTCTTAGGATTCTCTCACAGGACAAGATCTCCTATTTGGAATTCTCTAAGGTGAACCTTTTTGTTGAATGCCTTGGACATCTGCTTTTGGTAGACCCTCATATGGTTAAATGATGCTTTACACTTTTCATCCAGAAGTTCCAATTCTTGTAATCTCATGGCGCGATAGTCTTCATCTGTAACTAGACCTTTGAGAGAGACTCTAAGTGACGGAATCTCAACCTCTAAAGGTAACACCGCTTCAGCACCATATGTGAGGGAAAAAGGAGTAGCCCTAGTTGGAGTACGAATACTCGTTCTATAGGCCCACAAGGCCGAGTTTATCTGTAGGTGCCAATCTCTACCATTCTTATGAACTGTTCTGTGTAAAATCTTGAGAATGGTTTTATTTGAAGCCTCTGCCTGACCATTTCCTTGTGGGAAGTAAATGGAGGACCAATGTTGCTTTATCTTAAATCTTTGGCAGAGTTGTGTAAGGTCCTTGTTTTTGAACTGACCTCCATTGTCAGTGATGATCTCAGATGGTACTCCATATCGACAGATGATATGGTTTAAAATGAATAAAGAGATTGTCTTGTCAGAGGCAATAGAAAGTGAAACAGCCTCTACCCATTTTGTGAAGTAGTCAGTAGCAGTGATAATGAACTTGTGTCCACCTGATGAGTTGGGATGAATTTTCCCAACAAGGTCAAAGGCCCATCGCTGAAATGGCCAGTGAGATATAGAAGGAATTAGCTCCCTACCTGGAGCATGTATCAGGTGTCCATGTTTCTGACATTTTTCACAAGACTTGGAAAAAGCTACCGCATCTATTTGCATCGTAGGCCAATAGTACCCTACCCTAAGAAACCTTCTAGCCATGGAAAGACCATTAAAATGTCCCCCACATATGCCCTCGCAGATGTCAACTAGCACTTGATCAGATTCCTCCTTTTCTAAGCACCTAAGAAGTGTTCCATCTAGACCCCTCTTGTACAAATCACCAGAGATGAGGGAATGGCGAGAGGCATTACGGACAAGGTTTCTTCTTTCATATCGTTTAAATGTGTTGGGGATGATGCCATCACGAAGATATGAGTAAATAGCACCATAGTGAGAGGATTCATGATTGACAAGGGTGCAAATGGCATGGTTTTCGGGTGAGTCAAATATGGGATGACGTAGCTCTTCCACCAGGAATTCATATCTGGACTCATGTTCTTCTAATTGGAGAAGCGAAGCAAGGGTGGCCATAGCATCAGCTGCTTTGTTTTCAGCCCTAGGGATTTGCTGAAAAGTGACAAAAGTAAAATACCATCTTAATGAATCAACCATTTTTTTGTAAGGTATCAACTTGTCATCTTTTGTTTGATATTGCTCATTGACTTGATTAATGATCAACTGAGAATCCCCGTAGATATGTAGTTCTGTGATATTCCACTCTATAGCCATTTTTAGTCCATTTGTTAAAGCCTCATACTCGGCTATGTTGTTTGTGCATGGGAAGAGTAACTTGTAAGATTTGGGAATAGTGTACCCATGTGGAGAGACAAACAACACACCAGCTCCAGAACCATTTTGCATGTAGGAACCATCAAAGAATAGTTTCCAAGATCTCTCAGTCATGTACATAAGATGTTCATCTGGGAAATTGACTTGAATGGGCATATTATCTTGAATTGGCAAATTAGCCAGTTGATCTGCAATAGCCTGGCCTTTGATTGCCTTGCGCTCAATATACTCTATGTCAAATTTAGAAAGAATCATCATCCATTTAGCAAGTCTACCCATGAGAGCAGCTTTACCGAGCAAGTATTTGAGAGGATCAATTTTTGCTATGAGGTGTATGGTGTGCGCAAGCATATAGTGTCACAATTTTTGAGAAGCAAATACTACTGCAAGGCAAGCTTTTTCAATACTAGTATAATTGACCTCATAAGCAACAAGAGTGCGGCTAATATAATATATGGCCCTTTCTTTCCCTTGTTCATCTAATTGAGCCAACAATGCCCCCAGTGAAGATTCAATAGCTGAGACATACAAAATAAGAGGTTTTCCTGGAATGGGAGGCATTAAAATGGGAGGACTTGCCAAGTATTCCTTAATTTGATCCATGCTCTTCTGGCAATCCTCATTCCAGACACATTGAACACCTTTATGCAAGTTTTTGTTAAAGGGCTGCGCTCTATCTGCCAATTGTGAAATAAACCTCCTTATGGATTGAAGGCATCCTTGAAGACTCCTCATTTGACTGATATTTTTGGGAGATAGCATGTCTATAATGGCTTGGACCTTTTCGGGGTCCACTTCTATCCCTTTGGTTGAAATGATGAATCCCAATAATTTTCCAGAAGTAACACCGAATGCACACTTTTTTGGGTTTAATTTTAGTTGAAATTGTTCCATGCGATCTAGAATTACTTCTAAATCAGCCAGATGTGTTCCTCTTTTCTTAGACTTAGCGAGGGTGTCATCCACATAATCTTCCATATTCTTATGCATCATGTCATGGAAGATGGTTGTCATAGCTCTTTGGTAAGTAGCTCCTGCATTTTTCAATCCAAAGGGCATGACATTCCAACAATAAGTACCCCAGGCACATGTGAATGCAGTCTTTTCCTAATCCTCAAGAGCAATCTTGATTTGATTATACCCAGAAAAACCATCCATTAAGGAATAGATCTCATAGCCCGCCGTCATGTCCACTATCATGTCTATGTTAGGAAGTGGAAAATCATCCTTTGGGCATGCTCTGTTAAGATCTCTAAAATCTATGCAGATTCGGATGGATTTATCATGTTTAGAAATAGGTACAATGTTGGAAATCCAGTCAGCATAGTCTATGGCTCTAATGAATCCTACACCAAGGAGCTTTTCTAATTCAGCTTTCACTAAAAGAGCTATATGAGAGTGCATTTTTCTCAATTTTTGTTTGATAGGTTTCATACCTGGAGCTATGGACAAATGATGCATAATGAGATTAGTGTCCAACCCTGGCATGTCTGAATATGTCCATGCAAAATTAATTTTCTTCTTTTGGAGGAAATCAGTGTAGGCTTTCTTTTCTTGAGGTGATAAAGATTTAGCCAAGTGTACAATTTTTGGAACCACTTCTGTACCCAAATTAACAGCTTCTATAGGTTCAACCAATACTGATGATCTGTCCTAAAAATAGCTTAGGAGACTATCAAGTACCTCATCCGTAGGTGCCTCCGAGAGGTTTTCACCTTTGGATACATCTTTTATTTTTACTTTTTTTGGTTTTGACACCGCCACACAGTGGTTTTCACCATCAGAACTCTTATTTTTTTTATTTTTATTTTTAATCTTGTGACTAAGGTACTTGATGTCAGGTTCTGTCATACTGGTAGCTGATTCATTGGTGGAAGAGACTACAGGTTCAATGGCATTTAGATAGCAGGTGATCTCATAGTCATTGTGAAATGTCAAGAGTTGAGGCTCTTGATAACGTTGAGACCAATCAATAAGGTTGGGGTCAATAAGGGGTAGGTTAATGACTGGTTCAATATTAAGGATATAGGTGGTGTCATCTCTGGTGACCGTAGAATTGGAGTCTATCAAGTATCCCTCTAAGGTGTCTAAATCAGAATTTACCCTATCGAGCAAAGAATCATCTACTAATGCGACACATGGGTTCCAATCTTCTAATCTGACACATGACTCATCAGCTACGTCAGGTTGAGAACTATAGGTATGGACAACATCCATATCCAAGTCAACTGTTGCATCTGAGAGTGAATCCCATTCAAACTCATGAGAGTCTATTTCTGAATTATTGTTGGGGCCTCGTGATGTAGAAGCCTCAAGATTTGGAAGAGTTTCCTCTCCTCTAGCAATTTGCTCAATCACAAAATTATTTGAATTATCACCATCTGTTGTAGCTGGGATGGAGACACTATCCATAGTCAATCTCACATTCATATAGTCACTATCTATCGCAGCTAGGATAGGAGGACTGTCAATTGTTAAATCTCTGGAATCTCCCCAAAGGAGATTTGTTGAAGGTACCCAATCATCTTTCATGTCTTGTTAATTTGTCAAATTTGGTACATATTCTGTGTCATCTTCACTATCCTACCTATCAGGAAAGGGGACAGTGCACTTGTTATTCTTCATAAGGCCTAGGCCAACCGGTTTCTTAGACTTACATCCAAAAAGATCATGATTAAGTGGTTCAGCTCTAGCATCTAACCTGTGACTAAGAGGGCCATATCCTAGATAACCCATCTTCTTGACAAAAGTATATCCTCTCCCATAGGACTTAGGAGAGGGGGAGAAATTTTCATTATGCTGGTACTTCTCCTCTTTGTATATCCAATCTCGAATAGCTACTTCCTCTTTTTCATCTTGTATTGGTATTGAGGATTCCTCAAACTTGTCAAATAGTGTCATTGCCGAAGAAGACGATTTCATCTCCTGTGAAGGTTTTCCATAGGACCTAGGGGAAACAGGCATCTTTGCAAAAGAGTCAAGTTGATACCCCCCCATGCCAAGGTCTATTGATTTAAACTTGTCTTGACAATCTGCTAAAGTTGCTTGATAATCCTCTACTTCTCGATTAAGAGGGACATGAACATTAGCTGAGATTGAATTAACTGATAAAGTGCTATCCCCTGGTATGCAAATTTCTACTCCATTGTAGAGGAACTTAACACATTGGTGGTAGGTAGATGGCACTGCCTGCATGTCATGAATCCATGGTCTACCCAATAAGATGTTGTATGCAAGGGGTCCAGTATCAACAATTTGGAACAAAATATCTTTTTCAACTGGGCCAATCCTGACAGGAAGGACATCCAACCCCTTAGAACTTCATTCTGCCTCATCATAGGCCTTTATAGTGATCTTCTTTTTAGTGTCAATCACTTCTTCTGAATAGCCCAAAGTTTTTAACAAACTTAAAGTACAACTATTTATCCCTACACCCCCATCTATCAACACGTGCCTGACACAAGTTTTATGAATCATTACTTCAATGTGAAGGGCAAGATTGTGTGGATGGCTTAGGGATTTGTCATCATCTTCCGAGAAAGAGAGGTAATGTGGGCTAGTAATGTGATTCACCATGCCTTGGAATTGGTCTATATCGATGTTGTTGGGGACATTTGCTATGCGCAAAGCATCCTCAAGGATATGTTTATGTCTAGGGGACAACTCTAGGAGCTCCAAGATTGAGATCTGAGCTGGAGTTTTCTGTAACTGATCTACAAGATTGTAGTTTGGTTTAGGAGTAGTGGAAAACTTGGTGACATTCTTGGATGCCACTTGCTTGGATTTATTGGATGGACCTGAACTAGGACCTCTAAGAACAATAGGGCCTTGACTCCTGGTAACAGCATTAAGGGTTTGAGAAGATAACCTAGAATGAGGACCTCTCAGCACCACAATAGGTTCTTTATCAAAGATAGGGGGCGATACATAACCATGCGGGTCCTTACTCCTCATCATATTAACACTTGGTTCCACAACTTCAAGCATGTTTACCACATTTTCTACCACTGTGTAAGTGTAGTTGATTGCAGCCTTGCCATCTTTTGGTTTAGAGGTTTCCCCCTTGTCATACTTAGGCAACGGCTCTTTAAATGATTTGTGATCAGCATTGGTGTTCAGTCCATCCACCTTAAGGTTTCCATTCTCAATGAGATCTTGGATAATGTGCTTGAGTTTCCAACAATTCTCAATGGTATGCCCAATGCCATTATGAAACGTGTAGAAAGCCTTCTCATCCCACCAATGTGGCTTAATGTCCGGGATGTAATGTTTTGCAAGATCCTGAGGATGTGCCAAGTTGTTAGCAATGAGAGTTTTGAGAACATCCTCATATGAGTCACCCAATTTGGTAAATTGTCGCTTCTCCTTTCTGGGCCTCTCCTGATATCTTGGTTTACTTTCTTGCTGAGGAGGTGCATTGAGCTTCATAGCTTGAACTGCACTGGACAAGTGAAGGACACCTTGATCTTTAGGTTGGGGAGAGTCTACAACTCCATCATTGATGACTTGTTTGTTCTTGTTCCAATTTTTGTTCTTCCCTTTATCCTTGTTGTTGTGTTGACCATTGTTGCCATTGTTGCTATGTTTGGTCAAAATGCCTTGTTCTTTTAGAACATCCTCAATGCGGCATGCAGTTTCAATCATGGTATCAAAGGAATTGAAGACTATCTTTTTGATCTCATATCTCATTTCAGGCACCAAGTTACTGACAAGTATGTCAATCTTTTCATCCTCATGGATTGTCCTAGGATACCGAGAGCACTGTCTTCTCCACCTTTGCAAGAAGGTAACAAAGGGTTCCCCTTGATTTTGTTTCAAGTTGCATAGGTCCAACATAGTAACAGATCTTGACAGATTATATGCGAAGTGTTGAACGAATCTATGAACAAGTTCTCTAAAAATTTTGACAGGGGGAGTGATATTGGTAAACCATTCCATTGCTTGTCCTTTAAGACTTCTAGGGAATAACCTCATCAAATAGGAGTCATCCTGATGGAATTCAAAGCTCATAGTATAGAACTGGCGCACATGATCATGTGGATCACCACTGCCATCATATTTATCATATTGAGGGAATTCCACCCTCCGTGGAAAATCTTTCATACTCACACTCTTGTCGAATGGATTAGGACAAATCGAGTCTAGTGAGAATGAGCTCTTAGGTTGCATCATTTTCTCCATCATTTTCTTCATTTGGCGGATTTCTTCCTCTTGAGAGGGATTTTGCTTTTGTAGTTTGTTGTCCACATCAAAATTATAAGGGACTCTGGCACCCTTGTTGATTAGACTTTCCAAGAACTTATCTTTGTTTTGTTCCAAATACCTATCTACATATTGTTGGAAGATAGGCTCTTGTTGCATTCGCATAAAGTCTTGAGTATCAAGGTCATAATGTGAGCTACCACCTCTGTGTTGGGAACCATGATGTGCATTTTGGGAGTGTGGTCTTGAGTTTCTAGGAGGGGTTTGCCTCCTATAGTGAGCATACTGAGAGGCCCTTCTTCCTCTAGGACTAGGAGATCTAGAAGGGGTTCTTGACCACCTTCTACTTCATGGTGTTCTGGAAGGGGTGGAGGGAGGAGAATTATTTCCACTGTTAGCACCCTTGGTGTTGAATTGAGTGTTTAATTGTTGGGCTAACAGCCTATCTTGCTCCTCTTGGAATGCTTTTCTCTCTATGTCCAACAAGGCTCGTTGTTCCTCTTCGAGAAGCCTAAGTTTTTCTTCTTTTGGAGCTCGTTCATTTTGTGCAACTTGTTTTTCCTTCTCAATTCTTTTTAGCCTCTCACTTGTATGCCTTAAGGCTGTTCAAAGTGGAGAGTTTGGTCTTGAATGTTTGTACAAATCATTGGTATACGTTGCATTGACATGAGCATCACCAGTTTCATTGTCTTGGTCTTTGTGTTGTGACCATTGGTCTGGGTGAGCTCGTCTCTCATGCCTGTCAGCTCATTGATGTGCATCTAGGTACCTAGTGCTGATGGGGGGGGAACTAGGTTGAGCATCATGAGAGGAATTACCAAACAAGATCTTGTCTCTGTGTCTTTCATAGATATCATCAAGGGTTTGATCCATAGCTTCCCTCTCCCGTCGAGTCATGGTATAACTCATATCCATACCTGAGTGTGAAGGTGCTGAGGGGGTACTCAAATCACTAAAATGGCTCTTTGGGTTAAACCAGGTGTCAGACTTACTCCTAGGTGACTGGTCAAATATTGGTTCCTTTTCCTTTCTCTTTTGACAAGTTTGAACTGGGGGTAGTTGGTTGAAGACTATCTAAGGTCGCTTTCCTTGGCTCACTTGATATCTTGTTGTTACTGACATGAAAGGGAGAGTTCAGGCAAATAGACAAATCTAGGAAACGTCAATACTAGACTAGGATAGTAAAAGTTCTCTTGTCCAAGAGAAATAGTTAAATAGAACTGTTGCAAGTAGGTGCAAACCAATACTGCCATAGAGGTGCTCAATTCTTGGGTGAATACCCTAGCACATATGGATCAGGAGGATGACTTACACAAAGTACTAAATTTGAATGTATGAAAATGGGTGGACAATGAGATTACTAGCACTCTCCAAGTGTGTTATCAAAGAGTCTGAAAATTTATCTATTTGACAGGAACAATTCCTAATTTGTAAATATCAAGCAAAATTTCTTATGGGATCAAGGATCACTAACTCAAAAGGTTAAGGACACAAGAACCCTAAATACAGAACAGGTCTCTAGAACTGGGACAAGTCATTGAATCGAAGAACTCAGTATTTCAGTTTGTTGTTCATGTTCAAAGATCAAGCAAGTATATCAACGGATTTGTATCAAGCACATAAGATAGCAATCAGGGAGTTCAAGCAAGCAAGTGTCTTCAAACAATGAGCAAGGGGCAAAGCAACCTTGCACATGAACAAGAATAGTGACTTAGTATGCTACTCCTTAAAGATGCTACTTGTGTATGTTCTTGAGAATGTTTTAGCAGGCACTCAGAACACAACAACATCCTAGCAAGCTGTCTAGAAGGATATACATGGCTTTTCTAAAGGGCATCCTCGATATACGCAAGGTACGTGAGGCCCAAATCCATAGATGAGAAGAATCAAAAATCACACAGCCAGGGGGAGACGGTAACCCAAATCTCCTCCTTCACTTCTCAAAGGTATAAAGTTCTTTGAGGCTTAGCCAAGAGTGAAATCTAACTCATTCCCAAGAGAGGTGTCTTTGGATTCACCTCCTGATATTTATACTCCGCCGAAACACGGGAGTTAAGGTCGTCCCTTGAGGTGATGAAATCCCCAAGCAGGCCTTCTAAAAAAGAAAAAGTAAGTAATTCTCTATCAAAAAGTATTGGAAAGCACTAAAGGTGGAACACTTAACGCTTAGAGAAAATATGAGGTGAGTCCACAAGGTGGAACACTTAACACCTCACACAAGCTACAAACGAGTCCACAACCTAGAAAACAAGTGAGTTCCAGAAAGCACAGAAGGGTTGCCTAGTGGAACAATTAACGCTTATTTCCTATAGACCCCTCCCCTTTAATGTGGCGTTGAGATTGCAACCACAGGGCAAAAATGAGGGGCCGACGGATTAGCGAGTCCAATAACCCAAAATAGAAATCTAGATCAATCACAAGTAATCTAAGACTGCTAATCAATAAGACTGTTTTGATATTTGAAACCAAGAATTACTTAATGTTTAAAAGACAGGCATTCACTTTAAATACAAACTTGCATGAAAGCAAATCTATGTTCATTTATTTCCCATTAAGAGCATAAAAGAAATGTGTTCTAGGAAAGCGTGTAACACTCAAGCCAGACACGAGAGCTTAATTTTATGCCCAAAACCAAATGTTCTAGAGATTTTGAGAATGTACCTTAAGTCCAAAGATCTGCAATTCACGATTTAGCACCTGTAAATGCCCAGAAGAAAAGAAAAAACTTAGTTCCCCTAAAAAACAAACAAAAAGAGTACTTAAGAAACTAATTTGATCTAACAAATTTAATCTAAAAAGATTAATTAACAAAACTAAAATTAAATTAAATTAATCTAATACTTAACTAAAACTAATCTAAATTAAAAATAAAAAAATAAAAATTTAAGCTAAATTAACAAAATTAGAAAATCTAACTAAATTAAGAAAATTCAAAAATCTAATTTAAATTAACAAAATTAAAAAAAAGCTAATCTAAATTAAAAAAAAATCTAAGCAAAGTTAAAAAAATCTAATCTAAATCTAATCTAAATTAATAAAGTTAAAAAAGGTAATCTAAATTATGTTTAACAAAATCTAATCTAAAAATAAATAAAATTTAAAAAAATCTAATCTAAATCTAATAAAATTAAAAAATCTAATAAAAAAAACAAAATTTAAAAAAAATTATTCTAAATCTAATCAACCAAAAAAAAAGATAAAACCCAAAACCTTGAAACAAATTCCAAACTCATAAAACTTGTTTGATAGGAGCATTTTTCATGTCTTATACATGGGGTTTATGAACTTTGCAATATGTAGGAATAGAGTTTAACCCAAAATAACAAATAAATAAGCAAACCTGTTCTACGCAGCAGAAACCACCATCTATCAAACATATATCAAACTTGTAAACAAGCAGCAATTTCGTTCATTATAATCAAACAATGTTGTAGATTTTCTTGATATTGTTGTATATTATAATCAAACAATGCAAACGGTTAATAAGAGAATGCTATGACAATGATAACTAAGGAGGCCCGGTACAAGCAATCCGTAACCAAAATCACCAAGCTTATTTGTTCAATAATTGCACGTGAACGCGTTAGCTTTAGAAGTCTGTGAAAACAGCAGATTAGAAATCAATTTGAAAATTAAACTAAATCAATTTGAAAACAACAGGTCATTGAAATTCAAAACTTTTCCTTGATCTTTACAGAAAGTCTGCAAAAATGTGTGTATTTTTCATTTTCCTCTGTCTGTCACGATGCACAACATAAGGAGCTAAGTTTTTATATTAATGAAAACAGTACGCTATTCATCAAAAGAATTACCCATTATAAAGGTTAAAAAAAATTGATTCATCATATTTGCTGAAAAGACTAGTATACTTCAAGAATTGTCATATTTCAAAATACATTAAACCGAAAAGAAGTCTACAGTGAGCAAAAATAAGAGCAATTTTCAATAAATAACAGAGGATCATCTTCTCTCTCTCCCCCTGTCTGCATATGGCAATTATGCATAGAAAATTTGCATATGATTAAAAGTGATACAATTTTTTCAGATAGGGCAATTATAGACAGCAAATTTGCATACGATTAAAAGAGAGCTATTTGTATTGCTATTATTCATTGATGGAACACCCACATTGATGATTGGAGAAGGTCTGCACAAATAACTTTGCAAAACCCAAATTGATGATTGGAGAATGTCTACTTTAAAACAGAGACTCATAAGTATTCAAGAACCGATTCCTATAAACAACAAACTTTTTCATTAAAACTTTTTCATTAAAATCGTCAGAAAAATGCAATAAAATAAAATGAGGCTGAAAATGCAATATTCGGCCCCACGGTGGGCGCCAAAATGTGTACACCAAGATGTGGTACACTTCTGTGAATCCTTATATGCAAGGAGACTCAAGAATGAGCCCTCACAAACCGATTCACAGCTCTCTATTCGAGTGTGTGCAGAGATTTGATGTTGAGGCCTTCAGAATGACCCAGTTACTCATGCAAGTACACATTCAGAACGAGAGATTCGCAGATGAATAGCAAGAATGCTAATCTCTGTTGAATCTAATCCATACATGTAAATGAAAACTAATTTAAATATGATTGCAATGCATTAAATAAACTAATTTATTCAAATGGAATATATCTATATGCAATGCAATGAATTAAACTAAAATGCTTTGAAATTAAACTAACATGCAATGAAATTAAACTAAATGTAAATGTGCAGGCTAAATGATCTCAAAAGCTCAAGAAAATCTGTAGCATAAGGATGATATGAAAATTCGTGGATCTTCAACTAAGAGCGAGAGGGCTCTTTTTATAGGCACAAGTGGAATTGAAGGCAAATCTAGAAGCAATGTGGGATAAATGGAAAAGAGGAAACAAATTTCATTTTTAGAAGGTTTGTAGGAAATGGAATTTTTATTTTATTTATTTTATTAATCAATTTGTTTCTTTTTCCATCACAAGAGATATTTGAGAAGATATTTTATTTATTTAATTTAAAAGAATAATATCTCTCCTAATTAAATAAAATAAAATTATATAATTTAAAGATAAATATTAATGAAATAAAATAAAACCATTTAATTAAAAATGAATTTTAATTAAATAACCTTATTTCATTTAAGGAATATTTATTTCAAATAAATAATATTATTTTATTTATTTAAAAGGGATTTATTTTTCTTAATTAATTAAATAAAATTAATGAAATATTCAAACCTTAGGAAGAATTGAGATATTTGAAATGGTTACGATTTGATCAAAGAATTTGATTTGAATATGGCAAAGCATTGATTCAGGAATTGATATTTGACAAATTGAATAAATGGGGCCCAAAGTCTAGGTGACCATTTTAGGGTGCATACAATAACACTTGGGTTAATTGTACAACATGTGAAAGATAGGGTCATATTGTAGAAAATTGTATGAGATTACATTGGAGAGGAGAATATAGAAATTGGATAAATTTTGGAATGGCATGTCTACACTATCACAAAGTCGATCACTTCAGTAAAGATTGCAGAGACCGAGCACTAGAACTAAATGTTGATATGAATGAAAATTCCATTAATTGAACCAGAAGGAAAATGAGTCAAATGTAGAGAATATCAACTATAGACAATGAAGAAACAAGCACAATTGTCTGTGATAACTCATCCTTTGGATTAGGTGATTTAACCACCTCCACCTAAGAAAATCAAGTATGGGAACTGAATTTTAATCAGCTATATCTTACAATAGTTCCTTATATCTATTGCATGAATACCAAATCAACATGAAATAAGATATACTAGGTTGTTATATGTTTTAAACTTGAAATGAGTATAGTCGGTAAGAGCATGATCGAGTAAGAGTTTGTTAGTCAGTGAAAGTATTAAGGTTAACCAAGTTGCATAATCAACCAAGCATTGGTAGTGTTCACCGAGCTAAAGTTTCTAAAGGAGATAACTGAATGTTTTATCATTAACTGAGTTGTGGTTGGTGAAGCATTTAATGCAAAACTTTTAAGTGGGAAAGGTTTTTTGGGTATAAATACAAGTTGAGCCAACTTATTTTTTCACATTGCCAAACTAGGGAAAATATTTGATCAATGAGATTCCAAGCTATTCACTGCATTTCGAGCATTTCACGGACATTTTGGAAGCTATACAAGTAATTATAAAGAAAACCAAGCTATTTGAATACAGTTTTCATGAAGCCCTATTTTTTTACAAGCAATAGCATCCACATCGAAGACCACTCAACCAAAGGATGATAATGAGAAGAAGGTAACACTAATCAAAAGGGAAACATATGAAGAACCAAATTAAAAACTGCACCCTAAGGTCACATCACAGGTCGATGAGAAAGGTGCGTTCTCATCCATTCCACCTAGGGTTTTTTTGGTAAAGGATATCATATCCTACATTCACTACAAGATTAGAGAAATTGGTGATTTTGAGTTGCAATCCACTTACCAGGAGCTATGCAATGACATGAAATTAAAGGATGAATAGGTTTAAAAAATACCCTTCACTTCCTGAAGGTATTCAAAGCCGAGTGGATCAGGATAGTACTCAACCGAGTACACAAAGGAATAATGTGGCTAGATGAACCAGCAAAAATCACAAAGGACATTATTTACATGGTCATTATTTACCTAGTGTGTGATAAAGCTAAAGCCCTAAGGCACCCACCGAAGAGCGAGATTCAAAAGTTGACTGGAGCCAAGTGGGATGGAAGAGGTATATGGATTAACACAATGAATGACCTTGAGACTAGATTCGAAGCATACATGATTTCCTACAAGGTATTCCAATCTAGCAGTTCGAATAGTGTTCCTTGCAGCATTGTTGACATTGCCTATAAGATTGTGAAGAAAGGACTACAACTAGACCTTGCCGAGTTGATGTTGAGGCAAATGGAGGAGAAAATGTGAACAATTTGAGTTGTTAAACCCAACACATGCAAGTTCGCATCTCTACTAGTATGTATATTTTTCTACTTGCAGAATTCATTTCCATCAATTGGTCATGTGCAATGGGATGTTAACAAACTGGTCATCATACAAATCAATGATTTCATAAAAAGTTTAGGTCAAAACTTTGAACCTGTCATGGATGATTATTTTGGAAAATTCAAGGAAAGAATGCACAAAATAAGTAGGATACCAGTACAATTGGTGGAAAAATATAAGGATGAAATCTATTTTTTAGTGGACACCGACTCCACTTTAATAAAGGTAGTTAAATTGAGGATTGCATGGTTACCACCAATGGATTATGAACTTGACATTAACTAAGCAACTAGGTCAATAAAGACACTTCTTGTAGAGGTTAAAGATAAGAATGCACCAAGATTTGAAACCTATGAAGAGGCGAAATAAAGAATCAAAATAGGTTTGGTCAAAGAAAAAGTGGGAAGAAAGTCAGAAAATGATGAACACACTTGAAAAATAATTTGGTGAAGAAGAAGTAGAGAAATCAGTTGAAGAGGCAATCAGGGAACAATTGTTGATCAGTAATAGTGAAAATGATGAAGAAGAGACCGAGTCAGATAAAGAGATAAAAGCATAACTGGTCAAGGAAAAAAAAGGAAAGAGAAAATAGGTTGAAACCCCCATATGAGCAAGGAAAAGGTCCTCTATAGGTTTTTCCCCACCTCTAAAATGTGGAGTTGATAAAATTACAAGGCCAACACTGACCAAGATATATTAGAAGAGGAGAGGTACTTAAGTAGCTACTGAGGCACCTAAGAAAAGAAGGAAGTTAATAAGGAATAAAGATGATATAGATTCAGATGAGGAGGATACTAGAAAATTCAAGGTAGTTGTAAATAAATCATAGTATATTGATGAGATTGCACAAGGAATAAGAGAACAAGGAGGACTGGGTCATCCTAAGATCCACAGGTATGCAAACATGAAAGAAGAAGATCAGGATAAGCTAGAAGTGGCAATGATCGGTATGATGATCAAATTTAAGAGATTGCCAATAGAGTTTGCATCCAATATTCCTAAAGAACTATATGGAAACATATCAGCAAGGTGGACTTATGCCTTGCATAATGAGAAGAAAATGAAGGAAAGATCATTAATTTTGGTAATGCCACATTTATCTGTTCACGAGATTGATGAAATAATGAAAGAATATGCCAACAAATTTTTTATGAAAGGGTGAGCATTGACTATATTACAAGACCTAACCTTCAAGAAGTTGATGAGGAAAGTAAATAAATATGGACTGAAATTATCAAGTCCAAAGTTGAAGCAGAGAAAATTGCACTTGCAGTTATTACCAAGAAGAGTGTACCCAGAAGAGGCAAAGGTGTACATATTGATGATGTTGATATTATTGTACAAAGGCCAATTGAAGAGTCGATTCACATATCAAACACTGATTAGCTAGAGGATGACACATATGAAGAAGATTTATCCTATTGGGTACACCAAAAAAGAGGATACACCAGAGAAGTTACTAATAACTAGGAATGAAGAAGTCTTGATTGAAGATATCACTAAAGGTGATCCTGATGATGAGGCAACAAAAGATGAAGATATCACTAATGCTACTGTAAATAAAGATGAACAACAAACTACTAAGCTATCTAGTGTACAAATACAGGGTAACTTACCAATTTTGGTACAAGCCATTGATATTGTTACCACGTAGAAACCTTAGGACACTACACCTGAGTAACTGATAGATACAATAGAAGAGAAGTGTAAAGAAGGAGAAAAAGAGAACACTGGGACTGCAACTAAAGAGGCAAATGACAAAGGCACTGAAAATGAGCTTAATGTAGATGATTCTACTACCGGCACAAGGCCAAAAGCCCAAGGACCTCACACCAAGGGAATTGTGAAGGGGTAGGAAAATAAAAAAGTGTATCTACTGAGCCACAAAAATAAAATCCAGAGAAAAAGGCTCTGATTCCTTATGGTCAATCACCGACCTCCAGCAAACAGGAGAAGAAAAAGAAGAAGAAACATGGAAAAGGTTTGGTCACCCTGGATGAAGTAATAAAAATACCTTCATGTGACCCTAGAATATTGGACCCTGAAGCTCTCAAAAGGAATGGAGAACTATGCACCAGCAAAGAAGCTTAGAAGAAGTTGAGACATGAAAGTAAACATAAACAAGTTCTTGAGGATGTGAGAGAAATCTTGATGCAAGTTGTGCCTGATATCAATGTTGATGAGGTCACTCCCATCATTGACCAGCTTGTAGTACTTACCTGGCACATCAATTCTCCCAATACTAATGCAGAAAAGAAGATAGAAGAGAGAGTAGAATCCAAGATAACCGATAATATCAACCTAGTAGTGGCAATTCACAAGGTGAAGCTATCTGAGACTGTAAGTGAAATTGAAAATCTTATTCAACAGATACTCACAATTTTGAAAAAGCTTTGCACTATAGACTCATTCACTGCAGAAATACAAGAAAAGATTAAGAAACTAGATGATGATCTCTACAAGAGTGTAGAAAGCTTGATTACAAAACCCTATGCATTTAAATTACACTATGCAAAAGTCAAGCATATACATGGGTTAATAAACAAGTTGAGAAGAGAGAAGATGAGATCAAAGATCAAACAACCGAGCTACAAGTTGAGTTGTTACCCCACATTGAGGTGATGCAACAATATGTGAAGAAAGAAAAGGATATAGTTACCACTCCCGAGTTATCAGTGGTAGATCACAACATGCATGCCCAAGTTAGTCTAGAGCAGATTGCACTAGAAAGTCTAAAAGAGGAATGAGAAAACCTCTTAGCCAACTTGAAGAAAACCCATTAGAACATTTTTTATAAGTTGTAAGTACAGTTTTGGCATTATTACCAAAAATGGGGGAAAATATGTATATTTATAGTTATAGTATACTTACCAAGGCATATAGATAGGGGGAGTCTACAATTTTGAAGTATAAAAGTTTTGAAAATTTTGATTATGGCATACATATGTGTTTTGTCACTAATGCCAAAGGGGGAGAATGTTAGATTATGAGTTGTCATTAGTGTCACACATATAGTTGGTAAAGGAAGAAAATAGGCTAGTCGGTCAACACACTAAGTATAGTAACAAAGCAAAGCACACGATAGAGTAACATGGTAACCAAGCACATGCTTAACTAAGTACATACACCAAGCTAGATGATTACAAAGCACCAAGTATAGTTATAACTGAGAATTCATATATACTGAGCATCGGTATTTTACCGAGTCATGAATGTAGTATATACCAAGTAATACATGAATGACATAGAAGTATGTAATGACACATAAAACAATGCAAATAGTTTATACCGAGCTAGAAAATGCTTTACATATTTTGAGGTGAAGATTTAATGCAGATGTAATCATTAGATGATTGATGATCTCTATGTAATATTGTTTTAGGTTATTCATTTGGATCGTAGATCTAAGGTTTTCTACATGATACCATAACCCTAATTAGATCAAATAATTTGATATAAGAATTGTCAAGATGTCATTTTAATACACACACACACATGTAGATCATATGAAGTAGCCGCCTACACATACATATGAAGATTAGATAGGGTTGTGAAGTTTAGGTTTTGACAGAGCATTCAAGGATTATATTCAGAAGCACAACAAAGGCTACCAAACAAAATTTAGAGAAGATATCTATCACAACAAGCTGATACAGTTAAATACTTATCAGATCTTAAATTAGGAAAAGTAAGTTGCTACATACAAGTCAAATTTATTGTTACTTTCTAACAATTGTGGTAGACAAAATCTCCTCTGATAGTAGACCTAACAAGTCTTTTGTAAATCTCTTAACTAAGTGCACACTTAACAGTGTTGCTTAAATCCTCTAACCAAGTAGATCCTTACAGGTCTTTATTGTTACTCCTAATAGGATAAGATCATCAAAAGTGAGCAGCATTATATCCTTAACTGGAAAAATTTATTATTGTAGTAGTGAAGCTTTGTGGGTGTCATCCTCACCATGGTTTTTACCTTCTAACAAGGGTTTATGTGATACCAAAATACATGTGTCGAGTGTGAACAGTCTTACAATAGGTAAAGATAATCATGTCATTGTCTCTCTTTGGGGTAATATATATATGCTAAGGATTACCTATTCCCATCATGAAATGCATTTAGATTATCAACCCAAGGACGTAGACTTGAAATGGGACAACATAGTTTGTACACTAAGTTCCTTTAGGAGTCATAACACCTATGCTGCAGGAAGATAAAATGCATGAAATGAATCTATGCTATTATTGCAGGAAGGTAAACACATTCGACTACTTAATGAAATTACTATAGAAAGCTTGTGAAATGAATCTATCTTGTCTAACAACTCAAAACATTCACCATGTCTATCTTCTGCAAGTGTTGCAGGAACATCCACAATAGTAATGTTGCAGGAGTAAAATAGTAACTCTACTTGAAAGCAAGGAAAATGAAGGAAACAAATCTACTCTAACTTAATCTAATCCACCTCCCAAGTGGGCCCCCTTGGTTGGCTTCTGCTAACTACTAACACATGAAATAATCTAAAATCACTCTTCCATTAAATTCTTCTTAACTGGTTACATAATAATTGAATAACTCATGAAGAACATAAAAGAGTAACTTCTGCTATATTGAATACATCATTCTATATTTTCTCATTACCTAACTAAGTTGATCAAATCCCTTTATAAAGAGGATTGACACTTATTGAAAACATAACATTAAAGTCTGATTAAACCTCGCCAAATAAGGAGCCGGTAAAATAACCATGACATATTATAATTATTGAAGATAACAGAATAACAATTCTAAGGAAATATAGCAAGACTTATTTCCTATATTCTCTGGAACAACAACTCCTTTCTAGGCACGACATATCCTTTGGAACCATGTTGAATTCTTTCACCATGACTGGTCTTCTAATGCTCCTTCTTTAATGTGGTTGCACCACTCTTCATACTGCTCCTTGTTTACCTGAAAGGTTAGTAACATTTGGTACACATATGCAAGTCAACATTTCAACTCCTACTCAAATGTTAGAACATAGCTTAAAATAACTATATGAAGTATTGTATTATATATTTATAATAGTCAGAAAAACATGTCATTCAAGCTACCCATAGGCTTTGTGGCTTTAGTTGTACTTAGCATAAGTTCACATAGGTATAAGTCATAAATGTTTTAGAAATTTCTATTAGAGCATAAAGAGTGTCAACAAAGTATGAAGATTATAACAAAATTGAGACATTAATTTGTCTCATCAAAGTGTATGAAGTTTCATGAATAATTTACATGTTATATTAGAAAGCATTTCTTATTTTCAGTTATGTTATGAATGGATGAAATGTTAACATGATAGTTGGTTAATAAGATACATTGTCTTAAGGATTTAGATCAAATTTTTCTTAAGGTTACTAGATCACCCCTCCCCTCTTAGTAACTCACATTTCCATAATCCCAACAATTGGTATCAGAGCTAGTTCTCTTGTTGAAGAATTTTAATCACTGAAGAGGAAAGATCTTAAAGATGGAAAGGTATAAAATTGACAAGACAATTGAAAATCAGAAATTGGAGATGTCGATTCTCATGGAATAGCTTAAGGACATCAGAGAAAAACTGAGAGAATCGTTGATCAAAAGGAAAGAATTAGCATTTTGGCATAATGAGAATCAACATCAAGAAGAAGAGATAGAGGAATTATCTAAAGGATTTAGAAGTATATCTGATGCATCTGGAGGAACTATCTCAGATCTGTCTGAAAAGAATCAACACCTCACCGAACAAGTAAAAGCACTGCAAATTAGACAAGAGACTCAAATTGTAAGAATGATTGAGGTTATGAATAACACAAGACAAGATGAACAAGAAAGAAATATGGTTATTGAAGATATAAGACAAATGACTAAAAAGTTGGAAGAGAAATAATCTAAAATACTAAGGCTGACTGAGCATCACTTTGAAATTTCCAATCAAATGATTGTCATGAGTCAAGAAGTCAACCAAGTAAACAATGAGCTTGCTAGAAAATTAGAAATTTGGAAGATATTGATGAATTAAGAGAAGAGAATGAAAGACTAAAAAATGAAGTAAAGATGTAACAACAACATAATAAAATTATAAAGAAAATTGAGGAAAGTAGGTCAAAAGGATGGATGAATTCTTAATGAGTCAGAGAAGACTGAAGAGAACCACTGGATTAGGTTATACCGAGCAGGGAGAGTCATCAAAACAAGCAGAAAAAAAGAATACCTATGCAAATCCAAGACCAAATAAGCTCTCATGCTGTCACTATGGAAAACTAGGTCACATGACAAATGTCTACAAAAGTAAAGCTAAAGATATTCCTAACTTTACTCCTAAATTTGATGGTTATTGTTACAATTGCAATAAGTATGGACATCAAGTATATGAATGTAGATAAAAATTGAACAAGTCACCTAAGAGGTACTATATGGAAAAGAAATGCCACACTTGCAACAACCATGGTCATATATCACAAGAATGCAAGGCACGACTGAAACAAGTTTGGAAACTGAAAAGACAAAACAATACCTATCAACCAAGAAGACAATGTAATTTTTACACTTGGGATTACAACACTTGGGTTAGTTGTACAACATGTGGAAAATATGGTCATATTGCAACAAATTGTATGAGATTACACTGGAGAGGAAAATCTAGAAACTAGAAAAATTCTAGAATGACATGTCTGCACTGTCACAAAGTCGGTCACTTAAGTAAAGATTGTAGAGACCAAGCACTAGAACTGAATATTGATATGAATGGAAATACCATTGATGGAATCAGAAGGTAAATGAGGAGAAGATCAATTGAAGACAATGAAGGAACTAGTTACCACTCCTGAGTTACAATAAGTGTCAAGGCCCACAAGTGGCTGCCAAGATCATTTATTATTGTTTATGTCTGAATGTTGACCTCTAATTCAGCCATAGACACGACATAGTCATTGCTCAATGATTTGAATGACAACAATGAATATGAGTTATTCACTTCGCAATATCGATTGAATCGACCCATCGCCTCCTATTTAGGTGGGGTGTTTGAATTACTCTCAGATTCGAGAGCCCAACAACCATAGACCAATCACTAAAATGGAGGATTTTAAATGCTTAAGAAAAAGATTGAATTGAAATTAATCTATATGAGAAATGCAATTGTAATCTAAGAATGAAAGTACAGATTAAGCTAAGAAACTTGAAATGAGATGAGAATTAAGCTAATAACAATGGTAAGCAAACTAAATAAAAGCATGAGAATGCAAGAAAATACTACTAACATGAAATTATACTAATATAAAAGCTTTTAAATGCAATAGATGAGACAACAATTCAGCATAAATTTGATAATTAAAAATTGCCTCCTCAAATGAGGAAAAGGGGTTCATAATATAGAAGAGACCGGGAGAAGGATGAAGAGTTTCTTGGAAAGAAATGGCTGACTCTTCATCTCCATGGAGGAAGGTGAGACAAATTGAAGGATATTATTTAATTAAGAAAATGAAATATTGCCACATGGGTGGCTTTTCGAATTATTTGAATTATTAAATCCAAATGAGAGTAATCCATTTAAATAACCAAATAACATTTAATTCCTTTGATGTGTATTAGCTAAAGGGGGTGGAATTAATTTAATTTAAAGCACTAGGACTTTAGAATTAAATTAATTAAACATAGGGATTATTTAGCCAATAAATGTCAAATATTGAGGAATTAAATATGGTCTATGATTAATGCAAATTTAGGGTTTTTGGCATTTGACACCAAGTCAAATAAAGTCAATTAGGAGACATAATTGCCTAGTACAATAGGACTTTGATGATGTATAAATTTGAAGAAATGCACCAAAATTGATTAGAAATGTAAGGTGCCAATTTTGGGGTATTACAATTATAAGTAATTTAATAAAGTGATAATATGAGACATTAATTGGGGTTTAAAATGAATAAATAAGATAAGTGTACCTCACCCATCCTTGAGTTCTATTATAGGCTAATATGGAGGATGAGATGATGCTTTCCCCCAATGAGGTTAGACGTATGTGATGACACTTCCCTATATGCATCTTAGATTTCTTACATGTGTTGGTTGCCTCTAGATTATTTTGTTACCTCTGTCATTGAGTTATACATTTTTTGATATAGAGAGCTTCCAGGATCCCTTGCTTAGTTCTACCTCATGATCATTTTTGGTATTGTTATCTGAGTGGGGTCTAATGTTATCTCCTCAAAATGGTGGAAGTGGAACCATAGGTTTCCACGAGGTCAGGAGGTAGTGATCCTCTTACCATTTGAAACTCTTATGTTCCCATACTAGTGTTGGATGATCCTTTTAGTAGTTTTTCCTTATTCTTTCATCCTTGTAGTTTTTCTCTTATCCTTCTTTTATTGTATATATATCTTTGTACTTGGATTATGATTACATACCCCGTGACTTGTGCAGTGGATGTTGGTTATCATGTAGACCTTATGTTATCATTTGTATTTGTGTATTCATTTATGAGATGGTGTACTTTATTTACATTATGTGGAGTATTGGTATGGTTAATGTACTTAATAGATTAATTTTCATTTACGTAACTCTACATCAAGGAACCCTTGGGAATTGTAATCTGTAAATGAGTTACATGTATGAGTATGTATTGGATTATGTTATATTGCTTCCACTTTGTTATTTGTTATTTCTTGTAAACTTTTAAGAAAAAAAAATTATTCTGTAGACTTAGTCCCATATTTTATGTTAATTTCTCCTGGGTTCCTTGGTGGGGCATTACAAAGGGTTAGAGAACAAAAGAACCCATGAGCCTACAACTTCTTCTAATGACCATACTATAAGTGGGACACAAAGTGATAAAGCTCATACACAAAGAGATGCAAAGGAAGGATATGATTAGGCAAAATGTAGTGAGCTATGAGAATGTAATGCATACAAAGTAGTGTAAGACCAGAAAAATGTACAATTAGCATAAATGACAGAACCACAAATCTCATAAAAAATATATGCAAACCAATCTAATCTACCATAAAATCCATTTGAAATAAGGATTCAAAAATATATGCAAAAATAACATAAAAACCCCCTTCAAATGTAGCTTCCATGTTCTGCTTTCTTCTCCATAAAAATTATGTGATGTCACTCTTGATAATGACACAAGATGCACAAAGTGATTGTAATAAAAGTGATAGAAAGAGAATACTAGGATCGTGGTTATCCAAATTAGTGCAAATGAGGCTCAATTTATAGGGTTGAGAGCCAAAATGCTAGAAAAGGCAAGGTAGTGTGCAAATTGGAAATGTGTCACAATTATGACAAATTAGTGCACAAATTAGTAGATTATCATAATTAAAAGGTTTAAATTGGAAATGGTGTCATAAAATGACACATTATGACAATGCGTAAGAAATTGTGTATAGAAAGACGCAAGCACAATTAGGGAAAAAAAGGAATGGAAGGTGTAAGAGGGTGAAGCACAAAAAGAGGAAAATGTTAGGGGAAAGATGAGGCTAAATAATAGGAAATGAAGCACAATTTGTGGGAAGGTGTAAGAGTCATATTTTCAAATTCATTAATTCCTACCAAAATGAAAATTAGAAATTAGAATTTAGAAAATCCCATAAGTGATGTAATTAGCCAATTAATTAATATAAATTAATTAATTATGGAGACATGACAAAGAGGGAATAAATAATGTTAATTTATTTATTCAAGATTAGGAATAAAGCATGTGTTATTTATCCCTAATGGATAAATTAGTTGATTATTGACCAAATTGATGACTTTGATGCAAAGTTGACTTGATTTTGGTGATTTTGATGAAGGTTAGGAACAATCTTGATGATTACAAGGCATCGATGAACTTTGACTATGCGCTCGAATAATGATAAAAATGATTGATGATGAGGATATGAAAACAAAATCAATGAGTTTTGAGAACGTTATTAAATTGACTTGGATTCGGTTGATGATGATGAGGCATCAATGATCTTTGACAATGCCTTGGATTGATGATGATGAAGATGAGGCATCGATGAACTTTGACAATGTCCTGGATATATTTAATATTGATTGAATGTGTTTGAGATGAACTTGGACTAATTAGGAAAGGATTAGGACTAATTTAGGAATGGTTGACATGGTTTAGGATCGGTTAGGAATGTTTAGGAATGTTTAGGATCGATTAGGATTGGTTCTACTAATGATTCAGACTAGATCGATTCAGCCAAAGAGATCGAGTTACGATGCAAGAAATGTTAGTAACTGATCAAATGATAAATGACATGGGATAGAAGACATGTTAAAAGGGGACACATAGGTGTAAGCCATTTTTAGGTGTCTACAAGTAGATCCTATATCTAAATGCATACACTGTAACAAAGAAAAAAGTAGATCTAGAGATAGAAGAAAAATGAAGATGCAAAGGGAGATCACACAAAGAAGATCTAACCACCTAATCAAAAGGTATAAAGCATGAAAGCCTATTCAAGATAAGGTATGATAGAACTTACAATGTATCTAACTACCACATCAAAAGAGGAAATGTCATAAGGTGGGTTCACCAAAATGTAACATAAAAGATAATGATATGAAAGATGTTAAATCTCCAAGTCTTTTATGCACATTAGGGAAAGAGAAAGAGGGATCCTCAAAATATAACCTTCAAGAGAACCCAAATTAGATTATCGCAACCCAAATGGATATAGGAGTGCTAATGTAAAATTTAATTCCTTTTAAGGGTGAATATCTAAAAGATCTATTTTTGTTTGATTGCTCTTTCCCTTTATTGTTTATTGATTGATTGATCAATGCCAATTGAGATTGTTTGTGTTTGATTAAGTGATATAAGGCTAGTTGATTGATTAAATGCAATGCAAGTAAAGTAGAAGCACATGTATCAATCAAACACATTAAAATACCTAATTTGATATCTCAAAGTAAGTGCTTATGAAATGAAAAAGGGGAAATTGGACTCACCTTGAGGACTAGTAGAGGTCACAAGATCATATCTAAAAATGAGCTAGTAGACTGTGACATAAACTAAAACCAAGCTAGATCTGGAACCTGCAAGCTGAAAAATGTTGGTTGTGAAAATCTGAAGGCTAGAGGAATAGATTGACTTCCTGGGTACATGTCAACTTGGCTATAGGTCGAGGTCGACCTATACCTAAACTATCCAAAATCTGAGATTTGAATGTCTGACAGAAACTGTAACCCTAGATTAGCCAATTCTGATCCCGAAAACCTACAAATCTACTCCTACACACATAAAAATGGAATTTTCTAGGGGGGGGTCATTTCCTTGGTCAAGCCCTTGTATTAACCATGAATTGAAGTAAAAATATGTAAAATAAAGTCAAATGTAATTATTCACCTCGCTTGTCAAATCTTTATGGATGGATTCAAATCCGCTATCCACAAAGATGTATGAATGCTTGAATGTAGAATGTAGGATATCTTCACAAATGCAATAGATATATTATGACAATGTGTTCGAACAAAAATGGACAAAATTTGAGGAAAAAATGACAAATCAAGCATGAATGCTTCCATGTTCTAGGATATCACTAAAATGGGGCCTAAAAAGGTTTTTGAGCTTCCAAATTAATGGGTGCTAACTTTTAAGATGGTACACTTTGTAAGAATGCTAAGAATGATTCACTATTTCATTATTTAGCATTGCAAAGGTCTAACATGGTAACCTCATGTTCTATGTTGTAAGAGTATTGGGTTATAAATTTGGTGACCAATTCTTTAAAAATTTTGATGTTGGGTGGTAGTTTTGAGAACCACTCCATAGCCTTTCCTCTCAAGCTCCTTGGACATAACCTCATCAAATAGGTTTGTTCATGTATAAATTCCATGCTCAAGGTACAAAGTTTCCTTATATGATCTTTTGGCTCTGTGGTACCCATATATTTTTCATATTTGGGAATGTCTATGTTAAGTGGGAATGGTACCATGTTCAAATTTTTGTCAAAAGGAAACAAAAAAATGTCTTCCAAAGTGTACCTTTTTGTTGAGGTCCCTCTTAGTATGGCATGGAGTTATTGTTGTGGATCTTGGATTTGCTTGTTTAATGTTGCCATGGGATTAACTTCATCCTCATTTTTTGTCAATTTGGTGAAATCATAATCATGAGGTAATTTCACTTCTAGTTGATCTCATGTCATGAAATATCTCTCCTTATCAGCCTCAAGGACTTTTTCCATGATCTTATGAAATGTATAATCTTGTTGGGCTTCCCTTACACATTCCTCTATTATTTCTTCATCATCATTGTTGTTATTGTTGTGGAATCTAGCCCAACTATTTTTAGTTTCATCCATGTTTGATCATGTTCTTTGAGTTTGATCTCCTTGTTGTTGTTGTTGGGGTGTTTTCTTTTGGTGCGGTATATCTTCTTCTTGTTGTATTTCCTTTTCTCTAAGGTTTTGGGGTTTTTTGAAGTTTTATGGTCTTGTTCTTATTGGCATGAAAATGACCTTGAGTCAAATTTGAGTTAATGTCATTTTGAGATGTTGGATTCTGTCTAAAATTATGAATAGGGTCTGCAACCAAGTGGTAAGTGTGTGTTCCAATTTTGGGATTGTCAATATGAAGTTTTTCTGTGATGATAGAGGCTAATAGAAAATGATTTATTCCTATGATGAAGGATCAAATGAATCCTAATTACTTGGGGTCTAGATGAAGGATTTGAAATACTTAATAGTGAACCCTCAAAACCAAAGATCACCTATGTTTTGGCAAGACTTTCACACTGATTTAGTTTGTTAAATAATGAAAATGATGAGTCTTGTTTGACAGAGGTATGTGTGAGAAAAACTTGTGATGCTGACAACTAAAATGGTCAGATCTCTAAAAAAGGTACTTGAATCAACTTTCAAATTTTGTTGGAAATGTATAGAACAACCCACTATTTTATATGCAATGAAGTATATGCAACCAAAGAGGTGGTAAATGCAATGAAACTTGGAGCAAATGTGACACTCTGGTCAATTCAGTTTGGAGTGACAATGTTTTTGAAAATTTTGGCAGCACAATGATATGCGACCAAATAGAGTTTGAATGCGATGGAACTTGGGGTAAATGCAATGTAACAATAGGTAAATGCATTAAAAAAGACAACACATGTGATGGAACTTAGATCAAATGTGTCATAACTTGGTTTAAATGCAACAAAACTCCTAGTAATTACAACAAACTTCTTGATTTTCCAAGAAATTGATTAGTGTTTGTGTTTGTTTGATGTTTTGTTTGAAAATGGATAAATTATTCTAATCTTTTGAGACCATGAAAAAATAACAAACAAATTCAAATACTTATTTTTCCTAAGCTTTCTACAATTGAGTGTATGTTCAAATGATTTCCACAGGTTTAGCACAAGAAAACACTTCAAGCACGCTACCTAAGGAGATTGGCTTCAATTTATCACTTGTAGGCCCACATACACATAATAAATTTGAACTTGATACTCCTAAACCTTGTGTTCTATGTCCCCCTTAGAAAAGAGGTAATCCTATCCAAAGATGAAGGGAAAACTATACACTTCAACATGCCCTATTTTTGGTATTCACCTCCAAAAACCTTTCATCTCATAACAAGAGGAGTACATATTATGAGTAACTTCTAAGGACAATGGAATCCTTGTACACTACAAATGATACACCATAGATAAGAGGTAGGCTTCTATTTAATTAGGATGTAGAAAAGGTTATGTTCAAAAAGTTTGAGTATAAGATCCATTATAGAGGTCTCCCACCCTTGGTAAATCAAGGTTTTGTACACTTAAATAAGTACTAAAGGAGAGTTATTTCCAAGGTCTTTCCGTCAATGAAACCATTAAGCATGACTACATTTTATTTTACAATGGGTCAAATTGTTGGGCTTTGTTTGTATCCCACTTGGGTCGTTCCCTCTTGTCGGCCTTACTAAGAAAAATCTCAGGAGGCAAGCCCACTAAAGTTAATTGTACTATTTTAAAATGAAAAGAATCTAGGTGGGTCTGGTATTTTTTATCACCCAAAAGAGGGGAGAGCATATCCCTACCACTTCGATCCAAAAGCACGTAAAACACTTGATTATTTATTTGACCTTTCTAACTAAGTGGGATCTTAGTGGGTTTGGTATTTTGATCACCCAAAAGAGGGGAGAGAATATCCCTACCACTTTGATCCACAAGCACACAAGGTCTCCTAATTAAGCCACATTTTCAAATAGAAAGCACAAAAAAAAGAATCAGTTTAGTGCAAACATTTCCAAGCATTGAGTCACAAGCTAAAATTCAATAGATTAGTAACACAAAAATTAGAAATGAATCTAATAATTAGCATTCAAATCTATTGAAACATTCCATTTTTCTTGATACTTTTGAAGATTTTTTAACATAATAGTCAAATAATTCTTCAATCAATATTGTCGCTCTTGCCCATTCTAGTCTTGAGGAGTTATCAATCATTTTCATCAAAGCCTTCTTAGAATGAAATACCGAAATTCTCTTGATAATTCTCTTTAATTTCCTGCCCCCTAGCATATGTACATAAAATAACACAAACCATATTTCTGATATTTTAAATTCTGCAAAAGTTAGTAAATGCGACAAAAACTTCATCGAACTTGAACTTTGATAATCTAATGCAATGTTATTTACTATAGACGTGACATAAAAAAGAGAAAATGCAAAATAATAGAGATTAGATATGAAGAAACAGAACTAAAAAATGACACAATTTACAGTAAATGCGACTATATTTAACTTAGATGCGACATAAAATATTGAAAATGCTGAAGTATTTGAGTTAAATGCGAGAAAATTCAGATCAAATGTGATGTTCTTCTGATGTTGTAACGCTGCAACAAATCTTACAAGAAAAATTGTAAAAACTGATGATTGGAATCGCAGAGTTAGATGTGAACATACAAAGGTCAAATGTCACATTGTTTCAATCAAATGTGACACTCTTTATTACAAATGCGACAAAGTTTAGCCTGGATGTCATGAAATTTAAACTAAGTGTGATGAACTTTGTCAAATGTGATGATCTTTATTGCAAATACGACATTTTGCGGACTTTTTGAGACATGCAAGATAAATCTACAACAAAAATTTGATCAAATGTGTAAGAAAATAGGGGCACGGGCTCCATGGTGGGCGCCAATAAATATATTCCATTTTCTATGTCACACAAAAATAAAACATTATAAATTAGTGAGTTAGTTCAAATCAAGATAAAACATGAAAAGACATGAGATAATTCTCTAAGAGAATTTCATTGTTCTCTAATCTTAAGATCTATTAGATCTAGTTGTTTGTCATGAGTAGCAATAAGATATCATAGATGACAATTCAAGAAATGAAAATGATAATTTTAATGAAGATGAAGCTAAATTCTATGATATTGATGATCAATTATAATGCTAAATGTAATATTAATGAATATTTGAGCTAAATAATGCTAAATGCAAAGTTATTCAATGAAGATCTATGTTAGAATGATGAACAATGCAAAATTAACTACAAATTGAACTAAGCTAAATGAAATACAAAATGAAATTTCCATTATGAGGATGCATCAAACTAAGATGGATGAACTAAACCAACATTATGTCTATGCTCAAGTTGAAAGTGGATGTCATCACACTAGAAATGCTCCCTATTTATAGGCTTTGGGGTGTGTTTTTAATGAACGATCAATATTTCTTGTTGAAGATGAATGACTGAGATTGCAAATCTATTTGGCGAGTTGTGTGCTTTCCTCTCATTGGTTGTAATTATGGAATATTCTTTTAATTTTTTGAGAATAAAATATGATTTATTAATTCAAAAAAATTAATTATCTTAGTCATGAATGAGGTGTGATAAGCCATATGATGAGTTAGTTGAGATGTGTGATGAGGTGGAAAATACATGTGAATTGGTTGGAATTGATTTAATTTGAAGAATTAATTAATTGAGGTGAACTATATAATTAAAAGATTAATTCAATTACATATTAGAGGAAACTTTGATTTTATTAATTAAATTGCTTGAATTTAATTAAAATTTATTCTTGACCATTTTAGGTGTATACATTAATTTTAATTATAATGAATAGAAGTGGTAGATGACATTCAAGTAAGCAAGGAGTTGAATTAGTTTGAGGTTACTGTGTGTGTGAAAATTGTACCTGATCTGTAGACACAACACTCAGTAAAACATTAGAGGTTAGTGATAATCAAAATCGTGCAAAATTGAAAGCTAAACTAACCAAGCGATTTACTGCCTTCTAATAGGTGGGAGATTGATGTTCTCAGATTGTAATCAAGATCAGTGACCTAGACGACACCTAAATGAAGGATTTGAATGCAATTGATCTAGATATGAGATATGAATGCAATTAATCTATATTTTTGATATTTTATGATGCAATAAAAATGATAAACTGATATGCTATGGATCTATGCTAGATGAAATTGATATGCTATGAATTGATCTATCTAACAATGATATGTAATATGAATGCAAAAATAAGATTGATCTCACAAAGATGTCGATTCGCAAGAGCTTTGATTCTTCAATTCCAATTCTCCAGCGTGATTGTGCAAAATATGAGATGATTTGTGAAGAGCTGAAGCCTTAATTTGTAGAAATCCAAGGCTTTGGAGGTGCATGAGAAAAAGTCATAAATCACTCAAATTAACTCATCTTGATTTTTGAGTTATCTGATCATGAAAGATAGTTAATTCTCAAAATCATGCAAAAATAGCTTTTTAACTCAAATTAGAGTTTAGATCAGCTTTTTGAACTCCAAAAGGATGTTGAGTTCCAAAAAGTCAATAACTTGCATTGATTTTTTGATTTGGAGTTTAACTGTTTCTTTTGAATATGCATAATAATTAAAAATTAAATAAATAAATAAAGTGATTTATCCTCAACTCAACTGATTTTTGAAATAAAATAATTAATTTATGGGTTAATTAACTATTTATTCAAACTTTTATTAAAAACTATATTATTAAATAATGACAACATGCTTTAATTAATTAAATAAGAATTTAATCAATTAAAGATAGGAATTTTGATTTATTGTCAAAATTAAATAATATAATTAATAATAGATAGAATTAAATTTAATTAAACAATTAAGTGGCAAATATTAAATCTAATTAATTAAATATGAAAATATTCAATTAATCAAACTTAGGATAAATGTGATTTATTGCCAAATAATTATAAAATTAAAGATAATTATGATGATTAGGAATATTACTAGGAAAATTCCCCGATGCAGAATTTAAGATAATCAATTATGATTCGATGATGTTTAGATGTGCCTTAGATTAGGACTTCGATGTCGATTTTGTTTGATTTGTCGATGTAGGAGATTAATGAACTTATAGCCCATTTTTGGGGTATTACATTTTGCCCCTCTTTGAATTACTGTGTGAAGCGCAGTGGTTCAAAGATAGTCTGTGTTTGATAAAGATATTAAACTGATGTTTGAAATTGATAATTGATACGAGACAGAAGCTGATTGATATTGATTTGAAATGGAGATAATAAGTCCTGAGTGACCAAAGATAATGTTCACTATAACAGCAAATGAACCTATGATTGCAAAAAAAAGTGTCAAAATGCCTGATTCCAAACCTTAGGATTGATAAGAAGTGAGTGACCCGTTCTAGACTCGATTGTCTTAGCAGAACTAGCAGGTATCACATCTGAATCCTTTAGTTGCCGAAGAACCAAGGAAAGAACACTATGATCTGATGGTTGCAAAAATTGATACAGTTTACAAGATTAGGAGAATACCAGATTGATATGGATCTTGATGAATCTGATATGCCCCAAGTGATGATAGATTTGCCCCGAGCGATGAGGACTTTTGATGAATCAATAACTAGACGTGATTATTATCTTATTTACTGAGGAAGATATGATTTCAAATTTGATTACAGACTTTGAATGATATGCAATACCATGCCCCCTTCGGGATTAAAATTGAAATCTGACAAGAAAAAGTCAGCGTTGATAGTTTAAAAGCATGTTAATTGATTTGAGAAGTGGTTATATACATCCGAGAACGCATTCTGCATCGTTTGGAAGGTCCTAGAGACCAAATTTGACTAGGTTTGACCATGAGTTGACCATGGTTGACCAAGTTGAAATTTTGATAGTTTGATGAAAGATAATCAGTTGAGTTGAATACTGGATTTCTGTGATGATTGAAGGTCGATTATGCAAGCAGTAGACCATCCTGGTTCCAAAAAATTTTAAATCGCGATTTTGACATAATAAACGATCTCAGATTTCAATTTTGATCCCGAAAATGGATTCAGAACGTCGAAATTAGCCAGAGGTGCAATTTTCATGGAAAACGGAGCACTTTTAAAAATTAGGTCAAAAGCTATATAAAGGCCGGAAGGGTCATTTTCCATTCATTTCAACCCTTTGACTTTAGAGATTCTGTGGAGCCCTCTGAGCGAGAAAAATGGTAGACCAGTGAGAACTGAAGGTACCTGTGAGTTTGCACCATTTTGAGCGCAGTCGGAGACATGACAGACCTCGACAGTATGGACATCCGGTAGGTGGACCTCTTTTCCCCCCTGAAAATGCATGTTTTTGATGATTTATAGCATTTTTAATTTTTTCCATACGCATTTTGAGTTTTTGATTTTTGCATCTGTAGAAACTCGTACGACATTTCATTTCACTTTAGATTGTCGTTTCATCCATGCCCAAGTGTCGTATGATAGGACCCTTGTGTCGTACGACATTTCGTCAGGTCCCTTGAAACTCGTATGAATCCGGGTGAAGTGTCGTACGACTATGAATTGTCATTTGGTATGTTGTGGAATGTCATACGACATTTGCTGCCAGTCTAGAATGTCGTTTGAAAAATAGAGTGTTAAAAACATATTTTTAGTTCAAAAATCTGACTTTCCTGATCCTGTTGCCTGATTGCGGATACTTTGTCCTACCTTCTGGAACTTCAAAACTGTGTCATTCTAATACTTTGGCCTGATTTCGAACTAAATTTCTGACAAAACACCCTGTTTCTTTATGATTTAGGTCACATATCTTGACGTACATGTTCACCATTCTTATCCGGCCACCCAGAGATTGTGTGTCGCCTTGCCAGACCCGATGAGGGTTCATCTCGCTGCTTGTGGATTTGAGCACCTGATTCATTTACCCGATATTAGGGTAAATCATGGTTTATTGACTGCACTGATTGAGAGGTTTCACTCTGAGACCTAGACTTTCCACCTTCCGACTGGGGAGATCACTATGACCCTTGAGGATGTGTATAGGATTCTTCGCATTCCTTGTCATGCTCCGCGGCGTCCCGAGTATGTTAGTGGAGGATCGAGGGGACTGCATGCGTTCAGACGACTGTTCGGTGATGATACCCAGCTGACTAGGTCTATATCCTGGGAGACACTTGTGCAGAGATATGGTCAGACACATCGTCTAGAGTGTATCATTGCGGGGATGATCGGAGAGTTGATTATGCCTGGCCGTCAGCAGAACGGCTTTTTGATGGGATGGTCACCTATGGTAGCATTGTTGATGGCTATGCCTACCGAGCTTGCTTGGGGTCAATGTTTGTTGGCTCAGTTGTATTCCGAGATGCACGAGGTTGTGTATCAGGACTGCAAGACATTTGCTTCAGGAGCGTTGGTACTGCAGATATGGGCTTGGGAGCATATCCCAGTTTTGAGACCAGTGTTTCAGAGTCAGCGACAGCCATAGGAGCCGATCATATATATGTATGTTGGTTACGTTACTCAGGTTCGCATGGGTCACACCGAGTATTTCCGCCGATGCTTGGATGACATGACCTTCATGATCTGGAGGCCATATTTACAGATAGAGGCCTGGCCTACTGCGAGAGAGCAGTTTTCATTCTTTTTCCAGAGCAGGATATTGATAGGACGGACCTCCACCGTCTTGGAGAGATTTTTGATTACCAGAGTCTGGTGTCAGTATGGACGCATTCAGGATGTCCCTCAGGATTATACTGCTTATGCCCGCATTGTGCGTGAGATAGGGCTCGGATGGGCACCACGGCTTAGTTATACTGTATGTGCTGAGGAGTATAGCCGGATGATTGGTAGGGATTGGGACTACCTTCCACAGGTGGTTGATGCAGGTGTGACAGATGCATATGTGGCATGGCTTGCTGATCACTGGATTCTACAATTTTCTGATCCGACAGAGCTGATACCCTCCATGGAGGAGGCTATGGATGTTACAGGGGCTCCTATGAGAGCAGGACCAAGACCACGGGTGGTACACCCTACTCCTCCGAGACAGAGAGCTATGGCTCCTTTACAGAGAGCACCAGGACATAGGAGGCCTCCACGTCCTTCTACATCTACAGCGGGCACATCTTTCGGCACACAAAGATGGAGCAGAGGTGAGAGTGGTACACTGGGTGGAGTAGGATCTGCAGATGATGTTCTAGG
Organism: Chamaecyparis obtusa; assembly: GCA_027943335.1. NCBI lineage: Eukaryota > Viridiplantae > Streptophyta > Pinopsida > Cupressales > Cupressaceae > Chamaecyparis > Chamaecyparis obtusa. The sequence goes on from BSBK01006498.1 coordinate 615,286, forward strand.
AGCTGAGCAGTTTCCAGGTGGGACCAATGTGGATGACACATTTGATTTGGGTGCTGAGGTTAGACGCCGTAAGGCACACAGGGTGAGCATTCCTTCACATGCAGATCAGCCAACACAGGACATAGATATGTCAGTAGCTGATGCAGAGCCTATAGTTCCTCTTACTTCAGTCGAGATTATCAGACGGCTTAGAGTCCAAGTCCGGGACCTGAAGATAGAGCAAGCCAGATTAGAGGAGAGGCATCGAGAGGCAGATAGATAGCGTATAGAGCAGCGCGCAAAGATACAGAGATTACAGGAAAAGGTGATTCATCAGACTGCGCGGGCCTCATATTATGTATTTGCGTACTATGCAGTAGTCCCTGCGGCACAAAGAGTGCCTACCTATTCTCAGTATATGGCAGCATCAGAGGGAGCTAGGGCACCGAGAGCGGAGGTGATACCAGATGCACCACCTCCTCCTCCACCAGATGCAGAGGAGCATGCTGACAGTTGATTTCCCTTCTTATCTGTTACTTTCTCATTGATACATTGTTGTGTCTGATAGCTCTATGGAGCGCATTCGTTTGTACCCTGTGCCAATAGTGCACCCCTGACTATTTGAGATTTTTGATATATAGATGAGATCGATATTTTTGGTTGTGACATCATGTGTACTTGTCATTTTTGTTATGTATGATGATATCATGTGATGTTAATGCTATGAGTAGTGTAGAATGTATGTATAGATGAATGCAATGCAATGATTCCTTTCATATTTATGAATGTTATGCAGATGTAATGATTATGGAAATATGTATGTTTATGCAATGGATGTAAAATGTAATGCAATAAATGTTTATGATATGATATGTAAATGCAATGATACACATGATATGTTTTGCAGGTTGATGAAGACAAGTACTCAGTCTTATTGTCAAAAAGATGGTTAACCCAGGAGGATTATTGCTTGCGATTCTGTGAAGAGACCTTTGAGTTAGGTGCAGCTCTTGTTAGATTTGAAGATGTGATTGAAGAATCTTTTAAGCTTTGAAGTTCGTTTAGTCATTGTGAGATCATGCAACATGCAAAATGCAAAGAGACATGCAATATGAAATGCAACCTAAGACCTAGGACCTAGTCACTGATCATATGTCAATTTGTTATCATCATTGAACTTTTAGGTAACCGGATAAATCAATACAATGCCCACTAGCCATGAAACCATAGACATATGAATATCGATTTGTATGCGCAAGAATCAATACAATACCCACTGGTCCACAACCATGGATATATGAATATTGATTTTATTTTTGAAATGTCGGATTAGATATAAGCACCAAGGCACAAACACCAGGATGACCTGAATATCATGTCCATTTTGATATAGCAATTTGTACAAGCATCAAAACATAAACGTTGTGATGACCTGAGTATGCCTTGCGTTGCAAACACATCAAACAGTCAAGAGATCATTCTAAATCCAATGTGAATTACCCGTAGTGACCCTTTATCGTTCACATCCTTAGGCAAGATCGCGTTTCACAGTAGGAGAAAGAATTCACTTCAAAAAGACAATAGTTAGATCAAACTTCCTTGAATTGTCTGGGTATCAATGGTCGAGGTACGCATGGCCATCCAATTTGAGATAGAGGCTCTTATAGTCGGACACCATTTCAATCTAGAATTTCCAAAGATGTTAGATTTTCACATACAAGCAGAAGACAAAGAAAAGATTATGCCCCCAATCATCACTCTCTAAATCCTATAAAGGACATCATCGAAGAGCTCGAAGGTACACAATATGCAAAAATCTCAATGTGAATCAGTAAGCATACAAGGAGATAAAAGCATGAAGCACAGATTGTTTTCAGTTGAGTTTTGATGTTTGATTGCGTTGTTGTATATGCAAAATCCTTTCTAGAGACGAGATAGACTTGACTGACTCAAATGAAGCTTCAAAGGACTCTGACTGGATATGACACGTCTAAGATACATTGGAGACTATAAGATATGACATTGATTGCCCCCAAGTTTGAACATTGATAGGATACAGACGCTTGAGCTGGTTGGTGTACAAACTGACTTATTGAAAACTGGAAATGCAGAAACAAACCGGGAGATATGTCCAAACTAAAGCAAGACTGAAAGCTAAGAAAGACCAAGATTGCGCTGATAGATGAAGCATTTTGAACAAGTAGCACCCGTTTGTTGGGTTTTCACCATCTTGGTAGAGATTCTATTTTTGCTACCAAGGCGCCTGTTTCCAGGTTTTCACCAAGGCACTTTTTCTCTTTTTTTCTTTTTTTTTTTTGTATTTTTCATTTTTCAATTTTTTTTTTAATTTTCAATTTTTAATTTTTTTTTTGTGAATCATCAAGGCGCCTATTGCTAGGTTTTCACCAAGATGTTCATTTTTTCAGGACTTTTTCTGATTTTTAAGATTTTTTCAGGACATTTACCAAGCACTGAATGCCTTAGGCGTAGAATTTCTTTAGATGGAGAATGTTGATTGGTTCTCGGAGCTGTTCTCCTTCAGTCGTTGAGAGTTGATAAGCACCAGAGCCAAAAGTAGCAGTGATTACAAAGGGACCCAGCCAATTGGGTTCGAACTTCCCCTTGCGTTCTCGATGGGATTGATTTTTAGGATTTTCTCTCAACACTAGATCACCAACCTGAAATTCTCTATGTCTGACTTTCTTGTTGTAGCCTCTAGACATTCTTTTCTGATACACTCTGAGATGATCATACGCTACTTGCCTGCGTTCATCTAGTAATTCAAGTTCTTGTAACCTAGACACTCTGTAGTCTTCATCAGTGACAAGTCCATGCATTCTGATTCTGAGTGATGGGATTTCAACCTCAATAGGCAGTACCGCTTCAGACCCATAAACTAAAGCGAAAGGTGTAGCCCCTGTAGGTGTTTTGATACTAGTTCTATATGCCCAGAGAGCTGGATTGATCATGAGATGCAGTCTCTTCCTGTTTTATTCACTGTTCTGTGCAAGATTTTCAAGAGATTTTTGTTTGAAGCTTCAGCTTGTCCATTCCCTTGAGGATAGTAGATAGAAGACCAATGTTGAGTAATCTTGAACTTAGCACATAAGTCATCTAGGTCCTTGTTTTTGAATTGTCCCCCGTCATCTGTGATTATAGAGTGAGGGATCCCATATTTGCAAATGATGTAGTTCAGGATGAACATAGAGATCTGTTTCCTCATTGCTTGTGTTAGAGGAACTGCTTCTACCCATTTTGTAAAATAATCTGTAGCTGTGATTATATGGGTATGTCCATTAGAAGAGTGCGGATGGATAGCACCTATGAGATCAAATGCCCATTGTTGAAAAGGCCATTGTGTAGTAAAGGGAATCAGATCTCTCCCTGGAGCATGAATCAAGTTGCCATGTACTTGACACTGTTGACAGTTTTAGCAAATTTAATAGCCTCTTTCTCCATTTCAGGCCAATAGTACCCAGCCCTAATAAGTTTTTGAGCTAACGTTAAACCGTTCGAGTGTGACCCACATATACCCTCGTGGACTTCCTCTAATGCACGTTGAGACTCTTCTCATTCTAAACATCTAAGCAGTGTACCATCTAGACCTCATTTGTACAGATCATTACCAATGATGACATATCAGGATGCAGATCGGATAAGGTTTCATTTCTCAAAATGGTTAAAGGACTCAGGGATGATTTGGTCGTGGAGATAGGAGAATAGATTTTTGTAGCGAGATGAGTCATAACCTACAACAGTGTAGATCATGTGGGTTTTAGGGGAGTCATATGCAGGATAGGATAGGGCTTCCACCAGGAACTCGTAGCGTAGTTCATGTTCGGGCTGCTGTAAAAGAGTAGATAATGTCGCCATTGCATCGGCAGCCTTATTCTCCATTCTGGGTATTTGCTCAAATGTAATAGAGATGAAGTATTTCTTTAAATCATCTACCATTCTCTTGTAAGGAATGAGTTTTGCATCTTTGGTTTGGTACACATCATTGACTTGGTGGATAACCAGTTGTGAGTCTCCATGGATGTGCATCTCTGTAACTCTCCACTGTATTGCCATTTTCATACCATTGAGAAGTGCCTCATATTCAGCAATATTGTTTGTGCAAGGAAACTTTAATCTGAATGCTTTGGGTATCGAGTATCCTTGAGGAGTGATGAACAATATGCCTGCTCCAGATCCATTCTGTGTGTAGGAGCCATCAAAGAATAACCGCCATGCTCGAGAAGAGAGGTGCATGATAGAGGAATCGAGAAATTCCATTTGCATGGGTGTATCATCAAATAGTGGTGCTTCAGCTAATTGATCAGCAATGACCTGTCCTTTGATAGCTTTTCTTTCAACATATTCAATGTCAAATTTGCTCAAGAGCATGACCCATTTAGCTAGTCTACCTGTGAGGGAAACTTTGCTTAGGAGATATTTCAGTGGATCAATTTTAGCTACCAAATGAGTAGTATGAGCTAACATGTAGTGCCTCAGTTTTTGCGATGCAAAGATCACAGCTAGACATGCCTTCTCTATCATTGAGTAGTTCTTCTCATAGGCCACTAAAGTTTTGCTGATATAGTAGATGGCTCTTTCTTTCTTGTTCTCATCATGTTGTGCTAGCAATGCCCCCAGTGATGAATCTGTTGCGGAGACATATAATATTAATGGCTTCCCATGAATAGGAGGCATCAATATAGGCGGATTTGAAAGATACTTCTTGATATGTTTAAAGTTGTTCTCGCATTCTTCATTCCATGCAAAGGTCACACCTTTATGTAATGTTTTTGTAAAAGGCTGTGATATGTCCGCTAGCTGTGATATGAATTGTCTGATAGATTGAACTCTGCCTTGCAACGTCCTCATTTGACTGATATTTGTGGGAGGTTGCATCTCTATTATAGCCTTGACCTTAGCTGGATCAACTTCAATGCCTTTCTTGGAGACGATGTATCCTAGGAGCTTTCCAGAAGTGACTCCAAAAGCACACTTTTTAGGATTTAGTCGAAGACTAAATTTTTCCATTTTGTTGAGGATCATGCTCAAGTCTGTTAGATGTTCAGTTCTAATCATGGATTTTTCCAAGGTATCATCCACGTAATCCTCCATTGTTCTATGCATCATATCATGAAAAATAGATGTCATTGCTCTTTGATATGTAGCTCCAGCATTTTTGAGTCCGAATGGCATAACATTCCAACAGAAGGTTCCCCACGCACATGTAAAAGCTATTTTCTCTTGATCTTCTAGAGGAATTTTGATTTGGTTGTACCCAGAAAAGCCATCCATTAAGGAATACATTTCATAGCCCGCAGTCATGTCCACTATCATATCAATGTTAGGCAGTGGAAAATCATCCTTAGGGCATGCTCTGTTCACATCTCTAAAGTCTGTGCACACTCTGATTGAACCATCTGGTTTTGAAATAGGTACAATGTTGGAAATCCACTCAGCATAGTCTATGACATGGATGAATCCAGCTTTTAGGATTTTTTCTAGTTCTGCTTTGACTAAGAGTGCAACATGAGGATGCATCTTTCTCAATTTTTGTTTGATTGGTTTTACTCCGGGAGCAATGGATAGATGGTGCATAATGAGATTGGGATCCAATCCTGGCATATCTGAATATTTTCATGCAAAGTTGATCTTTTTTTCTGATAAGAATGTAGTGAATTTATGTTTCTCTTCTTCTGATAGAGATTGTGCTACATGTACCAATTGTGGTTCCTCTGTTGTACCCAAATTGATGGATTGAGTTGGCTCAATTAGAACTGGAGTTCTATCCTGTAAATGACTCGGAAGGACATCAAATATCTCATCCTTAGGTGCCTCAGAGAGGTTTTCACCTTCAGATACGTCTTTTCTTTTTACTTTTGTAGGTTCTGAGACTGCCACAAAGTGGTTTTCACCCTCAGAACTCTTTTTCTTTTTCTTTTTATTTTTTTGACTAAGATATTTGATGTCTAACTCGGTCATGCTGACGCTCGGTTCGCTGATGGAAGTACTCATAGGCTCAACTGCATTGAGGTAGCAGGCAAGGGCATAGTCATTCGGGAAGGTATACATACCATGGTTTGGGTTTGTGGAAGTTTGGTCGATAAAATCAGGATGTTGGATAGTCAAAGAGGGAAAGGCTTGGGATATGGTGTTCATGGATGTGGATATGTCATCATTGGTCCTAACCCGACGCTCAAGTTCAAAGGTGATATTACAGCTCAAAATGTTTAATTCGTGAATAGGCTCAACATCATCATGGGAGTCCTCTTCAGCCATAGGTGGATCAGACACGTTAAGTTCATTATTTCACTCTAGACCTACGTTAGGTTGAGATACATATTGGTGAATAACATCAATATGTTTCTCTGTTATAAGCTCATCTTCTTCTGGAATGGCACCCCATTCATAGTCATTTGACTCAGTTTTTGATTCAGGATCTCTAGGAAATCTTAAAAAATGTGTGAAATCAGGATGAATACCCCAAGAAGGATTACCCTCAGTCTCTAACTTGAATTCATATTCATGGGAATCAGTGTCAAAATAACTACCCCCTTCTTCTTGATCAGTTTGATTGCCTTCGAGATTAGCTGGTTCTTGTGGTGCAACCACCTCTTGTGCTACAATAGGTTCTTGTGTTTCTACGACATTAATTCTTCTGATAGGATCATCTTTATCATCAAGAAGATCTTTGATCTCTTTAGGCAATTTTTCATAAGGGATAAGCTCAGAGCTATCTGAATCATCATCAGAGGGTTCTATTTCTTCTTTCTTAAGAAGGGGTTCTCCTGGTGCAATTTGTTCTATGACATGAGAACAACCACCTTTGAGATGATAGGGTTTCTTCTTAAACCCTATGCCACCAGTATCTTTTTTGGCTCTACCAATATGTGAAATGGGGGTCACAAGACCCTTTCCCCTAATTCCTAGAGGTCCTTGCCCAGAATATCCCATCTTGGCTATCAATTTGTTTCCTGGACCATATGAATTAGAAGGGATTGTAGGTGCTATAGATTCACTAGGTTGAACAATTTTAGATTCAGAATCCTCTTTATATAGCCATGCCAGCACAGCTTCATCCTCTTCAAATTCTTGTTTGGATACTTGCTCCACCACAAAATGTCTTTTGTATGCTTCCATAGGTTCCTTAGGTTCTGATTTAGACTGCTTCAAGGATTGTCCATACGACTTAGGTGAGATTGGGAGAGATGTCAGAGACAAGACTGGCTCTATAGTGTATTCTCCCATCCCATTTTCTTTGATATTGATCTCTTTAGCAATGTCGTCCATCTTAGATGTGGAAGCCACATTTTGTTGCTTGATGGAAGATTCTCTGTTATTGGGAACAAGCTTATCGGCACTTTCCTTCAATGTATTGCAAGTTGTACTCAGATCTGCTAGGATAGTAACCTCCACTCCTTCATAGGGAAATTTCAAGCATTGATGGTATGTAGAAGGAATAGCTTGCATTTCATGTATCCAGGGTCTCCCTAGAAGGATATTGTAAGCTAATGGTAGATCAAGCACCTGACATGTGGTATCTTTGATAACCGGACCCACTCGGATAGGTAAGACAATGGTGCCTTTAGAAGCTCTTTCTTGTTCATCATAGGCTTTTATGGTGATCTTCTTTCAAGGATCAATAGCCATCTCTGAGAATCCCAACTGTGTGATTAAGCTATAAGAACAAATGTTGAGGCCTGCACCCCCATCTATCAACACACATTTGACTCGACGGTTCTGGATCAAGACTTCTATGTGCAAGGGCTGATTATGTGGGTGACTTAGGGAGTTGTCATCTTCCTCTGAAAAGGAGATATATTGTGGAGATGTTAGATGACCAACCATAGTCTGGAACCTATCTAGATCTAGATCATCAGGAACATTAGAGCCGAGAAAAGCTTTGTCTAGGATATCTCTGTGAGCTGGAGATATTCGAAGTAACTCAAACATAGAGATTTTGGCATTGGTATGCTGGAGTTGTTGGACGATGCTGTAAGATGTAGGTCTGGTATCCTTTGGATTGGAAGATTTCGAGGCAACCTTCTGTTTAGAAGCAGATGTGAGATTGAAAGGTATCTTAGGGATATTAGATGAACTTGGTGTTTGTCCTTTCAGATGAGTCTAAGCTTGTGATCTGGTAACCGCATTAGCTGAGGAATGATTTCTATCTCTTCGTACAATTGTGATGACATTGCAGCTCTCAGAGAGACATGGTTCAACCATATTGATGACAACATCATTTCCAGGGTAGGCATAGTTGACTTTTGCCCCCATGTTAGGCTAAGAAGTGGAAACTCCCTTGCCATGTTGTGGAAATGGTTCTGTAAATGCTGTGTGATCATTATTGCTGGTAGGATTATCGATCGTGATGTCCCCTTGATCTATCAAGTCTTGAATGGTATGCCTCAAGTGGAAGCATCCATTAGTTTTGTGGCCTTTAGTCCAATGGAAAGCACATAATTCATTATCTTTCCACCAATATGGTTTTGGATCCGGATCAGGTTTTCGGATTGGTGGTAAAGAGATCATGTTATCAGCTATCAGGGTTCTCAGGGCAGATTCCAAAGATTCTCCCAGGGGAGTAAACTTTCATTTATTATCCCATCATTTGAATGGCTTCTTTGGAGATGGTTCAGTAGATTTTTGCTCTGAAGCTTCAATGGCTTTGGTGGCAAGGGTGAGATTGTAGGCCAGTGCCTTTGATGGGGCACGGATAGTGTCAACAACACCATCAAAGATGATACCTTTGTTTCTATTCCAGCTCTTGTTTTTATCTTTTGAGCTAGATCTAGATTCAGACTTGTCCTTTTGAAGTGTGATTTCTCCTTTCTTGACAAGTACTTTCTCAGTCTTGATTGCATTATCCACCATTTTATCAAAAGATACATGATCTTGCATTTGTAATAGATAGTTGAGCTCTGGAACAAGGTTATTAATAAAGATTTCAAGTTTCTCCATTTCGGGAATTGGTCTAGCATATAGAGAAAACTTCTTTCGCCACCTCTTGAGAAAAGTTAGGAATGATTCCCCTGGATATTGCTTGAGGTTACAGATATCAATCATAGTGACCAGATGTTGAATATTGTAGGAATATTGTTGATAAAACAATTTAATCAATTCCTCAAAAGTTTTGATTGTAGAAGGTAATCTTGAAAACCACTAAATGGATGCTCCTCCCAAGGATCTAGGAAAAAGATGCATTAGATAAGTCGGTTCATGCATGAATTCCATGGATTGTGTACAGAAATCTTTGACATGATCTTGAGGATCAGAGTGTCCGTCATATTTGTCATACTTTGGTATCTCCACTCTTTTTGGGAATGGAGGCATATACAAGTCTTTGTCAAAAGGGAAAGGACAAAGGGCCTCCATGGAGAATTCCTTGGGTTCCTTCTCTTTCTCAATTTTATTCATTTTGACCTGCATAGCGTGCAGCTGGTTCATTATGGCCGTCATCAGAGTTTCTTCCTCATGCATGATGATATCTTCGACATTGAAGTGAGGAGGAAGTTTAGCTCCTTCCTGGGCTAATTGCAAAAAGTATGCCTCTCTATCCATTTTCAAGAAATGCCTCATCATTCTTTTGAATTCATCATCATTCTGAAACCGATGGATTTCAGAGGGTGTAGGGTCTTGGTCGGCATTATGTTGAGAATGGTGTCCCTGTGATCCTCCTCCTAGAGAACCGTGGTTTGTCCCTGCTTGAGACATGGTAGGAGTTTTTGGGCTCCCTGGAATAGATTGAGGAGGAGTTTGATGATTACCTCTATGAGTTGATAGAGGAGGTATGTAACCAGTTTTCAATCAAAAGTTACCGAGACTGTCGTCTTCGTAGATACCTGACTTGATGAGTTGTTCAAGAGTTGGACCTGGGGTATTGGTCAAAAGTAAGTTCTGAGATGTTTCTTCTGATTTTTTGTGTGAAGAAGCTCTGGTCTCCACCATTAACTTTGAATGAAACAGAAGAAAAGGACGAAGACAATTGAAGAACAATTTGATTTGAGAAAATCAGATGACGCAACCTTGTCAAGATTATGATAGTTTTGAAGATCTGATGAGATGTGGGTGAAGGAAACTGTGCCCTTGATGTATGGGATAGATCGCCCAAAAGATAGCGGACACGAGTTCTCAACACTTAGTCTGTTTTTGAAGATTGATTGAAGATTGATAGTTATGACAAGGTTTTGACAGGAGATAAAAAGGACTCAAATTGATCAAATAGAAGACTAGATCAGATTCAAAAGATCAAACTCAGAAAATGATAGGATGCTCAATAGCTACTGCTCTGTTCCTGACACAATGATATTTTTGACAGATTCTGGAACTAGGCTGGAAACATTGGATATCTTGCAATTTGACAATTTTCGACAACTCTCCCAAATTTTTCCAAACGACACTCTGCAGACTCGTACGACACTGGGTAGTTTATGAAATGACAGTTGCTAAACTCGTACGACAGTTGGGTAGCAATGAAACGACAGTTGACAAAACTCATACGACAGTTGCTAACAGGTTTTTGACTTCCTTGGATTTGCTGGTTTGAAAACTCATACGACTCCGGGTTCTCAATCATACGACATATGGGCGATACTGAAATGAGATTTGACAAAAAGTCGTACGACTTTTGACTTCTTGAAATGACTTTTGACTCCAGAAAGAACTTTACGTCAATTTTTGCAAAATTTAAGGTTTTCAGTTCTGGATTGTTTGCAAATTGTACTATCCCGATTTTGAAGGTTATACCAGATTTGATCATTTTTAATAGCCAAGTAGATAAACAAGCACGTAGAACATCAAGCAAGTGATTCCAAGCACGTCTGAAAACAATGAACAAGGGCAAAAGCAACCTTGTGCATGAACAATCAAGTGACCAAATTGTGCTAATCCCTGAGAGTACTAATTGTGTATGTTCTGAAAAGTTTTTGCAATAACACACATATACCTGAAAGTGAAAAATTGGCCTCTCTAGGGTTTTTAGTAATGGTTTGACTCTGCAACTTTTATGATTCAAAGGGGTGAACTCCAATCCCGACGCACCAGGGTTTTGACACAATCTGAGAACTTAATCTTCAAGAGCTGCTAGGGAGATCTGACAACCCAACAATGAACCATACCCGTGGAGATTTCTTCCACAAGGACATTTATATAGCGGCTGTCACTACCATGGCGAAAATGGCTATTACCGCTTGAGGTTCCGTCAACGCAGTTTGCCTTATGAAGGGATTGTCTGCTACGGTTAACCCTCTCTAAAGATGACTCACAGATTTATACCACAAGGGGACTTGGCTCCAGATTCAAGGTTTTGACACCTCTTCACTTTTAACCCAAACAAAGCAAGCAGATTAATCCGACATGTTAAGACAAAGTTTTGTTCCACCAAGGTCTGTGATATCAACTCCACGTGATCTATCAACCTCTCTGGGGAGAGAATGTATCAATCAATAAGAGAAGATGCACTAACCAATTTTGATTCACCAAAGCTCGTGATATCAACCCCACGTAATCTATCAACCTCTCCGAAGAGAGAATGTATCGATCAATAAGAGAAGACTCACTAACCAAGTTGAATGTGAAATGCACTAAGTATCCTCCCTACCTACAAGGATTCTATCGTCAAGAAGGATTTCGCTGGGAATCCAATCTCTCAAGAATCACGAAGTGTTCATAGGGCCTAATTACTATGTGAGCACAGCTATATTCCCGAAGGCAAATTTACCAAAAGTACCCAAAAAAGTAGAAAGAGGAACACTTAACGCTTAAAGATAATATGAGATGAGTCCACAAGGTGGAACACTTAACACCTCACACAAGCTAAAAATGAGTCCCCAACTTAGAAAACAAGTGAGTTCCTAAAAGCACAAAAAGGTTGCCAAGTGGAACATTTAACGCTTCTGTCCTGTTGACCCCTCCCCTTTATGGCGCTGAGATTGCAACCACGGGGTAAAAATGAGGGGCCGGCGGATTAGCGAGTCCAATAACCCAAGATAACAATCAAGATCAATCACAAGTATTCTAAGACTACTTAATGAATCCTTAAGGGATCACAACCTAGTATCAAATTATGCAAGTGTGTAGAATAAAAGCATGAGAAGACGCACACAAGCTAGACACATGAGAGATTTATTTTAAGCCCAAATCAAGATGTTATTAGATGAAGGAGAATACCTGGTGATCCTTGCAACGCGCTTAGTAGATTTTACTTGATTTTTAGCAATTCTTGCGCTTTTCCCAATCAAAACCAGCAGAGAGCAATCAAAAATAGAGAATTTCAATTGTCAAAATTAGCAGTTAGCCAAAATATAAAAATCAAATCTGATACTTTGCTGTGAAAAATGAAACGACAGTAAAAAACTGGTACAGAAACTCGTACGACAGTGGGTATGCTCTCAGACGACAGTCCAGAAACTCATACGACATTGGGTATGCTACCATACGACAGATAAGCTCTCAAATGATAGTGGGTATGTAATGAAATGAGTCGCGATCTGATAGACTGTCGTACGACAGTGGGTCCAGTATCATACGACAGTGGGTATGCTCTCATACGACATTTGTCAGAAACTCATACGATAGATGTACGGACAAAAATTAAAAATTGTAGTTTTGCACAGATCCCGAGGAGAAAAAGACAGAAATTGATAGAATTGAATTGGAAACCCGTTTCAGGACCCCACGGTGGGTGCCAGAAATGTGTGTGAAAATTATACCTGATCTGTAGACACAACACTCAGTAAAACATTAGAGGTTAGTGATAATCAAAATCGTGCAAAATTGAAAGCTAAACTAAGCAAGCGATTTACTGCCTTCTAATAGGTGGGAGATTGATGTTCTCAGATTGTAATCAAGATCAGTGACCTAGACGACACCTAAATGAAGGATTTGAATGCAATTGATCTAGATATGAGATATGAATGCAATTAATCTATATTTTTGATATTTTATGATGCAATAAAAATGATAAACTGATATGCTATGGATCTATGCTAGATGAAATTGATATGCTATGAATTGATCTATCTAACAATGATATGTAATATGAATGCAAAAATAAGATTGATCTCACAAAGATGTCGATTCGCAAGAGCTTTGATTCTTCAATTCCAATTCTCCAGCGTGATTGTGCAAAATATGAGATGATTTGTGAAGAGCTGAAGCTTTAATTTATAGAAATCTAGGGCTTTGGAGGTGCATGAGAAAAAGTCATAAATCACTCAAATTAACTCATCTTGATTTTTGAGTTATCTGATCATGAAAGATAGTTAATTCTCAAAATCATGCAAAAATAGCTTTTTAACTCAAATTAGAGTTTAGATCAGCTTTTTGAACTCCAAAAGGATGTTGAGTTCCAAAAAGTCAATAACTTGCATTGATTTTCTGATTTGGAGTTTAACTGTTTCTTTTGAATATGCATAATAATTAAGAATTAAATAAATAAATAAAGTGATTTATCCTCAACTCAACTGATTTTTGAAATAAAATAATTAATTTATGGGTTAATTAACTATTTATTCAAACTTTTATTAAAAACTATATTATTAAATAATGACAACATGCTTTAATTAATTAAATAAGAATTTAATCAATTAAAGATAGGAATTTTGATTTATTGTCAAAATTAAATAATACAATTAATAATAGATAGAATTAAATTTAATTAAACAATTAAGTGGCAAATATTAAATCTAATTAATTAAATATGAAAATATTCAATTAATCAAACTTAGGATAAATGTGATTTATTGCCAAATAATTATAAAATTAAAGATAATTATGATGATTAGGAATATTACTAGGAAAATTCCCCGATGCAGAATTTAAGATAATCAATTATGATTCGATGATGTTTAGATGTGCCTTAGATTAGGACTTCGATGTCGATTTTGTTCGATTTGTCGATGTAGGATATTAATGAACTTATAGCCCATTTTTGGGGTATTACAGTTACAACTCCTCAAGAAAGGGCCAATTGAGGTAATGTAACTCTATGTTTTTTATAAGTAATGCAACAAAACTAGGGTGTTGGCCCAATACAACAAGCCATAAGGGAAAGAAAACACAGAACCAAACTAACAAATGAGTAACATTGTCAGTAGACTGATAACCTCAACAAGGAACCAACATCACATGTATAGTTAATGTATAGGAACTCTATGTTAAAATTTAGAGTAGTTAGTTATTATTTCATTCATATTTATATATCAGTTAACTTAGTATAGTTCATTCCTATTAATTTTATCTTTGATGTAATGGATGGTTAATGTGGTGAATGATAGTTAAATGCACGGTTAAAATACACTTGCATGTTAATTATGTTAAGATCCCTTTGTTAGATTTCTATTAAGTAATTACTTTTAGTTAAATTTTTATACAAGTTATTTTGTTCACACATAAACACATTATCTTACCCACAGCCAAAGAAATGTGAATGGAATTAGTGTTAGATTACTTTTAATGTACTTGTATTTAATTTTAGTTTTATGCTTTTTGATAGATGCTAGATTGAATTTGCTACACATATAGTGTAGGTGTCATCTAAGAAGATACATCACTAGTCAATAATCAAATGAGTCTCTATTAGGATGAAAACTTACTTAATAGGGTACTAGTTGCATCATTAGGAGAGTGTATTGAGTTATCTAAACTAACTAATCATATATAATAGAGAGAAATCAAGGTACACATGCTAGACTACAACTGATGATCTACTTGGAGATCAAAATGTGAAGATGATCACCGAGATACTAAGGTACATATGTGAGACATTAGATCAGTTATTATATTGTCATAGATGTCAACTAGTTTTGACTGTACTTATCATCTTAGTTGCAAACATTTGAAGAAGATAATATTGGTGAAGGAATGAGATATTAACATGAAGATGAGATGTATGATTAAGTTATGAATATGGTATTTACTGAGTAACTTATTGATGGGTCTATGACAATATGATAGTGATTCAAGATTGTATTATATAATTCTGTTAAGAATTGAAGATCAAGAATGTAAAAGTTTATGTGGTCGGTATATAAAGAAATTAGTATACACCAAGTAGATATAGTGTATATCAAGTGTGGTATTAACCAAGTAGGGAAGTCATAGACATATAACGATATTGACTGAGTGGAAGAAATAATATGGAACATGTGATTACTGACATGAAATGATGAGGTGGATGAACTGGGATGATTTTGAGGTTAAAGATAAAGTTTTTTATGAAGATCTACAACTGACAAAATTCAAGGTTGATCGGATGATGAAGATTAAAACATTTCAAGGCACAAGTTTCGAGGAAGGTTAAAGAGGCAAAATCAACGGTGGAGATTAAGAGGCAAAATCTATGGCTAAGAAGAAAATGGTTTATCATGTCTATATAAGGAGACAATAGATTCAAAATGAGAAATGCACATGAGGAGAAGATTGTATTCATGTGAAGTTGGTCAGATAGGTTGAAGTAAGAACCAAGCAATTCTGCAGATAACACCGAGCATCAAAAGGAGACTAATCGAGCAAAATAGAGCTGGAGAATAAACAAAAAATGAAGAGATTATGATGGCCAGAGGTATATTCAACTTAGTATAGATCTGAATAGCTGCAAAGGAATTTGTGTTTGAATCATGTCATTTACTATTGCATTCTAACCATTGCTATAGACAAATCTCTTAACCGAGTGGGACTTAACAATCTTTAATTATTTCTTTATGGCATTCAATGAATGTTTATTATTTTCTTGTTGACCCAAGTGAATGCATGGTCATGGAGAACTATTAGTGATAAATCCTCTAACAAGGTCACACCTTACAATATGTTTTGTAATCTTTAACAAGGTTGGCTCTTAACTGAGCTCACTTCAAAAGAGTGAAAATATTTCAGGTACCGGTCCCAGGTGGTTTTTCCCCTAACAAGGTTTTCACGTTAAAAATCAAGTGTTAAATGTGTATGCATGTGATGATTTATTATTTTACTTTACACATTACATTCAATGGTTTGATCGGTATATACTAGTTAATTTAACTGGCAGTCAGTAAATGAATAAAAAAGACATAGTCAAGTGTTTACCGAGATATTTAAGTTTAATTGTTGAATTGGTTTTATACATTTGAGAGTAATTGGGACTGTAGGATAACTAGACTTAACTAATTCATCCCCCCTCTCAGTTATCTAATAATTGGTATCAAAGAAAAATTTCTTGAAGGAAGAAGTTTAAAGGAGTTAAGTTAAAGATATAAAGATGTATAAAAGAGAGGTATCAGAGCTGAACAAAGACAATTTCTCAACATGGAAAAGCAAGATGAAGTTGTATCTATCAGGCATTGGAGATTCTATACTATACTATTTGGAAAATGATTTCATAACTCTTATTGATCCTTTGACTATCAACTAGATGAAAGAGAGACAAGAACATAATGCTATGATGATTGAGATTACTTCTTCTCTATCATATACTAAATTTGAAGACATTAAGAACTATACAACTACAATAGATATGTGGGATAAACTAACACTTGTTCATGGAGGATATCTGAATGTGCTCAGGGCAAAAGTAGAAAGCCTAAGAGGTAAATTTGATGATATGAAGATGAAAGAAGGTGAAAACATTACTCCGTACAATAATTGAGTCAAGGAAGTGGTGAATGCTACCCGAGGTGCAGGTAGACTTATTGAAGAAGACACTATGGTAAGTAAAATTCTCAGAACATTGTTACCTGTCTATGCTATTAGAGTATCTGTAATACATGAAATGCTAGCAGCTCCTGGTAATAATATTTCCCTTGATAGTTTGATTGGAAGATTGACTACATTTGAGCTTAACAACTATGATAACAGTATTTTACCTAAGGTAGAATCTACATTTGTGTTATCTCTGAATATTGGAAGTTCAAGCAGTAGACATAAGATAAGAAATGAAAGTGATAATGAAGCTGAAGAAGATGAGCTTGATGAACTTGAAGCATTAATGGCTAGAAGGATAGTGAAAGGTAAAGGAATATATAGAGGTAAACTACCCTTGGTATGTTTTAAATGTAAAGAGATTGGTCATATTGTTGCAAGATGTCATGACAGGAAAGATGATGAGAAAATAAGTGAAAGATCAAATGAAAGGAAGAATGATAGAAGAAGTTACCGAGATCATAGAGGCAATCGACAGTATGGGAACAGAGACAACCGAGATTACAAAGATAAAGGTAAGAAGGCATGCTACCTATTTGAAGATGAATTTGATGATACCATGATTGAAACTAATGAAGCTATAGGTATGTGCTGCATTAAACAAAGATTCTAAAGAAGAAGAAAGGTATGTTGAAAAGAAAATTATTTCTAAAGTTAGCAAGAATGATACATGGATTATTGATAGTGGTTGCACACATCATATGACTGGTGATGAAGAAAAATTTGAATAGCTTGAACATTATAATGAAGGATCTGTGAGAATGGGAAATGATACACCATGTCAAGTGAAAGGTAAAGGATCTATATTGTTGAATAAAAAGATCAGATATAAAAATACTTATTGGGTGAAAGGAATTAACTATAATATGTTGAGTGTAGCATAAATGAATAATACAGGTCATTGAGTTACATTTGAGAAAATAAAATTAAAGATCTATGATGAGACTAGAAAACTGATCGGTACTGGTGAACAATCAAAATGTAACCTATTCTATTTGGAGAATGTTGAAACTTCTTGTTTATTGGCTAAAAATGAAGATGTTTGGTTATGGCACAAGAGGTTATGTCATGTGAACTTTGAGAACATGGTTAAGATTAGTAAGAAAAGGAAAGCTAGAGGATTATCGAGTATATCTAAGCTTGACCATGTTATGTGCAAACAAGGTCAAATGGGTAAAATGTCAAAATCTGGTTTCAAGAGCAAACAATACTCATCTAATGCTATTCTAGATTTAGTTCATATTGACTTATATGGTCCAATGAGAACTCGTAGTTATTATGGAGATAGATATTTTATCTTATTTGTTGATGATTTCTCTAGGATGATGATTGTCATGTTCTTAAAAGAAAAATAAGAAGCTTTCAAAATGTTTAAGTGGTACAAAAAAAAAGTAGAGAAAGAATGTGGTAAGGAATAGAAATGCTTGAGGTCAGATAGAGGTGGTGAATTTATTTATGATGAATTTAATAACTTTTGTAATGAGCATGGAATAAAGAGATGGGTATCAACACTGAGGACACCCTAGCAAAATGAGATTGCTGAAAGAAGAAATAGATCAATTGTTGATTGTGCTATAACATTGATAATTGAAAAAGATGTACAAATTTACTGGAGAGAAGCTGTCAGTACTGCTATTTATACACTAAACCAAGTACAACTAAAGAAAGATATAAACAAGACACCTTATGAGCTATGGTATGGTTATACAGCTAATGTGAGATATTTCAAAATATTTGGAAGTAGATGTTACATTCTGAAAGATGATAGAAATAAAAAATTTGATTCAAAAGGTGATGTTCATGCATGTTTCTAGGTTACTCTAATAGAATTAAGGTATATAAATGTTTGAATAAGACTACTAACAAGATGATTGAAAGTGTAAATGTGAGATTTGATGAGTTTGCAGAAACAAATGATGAAGAAAGCAAGAAGGAACCAGAAGACTATGGTAGATTTATTTACATAGAAGATCCTAAAACTCTACTTGAGCAACAGTCTGGAGTCACCGAGCAACAAAATGCTACTACCGAGCAACAATCTTTACAGATTGAGAAACAACAAACAATTACTAAAGAGAATGATGATCATGCACCGAATGAAGAAAACATTGAAGAACAAATATCTGAGCATGTACTAGAAAAGTATGTGAGAATGAACCATCCATAAGATTAGATAATTGGAGACAAAGGAGCAGGAATGATGACTAGAAGTAAGTTAAGGAATAATACATGTTTGGTTTGTGAATTTGAACCTAAAACTGTTAAAGATGCATTGCCAAATGATGATTGGATTAAGATAATGAATGAAGAGATTGCACAAATATAGAAGAACAAAACATGAACATTAGTACCAAGACCTAAAGACAAAAATGTGATTGGCACCAAATGGATTTTTAGAAACAAATTGAATGAGAATGGAGATGTAACAAGGAACAAAGCAAGATTAGTTTGCAAAGGTTATGCACATGAAGAAGGAATTGACTATGGAGAAATTTTTGCACCCATTGCTAGACTTGAAGGAGTGAGAATACTACTTGCATATGCTTATTACAAAGGATTTAAGGTATATTAGATGTATGTGAAATCTATATTTCTGAATGGGGTACTTGAAGAAGAGGTATACATTGAACAACTTGAAGGTTTTGTTGATCCTAATCGGAGGAACATGGTTTGTAAGTTGCACAAGGCATTATATGGACTGAAGCAAGCACCGAGAGCATGGTATGAAAGATTGCATTCTTATCTCATTAGATTTGGATTTGTTAGAACAAGTGACAACACCAATTTATACTTGAAATGTGAAACTGATGATAGATTCTTATTGCTGAAATTTTTGTTGATGATATCATATTTGGAGGTCATGATACATTATGCAAGTCTTTTGCTAAAGAAACGAGTAAAGATTTTGAAATGTCGATGTTTGGGGAGATCAAATTATTTCTTGGTTTGGAAACTCTACAACAAAATGAAGGTATCTATATCACACAATTTAAATACATTAAGGAAATCTTGAAGACATTTAGTACAAAAGATTCAAAGCAGTTGGAACACCTATGGTAACTAGATGCAAGCTGACCAAGGATGACAAGTCAACATAGGTAAATCAAATATTATACAAATCTATGATTGAAAAATTAATGTATGTTGTGCATAGTAGACCAAATATTGCACATGATGTTAGGATTGTAGCTAGATTTTATGCTAATCCTAAAGATCCACACATGACTGCTGTGAACTTTTTTTTGAGATATTTGAAGAACACTGAAAACTATGGATTGTGGTATAAGAAAGAAAGTAATTTTGAGCTTAAAGTTTATACTGATGCTGATTGGGATGGAAATATTGATGATATAAAAAGCATTACAAGTGGAGCATTCTTTTTAGGGGAAATATTAGTAATATGGATAAGCAAGAAACAAGGATGCATTTCTCAGTCCACTATTGAACCTGAATATGTTGTTGTTGCTGCTAGTTATTCAAATATTGCATGGATAAAATAGTTGTTGGAAGGTATGAATGAAGAAATCACTGATCCAGTGATAATCTATTGTGACAATACAAGTGCTATTAACATTTCAAAGAATCTAGTGATGCATGCAAAAACAAAGCACATATCTATTAAATATCATTACTTAAGGGAGAAAGTTCGGGAAAAACAAGTCAAATTGGAATATATGAAGTCACAAGAGAAACTTGCTGATATATTCATAAAACCCTTACTGAAGGATACATTTGAATACTTGAGAAGTAGACTAGGGGTCCATCCCCTGTTTAATAGTCACTAAGGTGATATTGGGTTGCATCAACCTTTACTTTATTAGAAGATCTAATGATGTTGATGCAATATGTTCACACTTTGGGATTTCTAAGGTTGTGAAGAAGATGGAAGACAAGCTGAAATAGAGAACATTTGTACATGCAAGGTACAAGAATCTGAACATGAGCTAAAAAGATACTTATTTGGCTACTGAAGAGTTGATTACTTTTGGAATTGTTGTCAAAGGGAGAGATGATCATGAAATACATGGGAGAGATATGATCATGAAAGATTCAAAGGGAGAGATGAAGAGATGAAATATCAATTAAAAATGAAGCTAACTGAAAGGGAGAGACAAATGATGTTGTGTAGTGATTAAACATATTAAATGCATAAGCTAAGAGAGAGCTTACCGAGTCATAACATGTATATACCAAGTTGTAGACACTTAAGATGTTTGGTATTCTATGACATATTTCATATTGTGTTGCCATCGATGCCAAAGGGAGAGATTGTTAGACTACAACTAATGAACTACTTGGAGAACAAAATGTGAAGATGATCATTGAGCTACTAAGGTATATGTGAGACATTATGATGCAGAGCTTGGAAACCAAAGCTTGAATGAGCCTAGCTGATTACTCCAATCTGATACCAATAGAATAATAATGTCGATTCAAACCATGTGACAGCCGATTAGGAAGATGCATTAGCTTGTGAGATCTCAGTGATGTGAATATCAACAACAACAACCTTATCATATAACTCTCCGGAATCAACTTATCAACTTATTCTTCATGCCTTGCCAGTCTTGTATTCCTTCGTGGACTGAGAATGTACTTTAATCACCATATGGTTTTATTGAAACATGGTTCCACCTCTTTCTTTAACTCCAAATTCTGAGTATATAGTATAAGAATCTTCGAACATTATTTGGGAATGATCTTCAAGTATCACTCCTTGTTGTAAACTCAAAGCTCACGGGTCCTCCTAACTTTCATGCTCCCTGACATCTTCGCATATAGATCTTTTCCCATATCTCTTTCCAAACTAGCTATCGAAGTCCTTCCCCTTGGCTACTTCGCGAGCGTGAACAAATTTAGGAACCTCCTGCAAACTTGGGTCGCACTCACATTAAGATGCATGTAACGGTTTCTTTGATAACCATTTTGGGTTAATAAATTCAACGTTTAAGACTGTCAATAGCCCTTTACCAACACTGTCATGAAAGTCGCTACAAACTAGACTAAACTATGCAAGATCGGTTGTTAAAAAACCGATTCATTTGATCATTAAATTCTGTCAAAAAAACCTGATCCATATAAACAATAAGCTTCTTCCATAAAATTCGATGTCAAGAATTAACTCATAACTAAACAAAACAAAGACCTTCCATATCGGTTACCAATAACAAAGACTGCGAATAGAACTTAGTTCTATATTATTGTTAATCCACTTTGTGTTCAACCGAAAATAGATCTTTAAAACTGAAATGCAACATAAAATATTTCAAATACAACTTTTTACTATAACATAATTTAATCCATTTATACTGTCATGGTCATACATGGATTAAGAATAGAGAAATTAAAACGAGAAAAGTAAAGGACTGAAAGATGTTTATAGGGAAGTCAATTCATTCTTCCATTTTTCTATTCTCAATTACATTGTTGTTCCCTTTCTCAATCATCTCCTCTCCTATTCTATTACTACTCTACTACCTCTATCAAATTTTCTTGAATTGTATATAACTTGCAAAACCAAATAGACCCGATAACTAACTCCTATAACTAACCTTTAACATCTACTACTCCAATTGACTCGAATGAGTCATTGATATGATTATTTGGTATAAGAACTAACTAGTAGTGTATCATGGAGTTGACAACGAAGTTGTCAACTTCACGATTTATACAAACCTTTTATATATCGACGACACTTAGACCATTAAGTTTTTTTATACCAATTAAGACACTTAGACTACTACGATGAAACCAAAACTATTAAAATGGCTTACTAAGTCATGTTACAATATAATTTAACCATGTATAATCTAGAATCTTTAAAATATTTCCAGCCTCGTGATGCACCTGCATCACATTAGATTAGTTATTATATTGTCATTGATGTCAACTAGTTTTGATTGTACTTATCATGTTAGTTGCAAAAATCTGAGGAAGATAATATTGGTGAAGGAATGAGATATTAACATGAAGATGAGATGTATGAGTAAGTTATGAATATGGTACTCATTGAGTAACTTATTGATGAGTCTATGACAATATGATAGTGATTTAATTGTATTACATGATTCTGTTAAGAATTGAAGATCAAGAATGTAAAAGTTTATGTGGTCAGTATATAAAGAACTTAGTATACACCAAGTAGATATAGTGCATACCGAGTGCAGTATTAACTGAGTAGGGAAGTCACTGACACATCACGATATTGACTGAGTGGAAGAAATAATATGGAATATGTGATTGCCAACATAAGATGATGAGTTGGACTAATTGGGATGATTTTGAGGTTAAAGATAAAGTTTGTTATGAAGATCTACTACTGACAAAATTCAAGGTTGATCGGATGATGAAGATTAAAACATTTCAAGGCACAAGTTTCGAGGAAGGTTAAAGACGCAAAATCAACGGTGGAGGTTAAGAGGCAAAATCTATGGCTGAGAAGAAAATGGTTTATCATGTCTATATAAGGAGACAATAGATTCAAAATGAGAAATGCACATGAGGAGAAGATTGTATTTATGCGAAGCTGGTCAGAAAGGTTGAAGTAAGAATCGAACAATTCTGCAGACAACACCGAGCATTGGAAGGAGATTAACCAAGCATAGTAGAGTTGGAGGATAAACAAAAATTGAAGAGATTATGATGGCCAGAGGTATATTGAGCTTATCATAGATCTGAATATCTGCAAAGGAAGCTACATTTGAATCAGGTCATTTACTATTGCATTCTAACCATTGCTACAGAAAAATCTCTTAACCGAGTGGGACTTAACAGTCTTTATTTATTTCTTTATGACATTTAATGAATGCTGATTATTTTCTTGTTGACCCAAGTGAATGTATGGTCAAAGAGAGCTGTTAGTGATAAATCCTCTAACAAGGTCACACCTTACAGTGTGTTTTGTAACCTTTAACAAGGTTGGCTCTTAACCGAGCTCACTTTAGAAGAGTGAAAATATTTTGGGTACCGATCCTAGGTGGTTTTTCCCCTAAAAGGGTTTCCATGTTAAAAATCATGTGTTAAATGTGTATGCATGTGATGATTTGTTATTTTAATTTACATATTACATTAAATGGTTTGATCGGTATATACTAGTTAATTTAACTAGTAGTCAGTAAATGAATCAGAAAGACACAGTCAAGTGTTTACTGAGCTATTTAAGTTTAATTATTGAATTGGTTTTATACATCTGAGAGTAATTGGGACTATAGGATAACTAGAATTAACTGATTCATCCCCCTCCCCCCCCCCCCCTCTCAATTATCTAACAATACAATCTTAGCCAATATTAGAAGCATCTCATACAATTGGGAAAAAGAGAAAGGATGCAACTTCATTACCAAATCTTGCATCAAAAAGGTCAAATCCTTCTATACCTATTAAGGAAACATCTCATCCTACATATGCACGTATAAAAGAAAAATAAATTCCAGCCTCCCATATTATATTCTCTGAACTAGGAATTTACCCATCACTGATTTGAGGAGGAATTATAATTGCAGAAAACTTCCAAGGAAATAACTAGAAGATCTCATCGATTGAAAACTAGAGTGAGTAAAAATACAAGAAGAGAGTTCAACCTTTGATAGATATGCCTTCTAAACCAAGTGGTGAACATGATCATGTTGAGTGGAGGATAAGAATCTAGAATCAATTTCTTTGGAGGCACAAGATAGATAAATAATTTATTGGACATTTGGGGTGCCATTTTAGGAAGAAGAGGAAGAAGATAAGGAGGAGGCTCGAGACGAAGAAAAATTAGAGGATGGGGAGGAGGCACAAGATGAAGAGGAGGGTCATAATGAGGATGAAGCTATCATTGAGAATGAAAAGAAAGAAGAGGAAACACAAAATGTACAAGAAATTACAATAAAAAACATAGATGTAGATGATAGTAATTTAGATTGACTAGCATAATTGGGTGCTAAAGAAACTATGGATGTATTTTGACTAGATTATTACAACTGTTCCTGATCAGGAGGCCTTATCAACTACTACTTTATCTTGGCCTGAATTAGCCTTAAAACTCTGGAAGTAACCCAAACATTTGATGTTGTAAGAAGCTACTTGGGATAAGGAGAAATAAAATATGCAATTTAAATTTCATAAGAAACTCCAAAAGGAGTATGAGATAAAGAGGTTAAAGGAAAAGGTAGACTGGATGGCTAACCTATTTCCTCCAATTATTAATTATCATTTTCCTTCTCATGTATACACACTCTACCTTGGGGAACAATTTCTAAATTTCCAATCTATATAAATATACTATGATATACCTCACTCTATGTCTCTCCTAGATTTAGGGATTCATGTGCATGTGAGGTTGAATGTTTTAGAATTTTGAAAGCTCTATATATTGAAGATTCATATTTTGTAACTAAGGATACTCTTTTTATGAATATATTAATGATATAATTAAATCTATCTATTTGTTATAATACATGAATGGATAGACTAATTACTATTTTGGTTCTTTCCTTCTATTGAATCTATTCAAGGTGTATTTAGGGGGATCTACTTGAGGTGCACCTCCCTTGTTTCATTTTATGTTAAATAGGAATTAGTTAAGTTAGTTTGTATTTTTTCTTAGAACTCGTTAAATTGTACTATTAAACAACATGATACTCCAATAACACTAAACAATACTAGTGAATTAATAATGTAACAAATTTTATTTCTTTCTATTATAACTATTGAGATTTATTTTAGTTGTTAATCATTACTACATTAGAATAGAATTTGTTAAATCATTTCCATAGCAATAGATGACGCAAAAGATATAAGATATAAGATACACACACACACACACACACACACACATATATATCCCCTTCTAATTGATAGATATAAATTTTAGTAATATTGGCCCATTTTAAGTTTACAACCTTAGGTTAATAGTTAAATGTATCCCATATCCAAAATGAGTTTCTTGATTATTTAAGCTATTCTTGAGTTTATAGGTTGAAGAGTTATTAATCACAATTGGATGTAGGAACTCTACAGTGCCCTTTATCTTATATCACTTTATGCTTATATGGGTCCTATCAAAATTGTTAAGTTCAAAGCAATTAAGGCCCCACTTTAATTTTGTCACCACTAAAATGGATTTTGGATCTAACAAATAGGCCCTATTATCTTTTCATCCCCAATATTTGAACCAACTTAGGGTGAACTAATCTTCCAACCAAATTAGTCCAATCACCTTTTCATGTGCTAAATTTGAGGGTGGATAACGCAAAGGACTTGAGATTCCAAAATCGAGCCCTAGAATCAATATATGATATTTGTAAGTTGACCTTAATGTAAAAATACCTTAAGGACCCTAGATAAATCACCTCTCCTAGTTAATTTCATAACACATAATCACATCACATCTACAAGTTTATTCTTAGGAGGAATCAAGAGAAAATCTAATTCAAGGAGTAGCAAGCTATAGAAAGACATCTTCAATTATGATTTTATGGTGGATTTTGTGACGATTCATCATGTTATTGCATTAACAATTGGAAGACTTAAACTAAGAGAATCACATCATCAATCAAGGTTATACACATTTCAATTCAAGCATTTACTTCAAATCTAAGATTTTATTTTCAAGTCATCATTGTTGATAGATTGATTGCAAACCCATAGTTTGACTAAGGCAAGCCCCTATACAAGACAAAAACTATTTTCTCTTTCTGTATGCAGGATAGTTCAAGAGATAGGTTGTAGGTACAAATCCAATGCATAAGAGCATATAAAGGATAGATACATAAGAAATTTGGCACTGTTCATTAGTGGGACTAAGACATGTAGTGCTATATTCCTCTAGGACACTAACACCTAGCACCATAGTCCTAGAAATTTTCCAAAATTGATTCATAGGTTTTTGGAGGCTCTTGAGACCAATTTGATTGTTGTTATGAACATAGGACACTCGAAGAACTATAACACCTAGAAAAGTAGTCCTACTATTTTGAGGTTAGACTTCAACCATAGGTTCCTCTCTACATTGGCTTTCTAGTTCTCCATAACATAGTTGGTTCTTATATCTTCATTTGTCATTTTATGTTTATTGTTAACAATTTTGCACATTTTAGCCTAACTCTTGCATTCTCAAATTCCAATCACATCCAAATCAAATCAAAGCACTAAAGAGAACTATCAACACCATTGTGCCCAACTCTCTCAAGGGTTTTTGGTTTGGCCTATTGTTTATTCTCTAATGTAATTTATGAGATGGGGTTTGATTCCTGGCTTGTAATCTAGGTCTAGATCTCATTTTTGTACATTACAAATACAAAGTCTAAATATTTAAGTTGACAGTGAACTAGAACTAAATTTGTAAATCCCTCAAACAATTATTGATTGAAAGAGCGAGTATAAATCTAGCTTAGAAATGTAAATCACTACAACTAATCTACTTGCAAGAATACACTATAGAAATAAATTAGTAATGGTCACCAATTAAGAAGATGATACCAAGCAAGAAGGACATTTTGTGGGCCTATATTTGGATAGTAAACCTAATTTTTTTGAGGGCTTTCGTGTATGGTTCCCAAAAATTTATACTTGCTTTTGCACCATAGTAATATCCTCCTCATACATAGGTTATAGTATGTTGCATGTAAAAAGAAACAAAAAAAAAGTAGAAATATTTTCAAAAGAAAATCATACAATATATTCATTACTTATCATTCTTGAGTAAAGCCTATGATAACCTGATTATCCTCCTTTTACACATGTTATTGCATGTTGCATGCCAAAAGAAAAGAAAAATAGGAACACTAACCTAATTTTGGGGGGCCTTCTATGTAGGTTTCCCAAATATTTATATTCGCTTTCACACCGTAGCAATATCCTCCTCACACATAGGCTATAATATGTTGCATGCGAAAAGAAAAATAATAAATAATAGAAACATTTTGAAAAGAAAATCATACAATATATTCATTACTTATCATCCTTGCAAAATGATTATAATAACCTTAAAATAACAAAAAAGTAAATGCTACCACTATATATACCCTTTGGGTTTGAATGTGTTATCCTTGACATACAAACTTGTAGAATAATCATTACATATCATTCTTGCACAAATGTTATGATAACCTGATTCTCCCCCTTTACACAAGTTATTACATGTTGCATGTCAAAACCAAACAAAAATATTTTTCAGAACAAAATCATATACGATATACAATACCCCAATTCCCATTAGCATCTATCATGACTCTTTGTTTTCTTAGATTGTTTTATCATATTTCTTAAGAGAAGCAACATGAATTAGGCCATCCATAATAGTCTTTCTAATAGGAAGTGTTCCTTGAAAAAAACATACTCCTAGCTATGCTGGAAAGTAATGTAGTCAATAACATTTCTAATTGAGCTATGCATTCACCACAACCTAGACAACTAATCATTACTTAGATGGAAAAACTAGAATGCATTCAATTCCCTATGTTTTATGCATATTCCTATGAGAAAATTTGGAATGCAATTTCCTTGTACTTTCTATTGATTTTGTCTAAGGTCTTGATAAAGCTATTAAAAAACATAATATCTTGAATAAAGTCATATGATCTTCATTCTTCCAATGTAAGGATCTTTTCAAACAAATCACCCTTAATTTGTAATCACAATTTACTTTTCCCTTTCAAAGACTGCATAACTTTCTTTATGACACAAACTCACAATCTTCTCCATAGTTGGCTTAGTAGAATCAATCTCTTTGGAATCTCCTTTGGTGAGTTCTAAACCCTTGATTGGTAGTAGCAATAAATATTTTTATGACCCATGAATTAATATTTTGAAAACACTATTGACTGATGCAACTGCCCTAACATACATGCATTGCAAACTCTTGAAGCATAGAAGCATGTGCATCACCTTTTACAAGGCTACACACCCAATCCCATATCCATGTGCCCTCCCTAAAAATAAAGGTAAAACACTGGGACGACATGTTTAATACTTTCCTTTCTTCTTTTTTTATTGGACATGCTCATCAAAATTGTTGTCCAAAAATCAAAACCTCTAGGAAATAAGCTGTGTGCAAAAATATTGTCACACTTCTATGAATCCTTACATGCAAGAAAACTCAAGAATGAGCCCTCACAAATCGATCCATAGCTCCCTAGGCATGGAGTGCAAGGGTTTTTAAGAATGCTCTCAGCTAGAGCTATTAAGCCTATAACCTTGCTAGTAAACCATGCAATGGGAGATTCAAGGAAGACAAGGGCAAGAATGCCAATATCTCCAATGAAGCCAAATGTATGCAATGCAAAGCAAATCTATATGACAATGCAAGTTAATCTATTGCATAAAAGGAAATCTAAGCTATGAAAATGCAAATACTATGCATGAAAATGAAATCTAACTATGAAGCAAGAAAGCCATGATGATGCAAGAATGAAGACAAGAAGATAGAGTGTTGATGAAGATCCAAGATGAATGCCAACAATGCTCCAAATCTTCAAACCCTAGATGCAAGAATATCTCCAAAAGCTCCAAGATGACCTAGAAAACTTGTAGCATAACAATAGCATAAAAATTTTGTGTGTGCAAATGAGGAAGAGAGCTCTTCTTTTATAGGAGGTGAAAAATCAATGGACCATGGAGATTAAGAGGCAAAAGATTTAATCAACGGTGGAGAAAAAAAGAAGCTTGATCCTTGTGCACAAATATCCTCCAATAGGAAAATTAGAAGCATTTACTTTATGTTGAGCATTTACTTTATGTCCATGTGAGACAAAAAGTGTTTTTCTTTTATTTTTTCTTTATAAATAAGAATTAAATGCTTTATTTGTGCAACTTAGGATAAGAAGAAAAGTGGGGCTTTTTATTTAATAAAAGGGGAGGAAATATTCCTTTTAATAAATAAAGACTTAGGATAAGATGGTTAGCCCATAGAAAATAATCGAATAAATGATAAGACTAGGATTTGATCAAGAACAAGCAATTGATGATTTTAGCAAAAGGGACTAATAGTCTAGATGACCATTTTTAGGTGTATACATAAGCCTCTGGCGAATTACGAACCAGATAAAACATTGACTTTCATGTAACAAAATAATACAATAAAATCAAATTTTGGCTAAACACCATATATTATCTCCCGCTCTCTTTTCAAGACAAATATAATATGTAGGTGAAAACATAAGTCTCCCAGCTAAAGACATGGATCAATAAACTACTACTAAAGGAAAACAACAACCCACTATATGCAACTTATAGTTACAAGTGAAAAATAAGTGAATTCCTCTTATCTCTTACTGGAAAAATGCAAAATAAGAATCAATCGTAGAGAATACAAGTGTTCTCACGTTTGTTGTTAGAGGTGATCAAAGTACCTAACACAACTTCAATTCTTCTTCTCTCTTTTCAAGACAAATCTAATATGCAACTAACCCAGTATATGCAACTCATAGTAAGTGCAAAATCATTGAATTCCTCTTTATCTCTTGCTAAAAAAAATGCAAAATAACAATCAATCCAAGAGAACACAAGTATTCTCACATTCATTGTGAGAGGTGACAAAAAATAACTAACACAACTTTGATTCATGCAAGTTCTCATGGGTCATAAATGTTCCAAAAGAAAATATATGAATCTCTCCCTTTTGTTGAAAACTATATTATATTTTACTATTATTTATTGACATTATAATAAATATAATATCTATTAAGAATTTTTTATATTAATTTAAATCATAGATAATAATAAGTAAATTATTTATTAAATATGTTTTTTAATCTCGATGGTGACTTTCTTTTTGTATCTTGTAGCTCGGTGGACAATTTTAGGTTCTTCTTACTGATGGGCCTCTGATTTTTTTTGTGACTTTCAGTAGTCTTTTTGATTGTCTCTTTATTATTAATATAAATATTTTTTTAAATATAAATAATAGAACACAACTATAATATTTAAAGGAAAATATTTTATTTAAAATTATTATTTTTATTAATTTTAATAAAAAAATTTTTGAAGACAAATAATAGTTTTGTTAAAATATCAATTGAAAGCCCCAAATATAACCAAAACCGTCATGTATTTTTCATGTGATCAGTAGGGGTAACCGTCTAATTGCAGGCTTAGTTGGAAGTGAAGGAGGTCCTTCAATATAATATATTCACATTAATGTTCATGTCATTTGTTTCATGCCATTGTGATTAATGATACAATATATAATGTCTTCAATACAAATTCACGGGTATAACATGTTTTTATGTTTTTTATTTTAGGAAAAGGTGGGGACAAGATAAGGAGAGGTAGGTGTTCATTTTCTTAGACACTAAGAGACATTCTAGTCTTCTATTCTCTTTAACTTTATGCTTTGGATAAGCATATTTTTTAGGTCTTGTTTCTATCAAGACTGAATTATCTAAATCTAATTTAGCACTTCCTATGCTATTGTGTGTCTTAAAAGTCTTATCAAATTATGAGTTAAATGATTTTTTGTTTATTTGTATGTGAGAGAGAAGGTGGTTTAGGTATCTTGTGGGCTCATGCTTTTGTATTCAATCTTGTATAAATTTGTCTTTATAGGTTTATGGTTAATATAATCATGTTGATTATTCCTTCTTAATAATAGTTTTTATATATTTATAATTTAATTTTTTTATGTTAGGATATATTTTTGTCTTATATTTTTTCATAATCATGCTGATTATTCCTTCTTAATAATAGTTTTTATATATTTATTATTTAATTTCTTTATGTTACGATATATTCTTGTCTTATATTTTTTCTATTTTATTTCATAAATATTCTTATTTAATATTTATTATGCATTATTAATATTTTTATGTTATGATTCTATTTTATCTTATTTTTATCCTTTATATGTTATTACTATTCATATTACTTATACTTCTATATGCCATCACTCTCCATATTTTTATCCCAATCCTCTCACTCTCATGCTTATAATTATGTCAACCTCTCTATTAACAATAATAGAGAGATTAATTTATAATGACAACAAATTGATGAGTTGTTTATTATTTTTATTCATATAAAACAACCATATCATGACAACTAGATAAACTAGTTATAATGATTATATGCTTTTAATAAATTCTTCCTTCTCTCTTTTCCTTAGTTATCTTATTCTTACTAATCATAAATGTAAATTCTATTATTAAATTTGAGAGTAAAAGCCTTCATCATAAAGAGGAGGTTGTTGATGGTACTTTAACTTGGGTTCAAGTACGACATGACATGTCACATGTAATCTCATTTTCCCTTAGAATGAATAATAAAAATAATAATTTACATAATTTTTTTGATAACTAATTCATTGTTTTTATTGTTTACAACAACTATTTCATTACAACTGCCTTTCACCCTCCACCTATCCATTTTTAAATTCACAAGTAAAGTCTACTATCTAAATTAAAAATAGAAGCCTTCACAATCAAGAGGACTAACTTTGTCCTTTTAAATGTTTTTGTCATTCACACTATTGTTATAATTGTTATTTTTATATATGTATACACATATGCTATGTATGTATGCATATATGTATACATATATACATTAAAATTGTACATGTATGCATGCATATACATAAATGCACACCTACATACATAAATACTACACACATATAGATACATACACATACACACACATATATATACAAACATACATATACATATACATATATACTTACATGCATGTACACATATTTTTAATTCATGAGTATAAATTCTAATATTGAAATTGAGAATAAAAGCCTTCATCACCAAGAAGATATTATTGATGATAATATGATCATTATGTTTGTCTTACTAGACACATAATTCTTCTAACACCTAGATTTTTTTAAAGTAAATATTATATTTTTTAATAAAATATCATACAAATAAATTGAAATTCAAACATTGACCTATATTACCTTAACTAATTTTACTATATATTTACAATATCTTAACTTTTCTCAATCACCATACATAATATAAATATATAAATAATAAACATTATATATATAACGATGATCATAAAAGAATAATTTTCATCTTTAAATTTTATAAAATCACTACAACATAAAGACCTTTTAACTGACAAATACTTCATTTTTAATTTAAAAAAAGTAAAAGCAAACCTTAAAAACAGAGCCTACAACTGAAACCAAGATAAATCCCCACTTTCTTTTCGAAGTTAGAAGATGTCATGCTTATAAAGAGATTACGAGTGATAACCCAAGTTAGATCTTAAACCTCGTGTTCACTTTCACCTCACTATCATGAATTTTGATGGAAACTCCTTGCCTTGCATCAAACCATACCATTGAATATTAATTTAATTCAAAATAAGATTTTTTTGATTCCATGGATATTTTATGGTTGGCATGTCATGAAATCAATATAAAATAGATTGATGCATGCATTATTAGGCATAATATAGACTGATGCATGCATTATTAGGCATAATATAGGCTTTTCCCTATCTAAAGAAATGTATAATTCTAATGAAGGAAAGTAAAGTCATTGCGTGTACAATTTATGCCCCACCTCTTTCTCAGTAAAACCAATTAGCCTGGTCCACACATTTACCTTGGAAAACTTTGATTGTGAATGAAGAAAATGAAAGCTTTCACTTCCCACCGTTAAGTCCAACTACAAAGGTCTGAGATTAATGCAATTCTTTAAATTATAGAGGGTACCAAGGTATATTTAATATTAAAATTCTGATAAAGTACAAAAAGGAAATTAAAAAAATGGTAGAACCAGCACAAACGTGGCATCTTGTTCACATTCATGGCAGTCTGAATTTCTACATTTCCCATAAATGATGCCCTTCTCCAAACACACCAAAACGCAAAAGCCCAAATGAAAAATCATGGCAATTGCTGTCCGTCAATTCCCACACCTCCTTGTGATGTGATGACTGGCTACCCAAACACCGCCAAATTTAAGTGGAAAAAGTGTGTATTAATGGGCAGAGAAACGTTCGATGCGTAGAAACTGGTGTTTCCTCAGGGATTGGGATTTTGAGATTGCGTGGAATGGGAGAAATGAGTAGAAGAAATAATCGTAAAAAGATTGTTTTGCAAATTAAATGGCCGCCTCTTTTTCTATGCCTTTCTCTTTCCCGATTCCATTACGCGTCTTGTTGTTTGACTATGTAGCGAATGTCAGCTGTACTGTTCATAAGAATTAGAGCTACCCAATGAAGAAATCTTGCAGGGAGGAAGGAGAGGGGGAAGGAAAAATGGAGGACTGTTCTGCTGCAGCAATGGAGAGGATTTATGTGACTGTTCGATTGAGGCCCCTCAGTGGATTGGACAGGGAGGAGGAAGAAGAAGCAGATTTGACAACATCTGATTGGGAATGTATCAACGAGAGCACCATTATTTTCAAGCAGACTATTCCTGAGCGTTCTATGTATCCTACTGCTTATTCATTCGGTAACAGCATTATTCACTCTCTCTGGCATTTTGTTTTCATGTTGGAATTTTTGTTTGTGGGCGTTTCTTTTTTGGTTTGTGGGTAACCTCAGTTGTCATGGCTCTGTGTATGATTTGGTGTCAAATTCACCAGAATCTTGCATCTGGCTAAGCTGCATTTAGTGGGTTTTGGTTGGTGTTGATATTTTTTTGGCCTTTTTTGGCAAAGCTCTGTTCTCATAGGACATGCCTTGCTTAGTCAGATGCACAGAGCCTCATTTGCTGGTTTATGCCGTTTTAGTGAACCCAGTTGTTTATGCTGCTTCCAGTCTTCTGGATGTAGTAGTTTACTTTATTTTCACGATAACCCATAAATTACATTGTAATGTTATGTCCTCGGATTTGAAAATGAGGCTGGTTCCAATTCATATGTGAAAGTTGTTATATTGAAGTTTCAGCTATCAGCTGTAATTGTTGAAAGATTGGTCTAGGAAGGGAATTGCAAGGGAAAATGGCTGGATCAACAGTCCAGGGCACTCTTTTTGACCCATTGTCACGAATTACAAATCTGAAGTCTGTAAGAAGAGAGGAAGGGGATTCCAAAGTTAATAGTGTAACAGCGAGGTTGCGGTCCCCCTACCTCTGGCTAAGGACCTGCAATTCGTGATCTGTGTCATTTGTTGGGTCGCAAAGAGTGACCCAGCACATTTTTTCCATTAACTTTTACCTACGAAACAATTTCTGAACAATGTTATTAGTATTGATATTGTGGACATCTTTCCAATACACTTTTCCTGGCAATTTCTACCGTGAAGCCATTTTTAAACAATGCTGTTCATATTATATTGTTACATATCAGGAATTTAATTAAATGTGGTTATCTGCAGATAGAGTATTTGGATGTGAAGCTTCCACGGATGAGGTCTACAAGGGAGGGATAAAGGAAGTGGCCCTCTCAGCTCTTAGTGGTCTCAACGGTATGCATTTATGCGTTTATTCATTGCCTCGTATCCTTCTCTCCTTCTGATGTATGAAATGGCACAAGTCATTGATTGGTTATTTCCTGCAGCTACAATATTTGCATATGGACAAACAGGCAGCGGGAAGACATATACAATGGAGGGTATTACAGACCTTGCTGTGGAGGATATTTACAGCTACTTTGAGAGGGTAGGTTAGTCATACTAATGCAGTGTGATGCAATACTTTATTGTGTTTGGTTCAACACTTAAGTGGTGGGGTAATGATTATTGCTGCTGCAGCACTTGGAACGAGTGTTTGTACTGAAATTGTCAGCAATGGAAATATATAATGAAGTAGTGAAGGATCTTCTTTCTCCAGAGGGCAGCCCTCTTCGACTTCTGGATGATCCAGAGGTGGGCATTTTATCTTGTTTCATGCGTGTGCTCGCTTTATTTGATTTGTAGGCTCATATCTGTCGTTTTATGGGCAGAAAGGAACAGTTGTGGAGAAATTGGTGGAAGAAAGAGTGCGGGATAAAGGCCACCTTCAAAAGCTTCTGAGTTTATGTCAAGGTAAATCTGTTACACATCCATATGTAGAATTCATTTGAGTCGAGGAGAAGGCACATTCATTCATTTTGTGAATAATCCTTGTTTATTCAAGCCTGATTTGGCTGATCTCTTGTGCAGCTAACAGACAAGTTGGGGAGACTTTTTTGAATGAAACGAGTTCTAGATCCCATCAAATTATAAAACTGGTAAGGTCTATGCATTCCCTTTTGTACACTTGTTGCAAGAGCGCAAGCAAAAAACCAAGTGTTGATGACGGTCTATTTGCAGACAATTGAAAGCTGTGTCCGCGAGGAGTCAGAGCTAGAGTCAGGCACCATTTCTAGTCCTAGCTGTCTAGTTGCAAGCTTGGTATGCTACCTGTTCAGTTCCCCTGATTTTTCATTTCCAAACTGGGCAGTTTGATGAAGCTTAATATTATGTACAGAATTTTGTAGATCTTGCAGGGAGTGAGCGTGCATCTCAAGCATTTTCAGCAGGAAATAGATTAAAGGAAGGTTGTCATATTAATCGAAGTTTGCTTACTCTGGGAACTGTCATTCGGAAGCTGAGGTGACAATTTCTTCTTCTCTTTATGATGTAAACTATGGATGGATTTTTTTCGAGTTTTACAGTGATTGCTGTGCTGTGCCATACATATTTCTAAAGATAATTTGGAAATACAGTGGAAACAACAAGATGAGGAATGGGCACATTCCATACAGAGATTCAAAACTCACTCGAATTCTTCAACATGCATTGGGAGGCAATGCGAAGACTGCAATCATTTGTACAATGAGTCCTGCACGACGCTATGTTGAACAATCCCGCAATACACTTTTCTTTGCTAGTTGTGCAAAGGAAGTTGCAACTAGTGCACATGTCAATGTAGTTATATCAGACAAGGCACTAGTAAAAAAATTGCAGAAAGAAGTGGCACGGCTTGCGGATGAATTGCAATTGTCTGGGCGCTCTACTACTTCTTATGCTGCCCAGGCTTTAATAGCGGATAAAGACCTTCAGATACGAAAGGTCTTTTTCTTCATTGAAATTTTATTTATTTAAATGTTGACCTAATTTAATCTTTGTTATTTTTGAATTATTTATACCTGATATTTTCTCAATGGTTCTTGCTTTGAAGAGTTTAATGTTGTCTGAAATACTAGATGCAACAAGAGATCAAGGAGTTGATTCAACAGAGAAATTATGCACAAAGGCAAGTTGAGGACCTGATTCAACAGAGAAACTATGCACAAAGGCAAGTTGAGGACCTTCTACAGAGGATTGGAAGTAACCAACCTATAAATAGACAGGTAATTTGTCAGTGTTTTCTCCACTCTGTGTAGGCCTTTCCTGTCTATTACCAGCGATTAAGAACTTTTCTTGGCCCTCATGTCTCTAATTTCAGGACTCCCTTAGCATGATTAACTCACCTGGTCAGACAATGTATTCAAATGGAGAAGATAAATGTCCAGCACCAGAACCATCTGGAATTGGTCATAATTTGATATCCAATGAATTGCATTTTTCTTTGCAACAAGATTATTGCAATGGTGAAGAAAAGCAGGCAAGCAGTGAGACCCATTATTGGAAAAGGCCAGAAAAGATTGATCGGGATGCTTTAAAGATTGATCAGGATGCTTTTCTGGCATCAGAAGAATTTCAACAGTCTTGTTCCTCTACACCTAAGACACCATCTAGTAAGGAAGCTACATTGAGTCCTCTAACACTGGTCCATGAAATCAGGAAGTTAGAGTATTTGCAAGAAGAACTTGGGAAGGATGCCAGTAAAGCTTTGGAGGCTCTTCAAAAAGAAGTACAGTGCCTTCAACTAGCAGAGTCTGGGACAAACAAGGATGCCGCATCTGCCATGACAGAGTTAAGAGGGGAAATTGGAGCCTTGCATTTCAAAGATGAAAATTCAGAATCACAAGACCAAATCCCTTTGAAAAGCATAAATACGACACTTGGGGAAGAGATTTCAATACTTAATGGCTCGGGAGATATCAGCAAATGTACCGATATAGATGGAATGATTTCTGCATTGGAACAACAGCTTCAGAATGTGCAAGATTCCTTTGAAAATCTTGTCCTTCCTATTCCCTCTGAAGCCCTTTTATCTCCTTTAAGCAGAACTCCATCAGTTATGAATAAAACTTCCCAGCTAACAAGA
Organism: Chamaecyparis obtusa; assembly: GCA_027943335.1. Taxonomy (NCBI): domain Eukaryota; kingdom Viridiplantae; phylum Streptophyta; class Pinopsida; order Cupressales; family Cupressaceae; genus Chamaecyparis; species Chamaecyparis obtusa. The sequence goes on from BSBK01006498.1 coordinate 652,985, forward strand.
AGCAGGAGTTGTAGAGCTGAAATCATGTCCACTCATCTATCATCACGCTGCTTATGGGCTATAGATGATGAGCATACTCCTCCATGTGCATCTGAAGAACATTTTTCAGAAAGATATGGAAGCTCAAGGAAGAGACTTTTTGATGAAATTGGAGAGAAAAGAGCCAATTCGTCTTTGAGAGATGGCTCTATAGTAAATAGAACAGACTCTTTTGTTGACATAAAACAAGTCCATGATATGCTCAAGGCTACTGCTAAAAAGAACATCAGTGGTATTCGTTCTTATGTGACTGAACTCAAAGAGAGGGTTGCCAAGCTTCAATACCAAAAGCAACTTCTTGCCTGTCAGGTATAGAACATAACTACTAAGTCTTTAGTAATTTATGCAACTTCTTAATTTTTGTTTGACCGCCAAAAGAATTCTTGACATATGTTGTGTATGGCACTATATGCATTATCAGATTTGGGCTTTCCTAAAGCATTGAATTATCATTTGTACTTGATCTTGGAAGTTTCTGTGTCCTCCTTAATGTATGCGCAGGTTTCTTTCCTTTGAGTCATCTTAATTCTCTCCAGAAGATTAGACCCGCTCTCTATCATAACCCCTGTTAATTGCTTTGAAGAGTTTGGGGTACACTTTTTTAGACCCTCATTTGATTTCCAATTTTCTAGCATAGTTATCCTGTCATAGGGTACTGTGTTTAAGATAAAGGTAGTGCTTTTAGCCTTTAGGTCTTCACCAAGCAAGACTTCAATTTGATGTCTGAAGCTCAGCTTCTGAAAGATCTTAAGGGGGCTTCGAAGGTGATTGTTTTTCCATTTACCTTACATTTATTCATACTGTGCAACTCCCTACTGGATTCTAACCTGTGCTTCCTCCATGGAGTATATGTGTCTTTAACAATAGGCCCGCCCAAGCTGGCTGCCGTTAGGCCTCCTATGCATATGCCATTAAAGTTAAGAAATGACAATGATTGTTTGTTTTGAAACTGATTGTGTTATTTGTTTCAGTTCTTTTCTCTGTTATAATGAGGAGGATATGAATGGAAAATGTAAAAGAGTACATTGAGGCAGGTCGTACGGAATCAGAAAGAGTTTAAATTTCAAATTCAAACATTGTGCAGGTGACAGAACTTGAGACAAATGGACATGTTCTGGATGATCAGAATGTAAATCACATAACCTTCAATGACTCACCGAGACCTGTAAAATCACCTTCCTCCTGGGCATTAGAATTTGAGAAACAGAGACTACAGATAATTGAACTATGGGATGCATGTTGTGTCTCCATAATTCATAGAACTCATTTCTTCCTATTATTCAAAGGAGATCCTGCAGATGCCATATATCTGGATGTAGAATACAGGAGATTATCATTTCTAAGAAAGAGTTTCTCCCAGAGGACTTCGAATAACTCTAATCTTGAAGATGATGAGATTACTACTTTGGCCTCCAAGTAAGTCGTTGCCCTTTCTTAATCATTGTATATTGCAATACTGTAATCTCCTCTTAATACTCAGTTGAATATTTGTCAGATGCATTCTAGTTAATTTAATATGAGAACTACTTGTGAGTGTTGCAGCATTAAAGCTCTCAGGCGTGAAAGAAATATGTTGGCTAGGCAAATGCAGAGAAATTTAACTGTTAATGACAGACAAACTTTGTTTAAAAACTGGGGTATTGCTCTTAATACAAAGCAGAGGAAGTTACAGTTGGCTCAGAAGGTATGGACAGATATTCAAGATATGGATCATATCCAGAATAGTGCAAATCTAGTTGCCAAGCTTGTGGGATCTTGGAAACCAGGGCAAGTTTCAAAAGAGATGTTTGAGCTCAACTTTACACTCCAGAAGAACAATCAGAGGAATTGGTCCTCTGGTCGGAACCCCATATCAATTATTTTGAGTTTTTAAAATGTTTTCGGAGCTTTTGTATTTGTGAATAATCCCTGCTCTTGTTCCTGCCACTTTATTATATTTATTTAGGGAGACCATATATATTTTTTATGCCATGTCCACATTGACAATCATGTTGAACCGACACAATCATTATGTGATTCTACATGCTTTTAATGGCCAAAGGAAAGACTAGCTGCAAGAACTTCAATCTGTAACAAGCAGAAAGCTGCATGCCTCTTGATAACAATCCTGTTATGAGTCACAGCTTGCTGCAATAGTGAAAAGGGATATTTTCTTTTCATTTGTCATCTTTGAGCTTTCTTCAACCTAATTCTTTTTCTCTCAGAAGGTGTACAGTGTCATCTTAACCTGCTTATGAAGTATTGAAAATGGGAGGTGCAAGTTATAGTTATTCAGACTGATGATAAATTTTAAAAGACGATTGTTGAAATCCTGAAATTCTTGCCATTGTATAAAATAGTGCTGAAAAAATCATTCTAGTAGATAATTGTTTCCAACGTTATGCAAACAGAACCTTACTATCAATCAGATTTGCCAAATCGTGGTTCAATAGAAAAAGTTCTGTGGTGTTTGTAACAGCGGTTAAAAAGCTGGGTGAGGGATATGTTTAGTTGATGACACAATTATCATTTAATGCAATGGTTTTCATATCGTATAAAATGCTGGAAGGCATCGTTGTATCATAAGTTGTATTTGATAATCATAGAAATGGATAAATGTGAACATTGCACATTGCTGTTGCCTGATACATCAGCTCCACTTACCGGTCCTAGTAAATTGTACTGTAAATTAAAATTAATTTAAGAGGATAATTTTCTCAGTTTTGTTAGGTGAAATTTCTTTTTACTAATTGTTAATCTCAGAGAATTTTCTGTGATGGATAGTATTTGTCCCTATATGTGTTTTTCTATATAGAAAATGGTGATTTCAGCTGGTCATTATTTTATTGCAATGTTTGAATAGAGATACTGAAAAGCTCATTTGATTGGGCAAATTAATTGCAATGTGGGGACTTCTAAAACATCTGCGTAATATTATATATGGTTATATTTTTGCTCTTTATTTTTCCACAAACATATGAAGCTTGTTTATGATGGCATGGTTTTATCCCAGCATTCTAGAGAAGTATAGGAGATAGTTTCACCTTGGTACTCTGTCAAGGCACAGATCACCCAAATAATCTGTGGAATAATCTATGGTGGTATAGTTTGGCCATGATAATCCAAAACCAATGCATCATGGGAATGGATTTCAGTTTAAAATCTGGATGATGAATTGGAGTCGTGATTTTCAATGGAAGACCTGGAATCGAACGTGTCCTGTGCATTCCATTTCAAGTGAGTTTACAGGGAAGAGCAGTCATTCTTCATACTGAGGTGGGCTGATTTTTGTAAAATCACAGAATAGAATCTATCATTTAACAAGCATGGGATATGATCTTGCCTAGCACATTGTATATTCACTCTTTTTCTATATTCAGTTGTAACTTTACTTTCCTTCTTGGTACATTTTGCGAACTCATAAATGATTTACCTTTGTGGGTTGGCCAGCTTGATCCCAAGCCTAGTTCTTAAAGAATGTCGAAGCAAATTCCCTGACAATTTTTTTAAATAACGTAGTTGGTATACACTATTTTAAGGGAAGTTGGAATCTGCCTACACAGACCCGAAGTCTAGTAAGAAGATAAAGAATGTTAACTGGGACTACCTATGTGCATGAGTTTCTGGAAATAAGTGTGTACACTGACTTTTCAGATTGCTCTCAGCAATCCATCATCAGGAATAGGAAAAGTATACACAGTTATTTCCAGAAACTCGTGCATATACATGGACTTTGGAAAGCTCGTGTCCATATTGGGACCATCTAATTATGGATTCTGGCTAATGGGACCGATGAATTCATCTGATTTTTGTGGGGATAATTTTATTGTATGATGAAGTTTTTGATAAAACAGTGTTGCTGTAATGTGGCCAAAGTATGCATATGGTTCACATACAACTCTCAAACCGCTGAAGAAATCAATGCATGTCAGATTTTTTTTTGGCAGGAAGCATTGCTACGTTATTGAAGATGGGATGGTCAAGATGCAGGTAATGTTGTCTGGGGAATTTTTTCTATGAAATTGCATATGGAAGAATTTTAACTGCAAATATTGAAAAAATTTGGCCTCTCTTCTAGGGAAACAAAAAATAGATTGATACTGCTAATTAGGGCGTGTGGTAAGTGTGACGTTTTAAAGATAAGAACCATTTGCATCGCTGTGTAAAGATAATCAGTGTGCTATGGAAGGAAGTATGACGTTTTTAGTTATAAGAACCCTTTGCATCGTTGTTTAGAGATGATTCAAGAGTTCAGTGCGGCCGTCAGATGTGCATAATAGCTTAAAAAACATATATATGGCATAGCACTTCATTTTCTACAGAGCAAAGGCACAATCATAATTACCTCCCCAGCAGGGTATCGTACAAGGTTCAAAATAGCATTAAGAGCATATGACCAAAGGATGCCAAACAGTGGCAGAAGCCTATGAGCAAAACTGGGCATAGGAGCATGCCTACATTCAACAAAAATAAGTATTCATAATTTAGAACAGGCTATCAGTCCTTAGTTAGCTCCCTCACAACAAGACATTTTCAATTACTTGGTACAAGAGCTTCTTTAAATGGGACTTGAAAGTTAATTCCATTACGTTTCCTTTACAACTTGAGAATGTTGACCCCATCTATGCCAACGAGTGATAAGTCAAGAACACACTGATTTTAATAGCATTCAATTTCTCAAGCAAAGAACTAGTCCCCACGAAACTCCAACATGGAGATAAGGACCTTCACCCACTTTTGATTGGAGCTATGAATCATAAATAGGGATTTTGAAAGGGCTCTACTCTTTTTTATAAATATCAATATATTGTACATTTTTTTTATAAATATCAATATATTGTAGTCTTTTTTATAAATATCAATATATTGACATAGAACAAGTGGGAACATATAACTAGGAATGTTTGTAAGAAAACATAAAACAAGGAACACTACACCAACATGGGCAAGGTAGAATGAACAAGCTTCACTAACCCAAAGCAGGGAAGGTAGAATGAACAAGCTTAACTAACCCAAAACACTAGCATATCTAGCATTTATAAAACAAGGAACACTACACCAACATGGGCAAGGTAGAATGAACAAGCTTAACTAACCCAAAGCACTAGCAGATCTAGCATTTCATAATGACTTTAATCCAAAATGCTTTAGGGCACTTTGTATCTCACCAATAACCTTATCCTTTACCATAATGAACCTAGTTCCTTTTTGGTAGAGTTTCCATCCATAGTTGCCCAACTTGAGATTGAAGGGAATAGAGGACCCCTAGAATGCTTCTTGACTTGAACCTTTTCATGTTTTCCTTAGTAGAAGCCATTTTGGGGGTAGAACTTTGCAATGAAAGAGACGGTTGCAGTGCATGAACTCCAATCAGTCCATTCCTAATAGGCAACTTCTCCCTACCAATCTTCTTCAAACTTTTCTTGATAGGATCATTTAAATTTATCATGATTGCAATAGAACTAAATACCCATCCTTTATACATAAAGGGGCCCTCAACTAAACCTTGAGGTAAATGAGGATTTGTCATACTAGGCCAAAAATATGGCAATAGATCAACAAATCTAGGAAATCATCAAACACAACTTCTTGAACCCAAATGCTTAGCTTGGAGGATAAGGTGATCGAAGAGGACAACACCTTAACAACCTTGGCGTTGCCACAACTTTTCATTCGCCCCTAGTGACTATGTTTACATATAATATATCTTTGCTTTTATTTATTTTTGTGGTATCCTAAATTGGAATGCTCTTCATATTGTTGTACATGTATGATATGAAATCGAATCACCCACATTTGTTCATGTTGTATGGATGCAATGACAATTTGTAGTTTTGGATGTGGTAGGAGCTAATTTAGTATTGGCTATTATGTTGATTATTTAGATGGTTTGATGTTTGTAGATGTTGTTAGCTATTTTGTTGATTATCTAGACAATTTGATCCTTATAGATGTAAGAGTCATTTATATTTTAAAAAAAAGATAAATTAAGGGTTCTCAATGCATAAAAGATTTAAAAGTGTATCATCATTATCTGTGGTATACAAAAATACTTCAATTTTTACACAACAAAGCTACAATTATAAATCCCATTCGAGCAAATTATCCCATGGGGTTCAAATACTCCCTAATAGTATTGTCCACAAGATGCCAAATAGAGGTAGAAATGCATGAGCAAAACTAGCACAAAAAGAACACAGTTATATTGAACAAAGAAAAGTAGTTATAACTTCTAACATGTTAGTTTGGATCAGCTCCCTCCACTACACACATTTTCAATTTTTGGTACATCGACCTTTCTTCGTGCGATTTGAAAGCTAACTTCATTTTAGCTCCTTACTTTTCAAAATCACAATGTAAGTCAAGATCTATGTGAGAAGTCAAGAATAAATAATTTAATTGTAATAACCCTCACCATCTCAAGTAAAGAACTAGTTATTAAGAACATCCTATAAAGAGACATGAACCTCACCCTCTTGCAATCACATCATGTAGTGACTATATATACATGTAGAACAAGAAGGAACATATAGTTGAAAGTCAACAAAATGACATTAAACTAATAATGCTCAACCAAAAAGGGCAAGGTAGAATAAAGAGGGTTAACTACCCCAAAATGCTACTAGATATAGCTTCTCACAATGGCTTGAGCTCAAAATACATTAGGGAACTTTGTATCTTACCAACAACCTTATCCTTCAAGAACAAACCTGGTTTCTTTTTTGGTAGAGTTTCCATCCTTAGTTGCCCAACTTGAGAGTGAAAGGGATAGAGTATCCCTAGACTTCTTCTCAACCTAAACCTTCTTCATATTTTCCTCATTAGAAGCCATATTGAGGATTGGAATCTACAACCCAAGATAAGGCTAGAAGGCATGAACATAAATAAACACTAACTAGTTCATTCCTAATAGGCACATGCTCCCTACTAATATCCTCCAAAGTTCTCTCTATAGACAAGAGGACCAACTACCCCTCCTTTATGCCCAAAGGGAGCCTCAACTAAACCTTTAGGTAAACAAAACTTTCTTACATCCTTATGTATTTTTTATCTTTTCCTTCCTCTAGAGGCTCTACACCTAGAGGCAACATGACCTAGGATGTGGCAATGCCAATAAACCACTAGAGAATCTACAAAACACAATTTGTTCAACCCAAATTGTAGCTTAGAGGATTAGGTGATTGAAAATGGCAAAACCTTACCAACCTCAATGTTACCATAGAACCTTGCATTCACCCATTGACTTTATTTATATCTAATACAACTTTGGTTTTATTCATTTTTTGTGTCACCCTATTTTGAAATGCTCTTCATACTCATGTAAATGATGATTCGAAAGTGTCTTACACACAATTGTTCATGTTGTATGGATAAGATAACAACTTATTGGTGTGTATTTGGTACAAACTAATAGTGTTGGCTCATTGGTTGATTCTTTGGACAATTTGACATTTGATTATTTTGTTTGTATGTTGATATATTGAGAATATTTGTGTTGGTTCTTTTAATTTGATTTGTTCATTTTTTTTATTGTTCTAATTAACATTAGATGTGTATTTTATGCCAATGGATTTAATCTAGTTAAAAGGATACAATGATAATGTTGAGTTTTCTTTATTTTTAAATAACTTGATTAAATTAATTAAATAATAGTGATCAACTATCAATTTAATCAAATTAAGTCGCATTAAAAAATTTAATATTATTTAACATAAAAAATAATTCCTCCTTAAAATCTTCATAACAATGTCCTAAAAAATTCTTCCTTGATATGGAGAGTTTGCGTTTTTGCAGTAATAGATGTGTAACTAAGATTTCAAAGAAGTTTTTTGAAAACTTGCTCCTAAAAAACTGTTGATTTTGGTTTTAAAATTTGTAAGTAATGAAAACTTTAAAAGATAATAATTGCAAAAAACTTAAATGATAAAAAATATTTTACATTTAAAAGTTAAAAGAGAATAAAGTATTTGAAATAGTTAGAATTAAATCTAATTTTTTTATTCAAATAAAAATTATTTTACATAAGAGTTCATCTCATATTGTGATAGTTAAATAATATTGTTGTGATACTAAAATTCAAACTCCTCTTAATTTGATAGCCAAAAAAAACTACTTTAAAATAAAATAGACATAAACTAAAGCATGTATAATTAGAATCATATTTATCTTAGATATGAAGTAGAGTTGACAACAATGCCTTTTAAAATTTAGTTAGAGTTTTTCTTCCCTTTCTTTCAACTTTAAGAGCTTTTTACTAGTAAAGGGGGTACATTTTATTAGAATCATTTTAAAAAATATTATCTTTAAGAGATTGTACTCAACCCCATGTGAAGAAAAATAAAGATCATATTTAGTTTTCTAGATTGGGAACTAAAATATTTTTAAGAAGTTGACTATAAAAAGAATAAACTTGAGTTGCAACATTTAAAAGTTAGAAAAATAATGTTTTCCCATGCAAAGTCTCATATGCTTTGGGAATAAAAGTAGTTGTTTGCTTTTCTTGGCAACAATTCATCCTTTATAATAAAATAGAATCTACTATGATACTTTGTTAGTTTGTAGAAATAAAGAGAAAATAAATGGGCACATATAGAACTCTTAATGAAAAATAAGTTTTTTTTTTAAAAAAAAGTTATATTTTGAAGTTTGATAAAAAAAAAAATATTTTAAGAGGTTGACTCAATATTTTCACTAAGAATAAGCCACAAGATGAGTTTTATTAGTTTACATGTCATTTAACCACTTTTTAGCTGTGAATGTGGTAACTAAAACTAAGAAAAAATTGTTGAACACTAGATTTTGCATTGTTGTGGAGGTTGACAGAGTTATTCCTACAATGATCACCCTATCCTTCATGCTAGGCAATTGGGTGTTATATATTTTGTTTGAGGATTTGATTTATTAAAGTTGCAGCTAGTCATCTCATTGCAAGATGTCCAAGCAATAGGAAAGTGCATTCTATTTGGAGGAAAAAAGATGTAGCAATACCTTGTCAACCTCTGGTTATTGAGGAACTCCTTGATTGAAGCACTTACTTTCTACTAATGTTCAGTAGTCTTTCTGTGGCAAGTTCCTTTTTCTCACTTGTTGAACAATAATGATCTAACTTGTTTTATACAAGAAATTAGAACCCCTTCAAAAATCTTACTTTTATTTACTTGCCGATAGGCTAAGCAAGTACCATTGCAATGAGTTTTGGATTTCCTAGTTTAACTTGTGATTAAAACAATGTCTCTCGACCAATAAAAAACTCTCCACCAGATGGATAATAAATTTTTTTATGTAAAAATATAATTATTATTAATAAATATTTATTTTAATATAAATTATTTTACATATTTTTTTATTATAGATTATAAAATTTTAAACATTTATATTTAATAATGATATTTTTTATTTTTACAATTATGACTTGAAATAAAACTTTGAAATAAACTATGATTTTTTTTTATTAATTTAAAAATAAAATAAAATAAAATTTCTTAAAGATATATTTAATTAATTTAAAGTACATAGTTTATTTTATTAATTTAAAAATAAAATAAAATAAAATTCCTTAAAGATGTATTTAATTAATTTAAAGTATATAATAAAAATTTTAAAACTATTTTTAAAGTAAGATTTCAATTGTTAAATTAAAAATATAATAAAAATTAAAAAACTAAATGACACTAGAATGTTAATTCTATTTCAAATTATTTAATATACAATATTATACTTATTATTAATATTATTATATAAATATAACTATTATAAAATCCTAATTGTGTACATCATATATATTAGATTATTATTAATTACAATATATAAAATAGTCAACAGTTGATTGGCCTAGTGGTGAAGCTCAATGGTTCTCACTGAGCCCACCAGGGTTCAAATCTCGTTGATCGAGAAGACATCTTAAAAGGGATGAGGCCGAGATCGTGCCCCTGATTCTCAATAAAATATATATATGTAAATAAATTATGATTATTATAATTATAATTAATTATAAAATTGAAGACAAGTACTAGCCCTTGTTTTTTGATAGAACTGCAACTTGTTAGACCTAAAATTAGAATAAAATTCCAATCATTATAAATCAAAGCAAAGATAATCCAATCCTATTTAAAAAAAATATCTAACAAAGTTCAAGACATGATTTGTTAAAAAATTGCAATAAAATCTGATTTTAAACCAGCTTTTTCATTTGTTTATAAATATATTTTAAAAAAATCCCCCTTGTTTTTACACTATGACTTGCATCTTCTGAGTGCAAGTATATGTCCAATATTCATTTGTTTTTCCTTTTGATTTCGAGATGTGCCAGATGTAATAGTTTCAATTTTAACTTTGTAGCTCGATGATGATACAGATTATTTCCAAACAAAAATTAAAAGTAGAACAAAAAATACAAAATAAAGCTAAATCAAAACATTATAGTTTAATTTAATAATTTATAGTTAACACTATCTATACACAGAAATTGAAAATAGTTAAACTATACTGAAGTCAGCTTGAAATAATTGGCAGAGCATCTAGAAAAAACTAAGGTTTTGTATGCTTATTGTCAATGTTGTACAGATTTTAAATATATGCTGCTGTAATCATTCATTTTGCTTTCTGACATGCTTTGTCAAATTTCATAATTATTCTTGTAGACACAATATTTGTGAATGGCAAGATAAAGGGAGTTTAGAATCTATAAACATAAATTTTCAAACATTATAGTCAATATTGCACTGGCTTTATACATATGTTTATATTATTGCATTTGTCCTCTTCCATATTTTGTCAACATTTATCATCATAGGATTCTTCTTTATTTTCTTGTCTTAAGTAGACAGTGAAATAGTTGAAACATTAATGAACTTACATTTAAAAAACATGAAAATGTAACCATACTTGTAATGCTTATGAAATTGCATTCTATCCAATCTTTTTATTAGGGTTTAACCCTATATTGCTTAATCCATAAACAACTCAGCTGTTGAACCATAATAATTAAAGTTAGAACTAATCAATCAACTAAGCAAGAGTATATTAGAATCAGATTTGTAAACCAATTTATTCTTAGTCATTGTCAATGGTAGTTGTGAATGTGACAGGGTGATTGTGTCATTGTCAAGTAGTGGTGGGTGGGACATTGCACATTCAACAAATGGCAGTTAAAAGAGTTGTTAAAGTTGGTTGGATTCTACCTTTTTCTGCAGTTTCAGCACTGGTAAAGTACTAAAGAGGAAGGGTAAAAGAATAGCTTTTTTCCCTATGTTAGGGCACCAAATGTTGTATGAATGAAACATAAATCCAGTTTCCTTACAAAAGTATGAAAGTGAGAGATTTAGTGCATTTGGTTGGCTCTAGAATAGTTCCTTTGATTGAACATACCAATTGGTAGCAATATTTGAATTTGGGGATGTTTTTATTTTCAAGTTGATTATTGTGAGTTGTTTAGGTTTTTCAATAGTAATAAATATTGTATGATGAGTTGTTGGATGTATGTAAGTTTTAAGTGATCATTTATAAAACTTAACTAAAACCCATGTACATAGATGATTATGATAAGGCAAAATGTTCATGTCAAATGTTGACAAAATTGTTTTGTTCCTTTTCAAAAAATGAATTGTGTATTTGGTACAATTGTATTTTTTTAATGTTTTGAAAAACGATGCATTCAAATAGATAAATATTGACACATTAGTAAGTCACAAATGAATATAGTATGAAGAGTAAAAGAGGGAATTGTACCTACTAAAAGTTAGTTTAATTAGGATTATATTAATATAGTATAATAATTATTCATATATTAATAAAAAATATTAAATTAAATTAATTAATAATTTTAATATATTAAATAATATAATATGCATATAATAATAATTATTCATATATTTATATTTAATATTAATAGGAAAAATAATTTATTAGTTTATTGATAAAATAATATAATATACCAAGTAGTATATTTTTTTTGTATTAAAGATAGAGGGATCAAAAAGATAAGTACAAAGTTAACCAGAATACAAAGAATACAAAACAGAGCCAAGCCTCAAGATCAAAAAGATGACCAACTATCATACGTTAGACATCAAAAGAAGAATGATCATCAAACTGAGAAGCAAACCAAAAGGAGGTAAGAAAAGACAGATCTTAATGAAGTACATTCTCATAAGTTTTAGCCTAAGACGTCCACCCAAGGGACCTTCCATCCAAATGATGTTTTTCTTTTTCTTGGATTTGGGCAAGCATCACAAACTTTCCAATAGAGGGTTCTCTATTATCTCTGAGTTCCTTCGCGAGGTGCATAAGAGCCTCATCAAAGTTGGCCAAGTTGTTCATGTTCCTTCTCCATTCAACTTCATCTTTTAGCTCGTATACAAACATGGTAATGTGACCATTGTTGAGAAACAACATGAATTTTTCTTGTTTAATCATCATATTAATAGAGACCTGCATGGAGATTTTAAAGTAGGCGAGTCTACAAATGACTCAGTAAGAACTCTGGAAGTGATCTGGTATCTATCTTCATTTCTGATTTTCCAAATGAACCAGAGAATATGAGAGGATAAAATAAACCAAAACAGGTTATAGTCCTTTTTAATCCCTGAATATGTCCTGTAATAATTTCCAAAGTGTTTATATGCTACAGAAAAATAATGCCTAACATTAGCCAAATCTCTTTAGCAATGGAACAATCAAAGAGAATATGCCTGCACGTATCAGGGAGTATAAAAATGTTACATAACTCAATATTAACACCATCTTTCCTTAAAGGAAGCCTATCAAGCAACATAAGCCATTTAAAAGATTTAATCTTTGGATCCACTGACTTTTCCAAAGTCTATTAAAATGATTATGCCATAAGAGAGTATCCATGTTAGAGTACCAAATAGTATTGACATGTTTAATAATGGAATCATCATAGACAATAATGTTGTACATATTGCGGGCCTTGGTTTTTGAGAGAATAGTTCCATCCCCCCATTTGAATTCAAGAAATCTATGAGAGTCAACATGGCACTTATTAGGGAGGGAGCGACAGGCATTGGAAAACATATTATAGGTTTTCTTTTGAGACTGGTGGAAGTTATGCATAGATTTGAGGTCTTGTCATCTAACAAGAGTGTCTGCTTCAAGATATCAATGAATTGAGAGATGCCATTTTTAGCCCAAGTAACTTGGCCGAACAGCCCTAAGTGAGGGCAAGGGGCTTGTTCAAATGGGTGAGGTTCTACCAGATAGATTGTTCACCATGTATGAGATCATTACTGCAGATGCTAGTGTTAGTCAAATGGTTCCTAACATACTCCCAAGCCTTCCATATGGTTTTAAATACACACAAGCCTTGAACAGAGATAGGGAAATCACTAGCAATCAAGTCACTAAAAGGAAGAGATTTCCAAGACTTAGCAACCTTTGGGACACCACATTCAATATTGTTTCTGATTAAAACTTTCCAAGGTTCCTTCCCATCCAGAGCATGGAAAATCCATTTCGCAACAAGAGCAATGCCTTGGGTTTTGAGATCTTTAAGACCAAGACCACCAAGTTTCTTATCAATGTGGCACCAATCCCATTTAATGACAATATTTTCCTATTACCTTTCCATTAGACCAAAGGAAGTTTCTAATAGCCTTTTGGATCTCAAGAATTTGATAATCATTAACATCCAGGCCAAAGAGTAGTAAATATTGTAAGAGGAGAGAATATTTTGACAGACTTGCACCCTACCAGCTAATGAAAGGAATCTATTATGCCATTTGTTCAATTTTTATCAATTTTTTCCCTCACCCAAATCCACATATCCTTGAGAGAGGGGTCAACATAGAATGGGATAACAAGGTAACAAACTAACTTGTGAGGACCACCCCATTGGTATCCATACTTATTGAGCCAGTCCGGGGGGTGATCCTTCCATCCCAAAAGGATGGATTTATTTTGGGAGATACGAGCACCAAAAATCTTACCAAATAATTGGATCTTTTTATTCAAAGCCTCAAAGTTTTGATTAGTGAGTTCAAGGAAGAGGGTTGTATCATCAGCAAATTGGTTATTGATCAGGTCATACCCATCGAGAAGATTAATCCCTTTAACACTGGGGGAAAGGGTATTGTCTCTAAGAAAATAAGAAAGGATGTCAGAGGCAATCATGAAGAGAGCAGGGGATAAAGGACAACCTTGTCTGATAGATCTCCCGAGGGGGAAGGAGAAGACAAATTATATCCATTGACATCCACTTGAGCAGAGCATCCTTAAGAAGCACTTTAACCACGTTGCATAATTCAACAGGGAATCCAAAGATTTCCAACATCATAATAATGAATTCCCATTCCACTCTGTCATAAGCTTTTTCAAAGTCAAGAAGAAACATGACAGTGTCTTGATTGGAGGTTTTAGCCCATTCCATAGCTTCCAGCTAGTGATGAGGTTTTCAAGAATATATCTTCCTTTTATGAAACGGGTTTGAGTGGAACAGATAAATTTGGGCAAATTTTTTTCCAAGAGGAGGGCCAAAAGCTTAGCAAAAATTTTATAAGACACATTAAGAAGTGTAATGGGTCTCCAATTCTTAATTTAGGGCTTTATCCCCATCCTTGGGAATCAACTTGATAATCTCATTATTAATGGAATTACCAAGGGAGCCAGAGGTGAGGGCCTCAGTATAAATCTCTAACGGATCTTTACAGACCCAACTAAGGTTAGCTTTGTAGAATTCAACCAGAAGGTCATTAGGGCCTGGAGCCTTGTCATCCTTAAGGGACTTGATTTCCCTTTCAATCTCCTTAATAGAGATGACCTTACTAAGAAGGGATGAATCCTCCTCCGAGATCCTACAGGGAATAATATTTCTACATTTGTCTCTCAAGGTCTTGGCCTCCTTACAGTCTTCTGAGGAGAAGAGATTTTTATTACAAGAGGAGAAGGCCTCTTGGATATTATCTATATCAATAACTTATTTGTTATCCACAATCACTCTATCAATAGTTTCATTAGTCTGCTTTTGTTTAAGAAAGTTAAAGAAGAATTTAGAACCCCTATCACCAAATTGAAGCCAATGGGCACGATATCTGATCATGGCCCCCCTGATTTTGACTTGTTGGTGTTTTCTAAGAGCATCCCTGGCATGAACCAACCTGATCAGCAAGGTGGCAATCCAAGGGTTGAGTTGGATATTGGTTTAGCATTGTGGAGCTTTGAGAGAGATTGTTTTCCATGAATCTATAATCTTTAGCTCTCTTTTGACTGATAGTTTGTAAGAGATTCTGCCAAGAGGATACATTACTATTCCATTTATTGATGTGAGTAGAGCGATTGGTTTCAGCATTGTGGAGCTTTTGAGAGAGATTTTTTTCCATGAATCTGTAATCTTTAGCTCTCTTTTGACTGATAGTTTGTAAGAGATTCTGCCAAGAGGATACATTACTATTCCATTTATTGATGTGAGTAGAGGGACTTTTATCCTTTTTGTTTAAAATTAGAATTAAAGTATGCTATTATTATAATCTAATTTAATACCAGTAAATAACAAAATAAAAAATTATTTAATTAATAATAAAAAAATAAACAATTAAATATAATATAATATAGTACAAATTATAATATAATTGGTATTAAATTATAGCCTTAGAATGTTTTATTTTAATTTAATAATGATATAAATATAGTATAATATAATAGAAAGATAATTTAATATTATAAATATTATTATTCATATAATATAATATAAAAATATAATTTATTAAGTAATAATTATAATGTATTTGTATTATATCACATTCATCTTATTTTTTCTTAATAAAATAGAACACATACAATACTTTTAAAATACAAACAAAAAATAGGTTTTGCATAATAACATAATAATAAATAAATAAATTCTACCTTATAAAACACTTTCATTTTTGTACTCATAAAAAAATCTACGTTATAAAACACTTCCATATTATGAGAAAAAATGCTAAAAAATGAATTATTAATAATCAGTTAAGTTCAGTCGATGCCTATAGTTCTAGGCACGCTGGTAGGAACTAATAACCAAGCACTATGGTCACTATGAATACTTTCACAAATCCACAATTGACAGTTGCAAATCCACGTAAATGGACATGCACATGAATATCTCTCATTTATCGTATGACAAAGGCATTTTACATGCCTTTATTAGAGGTTTCATACATCACATTATACAAACTAAAGTATATATGCAAAATTTAACATATAAAATTATGTAAAATTCTAAGTCATATTTTATATATTTTTCATATCCACTAAATATGAATATCCTATATCCATGCCATTTTTAGCTCCATGTTTACCATAAATATAATTTGCAGATCTATTTTTTTTCACCTTCATTCTCTTGTGACCAATATAGTGTTCTCAAAGTAGAGACATCTAGTTCAATGCCTTTATAATGTCCTTCATATAGAGGCAATTTCTCTATTTATTTTGATGTCCTTGATAAATCTAGAACATTTTTCATGATCATTGTTCAAAAATAGATCACATTTAGATAATGACTTCCTTTAACTACAATTATATATCTACATGAGACTTTTTTTCATTTTCTTTTTTGACCTTCTATGATTATATTTGTCTTCAACAAGTTAAGACATTTGATATCTTATATACATTTTACTATCAAACTACCCTCTTGGATCAAAGTTATACTCTCACCATTGACCCATATTTCAATCTCCTTTGGTTGTAAAACTCGATGAGATTACAGATCAAAGGCCTAATGGATTGAATGTCTATGCTCCAAAGAGAAAAGTTGTTGGAAAAATCCAGATCAAACTATTCCACATGGTCCCATTTTGAGCACACACGATCTTTTTGTTAAGTCGATTTGGGACTTGACAGAGACTAGAGCTGCTCTAGACCCTAAATACTCTCTTGCAATAATGACATCGATTAGATGACCACAATGGTCATGCATTTATATATATTTTTGGGCTCTCTTGCAATAATGATATCAATTAGATGGCCACAATGGTCATGCATTTATATATTTTTGGGCTCCCATAGTTATGCAAGGTTGTGTAAATAATGGGGTTTCATGCTTACCAAAATTGCTTCCATGGCTGCTTGAAACTCATTTTAAGAGGGTTATTGTCAAAGGGTTTTTTTGGTTTAAGATTTATTTTTTTGTTAAATATTTTCTTTGTATTATCATTTCATATAGTTATTAATATGAATAAACATGTATATATAATTATATATGTATTTATACAATCATATATAAATATATAAATTTGATATCAAATTTAAATATTCTTTATATTTGTATATTATTTACATAGTTGACATGCAACATAAAATTTTGTAGTTTTCAAATTATATTTATTTTGTGATGTGGAAAATAAAGTTCTAAATTTATAATTTTATGTATTTATAGATTGTATACTTACAAATATTTGTCCAACAATATACACT